>CM044008.1:81309483-81392710 GCA_024085815.1 Flaveria linearis | reverse complement strand
ACATACATACATACATACATACATACATACATACATACATACATAAATACATACATACATACATATATACATACATACATACATACATGCATACAATACATATACTTACATACATACATACATACATACATACATACATACATACATACATACATACATACATACATACTTGAATGCACACATGTAAACGTGCAGACATACATACATACATGCATACATACTACATACATACATACATACATACATACATACATACATACATACATACATACATACATACTTACATACATATATGCATGCATGCATACATGCATGCATACATACATACATGCATACATGCATCCATGAATGCATGCATACATGCATTCATGCATACATACATTTTATACATACATACATACATACATACATGCATACATACATACATACATACATACATACATACATCCATGCATACATACATACATACTGTGACAACCCTCGATTTCCGGGTAATTTCTCTAGAACCCTAGATCTTGATTTCTGTGCTCAGTCGGGTTTTAGAATGTATAGCACTAAATAAACTAATCTAAAGATTGATTAGAGTCCTACGTGTGTTTACGTTTCTATTTCACGCGTGTTCGACCTTGAAAACCCGAGACCGGCGAATGTCTGAAATAAACGCCACTACAAACCGACCGGGAAATAAATATTAACGTCATAGGTAAAATGAGAATTTGGTCTGATTTAATCTTAGTTACAGTAATATTAATGTTATTATGTGAGGAAATGTCTATCGTAACGAGAAAACCCGATAACAGCATCTACCCGCCTTAGTGCGACGAGATGGCTTAATCTAGAGGGTAAAAAATAAAATGCCCAAGTGGATGATAAAACCAAGATATGGGGCGTGTAATAGTCGTTTTGAAAATCGGGTCGAGACAGGAGAAAAATGTAAAGACCGTTCGGCTACCCCCTTCTCCCCCTGCCTTACGACCGCCCCTCCCCCTCTCCCTCCCCTCCCCTTATATAAACCCTCTCCCCCCTCATTGTTCATCCTCTTGATTCATTTCAAAAGAAAATCACCCTCTCTCTCTTTCTCTCTACAACCTACGACCAACATCACCACACCACCACCATTTTCGTTTTTGTTCCAATTTCATTGAAGATCTACAATTGGAACTCGAGATGCAAGCATACTAGAGCGTAAGAAGGCTTGTTGGTGGAGATAATCAATGGAAAACGCAAGAAAATCATCATTTCTTACTCTCTTAGTAGTTTCGGATACTAGAGCAAAGGTATCATCAAAAACATTCGTATTATGTTGGTTTTTGGTAGAAGTAGTTAAGGGTTGTTCATCCAAGTAAGGATTTAGTAAAAAGAAAGTTCGAATCTGGAAATGATGATCAAAAGTGGAGTATTTTGAGTATACATGTATGTATGTGTGTGTCCGTACGTGTGCATGTATGTATGTTAAAGTTTGGATGCTAGATTGTTACTTGATGATGTGTTATTGATGTTGAATCGTCCATGCAAGTTGATTAAAGTGTGAAATCTGTTATGGATCATCTATTGTGACATTTTGATGAAGGTTGACATGTATTAATGTGGTGACCGTATGCATGCATGTGTGTATGTTGATGTCTGGGTGTTTGTTCTTGCAAAAAGTGTTGTTTTAGGGTTAGATCATCACATGCACAACAGATTATTGAGTGAAAAATAGCACAGATGTAAATGATGAAAAAATGTGTGGATTCATGCTATTTTGTGTATGGATTGTTGTTTGGGTTGTTTGAATGATAGTTGACCGTTTGGATGCTCAAAAAGACGTAAATTTAGGAAGAAAACGTAAGTATAAACAAGATTTCATGAAATCTAGAAACTTGATGTTAAATATGATGTATTATGATTTAGGAACTCAGATTATGTGTGTGACAAAGTGACTTTATATGGTTGAATATGTAGCTAGTAATGGTCGCTAAAAAGGCGTAAAACAAGGATTTTCGAAGTGAAACAAAAGATATTTTGAAAACTGTTTTTGGGTAGATTATAAATAGGATTTTATGTTCAAAATTCTTAAGTATAGTTAAATTTGTGAACTTGGTGCTTGGACGCGAATTGTGGTCATTTGGACTAGACTAGTCACTAATTCGGCTTGATTTCGGTTTTAAAATGCATGATTTATAGATCTGAATTTGAGCAGTAAGTTTTAATCTATTTTATGACTTATAGACAGCCCCTAATGTATGTTAGGAGTTATGAATGTTAACTATGAGTTATCTTGCTCGGTTTGACGGTTTGTTTGACAAACTTGAGTAAAAATTGCCATGATTTGGAGACTTTTATACCATGTTGGTTAAAGTTGTTTGATTCATGAAATGTGATTTAGGATTTATGTATGTATATAAATATGAGTGTTTATGTGTTATTTGGTTATAATTTTCACATTTTGGTTGTTAATTAATACTTGTCTAAGTAATGCGTAGTTCATCGTTTTCGTTAAGATCTTAACCGAGTGTTATAATCACCAACTACTCGCGTAAATAAATATTTCTTAAAAATAATATAAGTCTACTAGGTTGGATGAACAACTTGCTTGTAAGACATGAGTATCAATTCTTAAAGTGTATATCGTATTTAGGGCACTATTAGGATTGACTAGACGTTCGTTGGTGTAATTGCACGTACTTTCAATTTCGTTAATCAAGGTGAGTTTCCACGGCCCCGTTTTAACTTGTTATTGTTTTACAAAATCGTGGGGGAAATACATGGCTTTCGTTCATTGTATCATGATCTGTAGCTTACTCGTATGTGTTCGTATGATAGTCTCGAGTATGGGTGTTACGTTATTGTGTTCATGTGAGTCGTTCATGAATACCCCCTTTTCCCATATAATCATTAGCCTTGGGTTAGGTCACAGTGTATATTGGTAGATCTATTGGGTTTGACAGCCCGCATTCGCGATTAGTAGCTCTGATCAAGCGTTTTGGATGCGAGTGAATGTAGGTTGAATTCGTTTCGTGGGGATTGCTTACTTTATGTAAAGCTTTCGTGTCTTGGTTTGATTATAGCTCCAGGTACTATCATTAAGTTGTATTCCTAGCTAGTTTACAACTTACCACATTGTTTGTCAATGATATCTGATATTGTTGTATGTAATGTTTTCGTAAACCCGTGAAACTCGCTCAACTTTATGTTGACTTTTTAAGCATGTATTTCAGGTACATAGGAGCATGGATGGTGGTATGAAATGGGCTTGGACAACGTGGATGTGGCATCTTTTGGTTATGTATATAAAAATACGATCTTTATGTATGATCGTTGTTAAACAAGTTGAACTTTTTTTCTTATTTTGGAATGTTGTGACAAAAATCCTGTGGTTTGTAATTTAAAACTTATGTTTTAACGTTTGCCTATATATCATGTTGGTTTCCAACTTTGTCATCGCCATGCTTAATGCATATACAATTCCGCTGCAATATTCAACGTCGTTTTTGGGGTGTGACAAAAGTTGGCATCAGAGCCAATGGTTATAGCGAACTAGAGAATGATTTTTTTTAAAAAAAAATTTTTTTATCTAGACTATAACTTTTCGTAAAAGAAGAATGTTTTGGGGATTTTAGGAAAAAGGCGTGTTCATACCACTTGCCCTTAGTAGACGTAAGATTTTATTTAAATTGCCTAATTAAGTATGCCATACTTAGGTGCCGTGAGTGAAGATTTAAACTGATACGTTTGTTGTTTAGCATGCGTAAGTGCTATATTGAGTTTGGATTCATATGATGAAATTGTTTGCATGCGTAAGTGCTTACATTTTAATTTGAATGCCATATGAGACATGTTTGCATGCGTAAGTGCTACAATCGAGCTTGAATCATATGATGAAATTGTTTGCACGCGTAAGTGCTTTCATTTTAATTTGAATGCCATATGAGACATTGTTTAGCATGCGTAAGTGCTATATTGAGCTTGAATTCATATGATGAAATTGTTTGCATGCGTAAGTGCTTACATATGAGTTGAATCTGGAATATTCTAGTTGTTGCATGATTTTGTGATCATATGCAGGATAAGATGGTAATATAGTATAATTACCCTTTTCTCATAGATGTCAACAAACCCGAGTGATGAGGATCAGGAGTCTAAGGTCCCGCAGGTGAGAGATCATCGCTTACTTCCAGTTTCTATGCTGATCCCAGTGTCTTTGCACCAGCTATGTCACCTCATACTAGTGATCCTAGTAACAGGAATGGATGGATCGAGGAGTCCGAAGAAGAGGACCCCATGGAAGTTCCATCCGAAGATGAGACAGAGCCTGTAGTTCCTACGGTTGATGGTGTTGATGACTATAGGGATAGTGATGATAGTGATGGCAGTTCTAGGGATAGTGATTCTAGTGATGATGGATCTAGTAGGGATGGTTATGTTGATGGTAATAGTGATTATGAGTGTAGGGATGAGGTTAAGGAGGTTGAGTTGTCTATTGGTGGAGTTAGGAAGAGAGCTAGCACTCCTATTCGAGCTAGTACTATAGGGATGCGTCCGTCGCATAAGTCATTCCATTTATTCCCTGAGGACATAGAATGAAGATCACTCCACGAAAGACAGTGTTACAACACAAAAAGACGACCCTTGTTGATAGGGATGTAGATGGCGAGACAGTAGGATATGTTGTGGAGCGACCCCTCAAGAGGACACGTGCATGTGTGGCTAGGAAATGGGAATGGTTAGGAGATCGAGTTCAGAGGTGGACCGATGAAGAGGGTATACCAATGATTAGAGCAGTTGGAGAGTCATCTGACTCGAGAGCATTACCTCTGATGAGGCAGCCGATGGAGAGGACTGTGCCTCTACTAGCTGCTAGGTGCGTCCGGTTAGAGAGCAGGTTAGACTCGCCGGAGATGAGGGATGGCGAAGCTAGTGATGACAGGTTGGATGAGCTAGATGGTAGACTGGGTACGTTAGAGGAAGAGAAGGTAATAGTTGATGATGCATAGGCGCAGATGCATCATAGGATCCAACTGTTGGAGGAGAAGATGCTCGAGATGCAGAGAAAGTTGATCGCTACTGAAGCAAGATCGAGGACGTGACACTGACAGCTGATGTGACCAGGATGAGGTTGGATGCCTCAAGAGTTAGAGAGATGGATGCGAACCGTCATATGCGAGTGATGGAGTAGCATGTGAGGGTTACCATGCCACTCATGGTAGTTTGCGTTCTACTTCTCATGGTTACTGCACATTCGGGAGTTTATTTTGGCGTGAGCTATCCAGGAGCTAGGCGTGGATTTCCATGATTGTCTTATTTCCAGTTTGTCTATTTCTTTTCATCATTGTAATTGTTGCGTGAAACAGTTTACTAACTCGCGTAAAAACATGTACTTGTTAGGGGATGGCATTTGACCACCCCAGTATTTTGGTTGGGCCATGTCGTTCTTTTGGTGTTTGAAGAAAAAGAAAAGTAACATTGGTTTCTGGGTTAATTTTGGATGAATGAAATGCGATGAATGGTTATGTAATGATGTTATGGTTAAATTTC
The DNA here is from genome assembly GCA_024085815.1 of Flaveria linearis. Lineage (NCBI taxonomy): Eukaryota > Viridiplantae > Streptophyta > Magnoliopsida > Asterales > Asteraceae > Flaveria > Flaveria linearis. The sequence continues at coordinate 81,387,193 of CM044008.1, read as the reverse complement.
TTTGCTTATATACGCGACTGAATCGGATATTGCGTGATATATCGACTCAATTATATTATTATCGTTATATTATAAAAGGAAAACCATGGATCCAAGACGGGAAACCAAGGAAACCCACTTCCCCAAACTGCTGAGGAATTAGCTCAATTGATTGCGTAGCACGTTCAAGTGGCCGTCGCCCAACATAATGCTAATCAAGGGAACCAAAATGAAGGATGCAGCTACAAGACCTTCCAAGCGTGCCAGCCAAAGAATTTTGTTAGGACAGAAGGACTAGTTGGAGTTCTCCGCTGGATAGAGAAGATGGAAGCAGTTATGATGATCAGCAACTGTACGCCAGCTCAGTGCGTGAAGTATGCAACAAGTCCACTCCAAGATGAGGCGTTAACTTGGTGGGATGCACAAATCCAGGCTTTAGGTGAGGTGCCTGCCTATGCACACACCTGGGACGAATTCAAAGCTTTGTTGATGAAGGAATACTGTCCACGTAATGAGATTTGAAAGGTTGAAGCCAAGTTTTGGAATCTCTCAATGGAAGGAGCAGATGTTCATGGATACGCTACACTATTCAATGAAATTGCAAGAATTGTACCCCATCTCGTAACCCCTGAGTACAAGAGAATCGAACAACATTTGAGGATTGGTGCCTCAGATTCGTAGCATGGTGACATCATCAAACCCTACTACTTACTAGGAAGCAGTGCAGCTAGTATATACCCTGACCGATGATGCTGTACAAATAGGAACGTTAAGGAAAGCGAGCACAGGGAAGAAGCCAATGGAAATTTGTGAGAGTCCAATGGAGAAGGAAAAGTCAGTTTATTCTGGAAAGAGGAAATGGTCCAATGGTTCTTGAAGTCGTTCTGGAAACTTCCGTCTAAAGAAGAGAGGCCTTGGCAGGATGTATAATGCTAATGAAGCAAAAAGAAACCAAGGACCTAACCCTAAGTGCAACAAATGTAAATACTACCATACAGGCCCCTGAAACGTATGTGAACGCTGTGGAAAATTTGGACACCGAATAAGAGATTGTCGAGTAAGGTTTGACGAGAGGAAAGAAGGTTAGAACCAAGGTTGCTATGAATGTGGAGCATTTGGACACTTTAAGAAGGAATGTCCTAAGTCGAAGGAACAGGAAGCCCGTGGCAGAGCATTCATGATGGAGGCGAAGAAAGCTCGTAAAGATCCCTCCGTTGTCACCGGTACATTTCTAGTTAATAACCGTTATGCTTACGTATTATTCCATACAGGAGCCGATAGAAGTTTTGTTTATAGAAACTTCGAGTCTTTCTTTGACTCACAATCTAGTAAGTTGAATAAGAAGTACTCGACTGAGTTAGCTAATGGAAATTGTTAGAAACTGACGAGGTGTATAGGGATTGTACTATACTCTTAGGAGACCACACGTTTAGAATTGACCTTGTGCCTATAGAATTGGGAAGTTTCGATATTGTAATAGGGATGGATTGGCTATCGAAGAATCATGCTGAAATCGTATGTCAGGAGAAAGTAGTCAAGTTTCCCCTCGATAATGGAGAGCCATTAGAGATTGAAGGTGATGAAAGTGCTCCGTTGAAGATTGTGAATGTGATAAAGGCACAAAAGTATTTAAGGAAAGGATGCGTAGCTTTTATAGCCCATGTAATCGACACAAGAGCCAAGGAGAAGAAGCTAGAGGAAATACTGATAGTGCGCGACTATCCGGAAGTGTTTCCTGTGGAGTTCCCTGGTTGCCGCCGTAATGGCAAGTTTATTTAAAATCGACTTATTACCAGGAGCACCGCCAATTGCACGATCTCCATATCGGTTAGCGCCACCTGAAATGCAGGAGTTATCCAAGCAATTGCAGGAAATGTTGGATAAAGGATTTATAAGACCAAGCTTCTCGCCTTGGGGAGCGCCAGTCTTATTTGTGAAAAAGAAGGATGGCTCGATGAGGATGTGCATCGACTACAGATTACTGAACAAGTTAACCATCAAAAACCGCTACCCTTTACCAAGAATAGATGACTTCTTTGACCAATTGCAAGGATCGAGTTACTATTCGAAGATAGATTTGCGCTCTGGGTATCACCAGTTGAGAATTGTTGAGGAAGATGTTCATAAGACAGCGTTTCGAACGCGATATGGTCACTATGAATTCATGGTCATGCCCTTTGGATTGACAAACGCCCCTGTTGTATTCATGGATCTCATGAATAGGGTGTGCAGACCGTATCTGGATAAATTTGTAATCGTGTTCATAGATGACATACTTGTATACTCGAAAACTAAGGAGGAACATGAACAACATATGAGGTTGCTTTTGGAGTTACTAATGAACGAGAAGTTATATGCAAAACTTTCCAAATGCGAGTTCTGGATTCGAGAAGTTCAATTTCTTGGACATGTCATCAATGCTGAAGGCATACACGTTGACCCCGCCAAAATTGAAGTAATTAAGAATTGGGAAATACCAAGAAACCCAACCAAGGTACGAGAATTTCTTGGATTGGCAGGATATTATCGGAGATTTATCGAGAACTTCTCGAAGATAGCAAAGCCGTTGACTGCATTGACACAGAAGGACAAGGAGTATATTTGGTGTGAGGAACAAGAGGAAGCATTTCAATTGCTCAAGGCAAAGTTATGTAGTGCCCCTATTTTGTCACTTCCTGAAGGGACTGACGGATTCGTGGTATACTGTGATGCCTCGCACCATGACTAGGATGTGTTCTGATGGAAAACAATAAAATAATCGCTTATGCATCACGACAACTTAAAGTGCATGAGCAGAACTACACGACTCATGATTTGGAGTTAGGAGCAGTAGTTTTCGCACTCAAGATTTGGAGACACTACCTATATGGTACGAAGTGTACAATCTTTACAGATCATAAGAGTCTCCAGCACATCTTTGAACAGAAAGAGGTCAATATGATACAACGACGTTGGGTGGAATTGCTAAATGACTATGACTGTGATATTCGTTATCACCCAGGTAAGGCCAATGTTGTGGCCGATGCATTAAGTAGAAAGGAGCATGCGAGACCCTTGCGTGTGCGTGCACTAGGGTTGACCATCCAAACAAATCTCACTGCTCAGATCCGTGACGCTTAACGTGAAGCTTTAAAAGAAGAGAAATTGAAGGATGAGAATCTCCGTGGAATGATTCGAGAACTTGTACCTAAGTCTGATGATACGTTATACTTCATGAATAGAATATGGGTACCCCTTAAGGGAAATTTGCGTGAATTGGTACTAGATGAAGCTCATAGGTCTAGATATTCGATTCACCCAGGATCGGATAAGATGTACAAGGATCTTAAGGAACATTACTGGTGGCCGAATATGAAAGGAGATATTGCTGAGTACGTCAGTAAATGTTTGACTTACGCAAAAGTCGAAGCCGAGTACAAGAAACCGTCTGGACTTCTTCAACAGCCAGTGATTCCTCAGTGGAAATGGGATGGTATCGCTATGGATTTCGTCACCAAATTACCCCACACAAGGAGTGGTTATGACACCATTTGGGTAATTGTGGATCGTTTGACGAAATCAACACATTTCCTACCTATTAGAGAATCCTACCCTATGAGGAAGTTGGCTAGCATTTATCTCAAAGAGGTTGTGTCCCGGCATGGATTGCCTATTTCGATTATCTCTGATAGAGATAGCCGCTTTACATCAAGATTATGGAAAGCATTGCAGAAAGCCCTAGGTACAAAGCTAGATATGAGTACGGCTTATCACCAGAGTGACGGTCAAGGTGAAAGAGTTATTCAGATCTTGGAAGATAAGTTGCGTGCTTGTGTAATGGATTTTGGTGGTAGTTGGGATACTTACCTACTGTTAGCTAAATATTCCTATAACAACAGCTATCAAACTAGTTTGAAGGCTGCACCATTCGAAGCTCTTTATAGGAGAAAACGTCATTCTCCATTATGTTGGAGTGAGGTTGGTGATAAACAAATGATAGGACCTAAGATTATCCAAGAGACAACAGACAAGATCTTTAAGATAAAGGATCGATTGAAAGTCACACAGGACAAACAGAGAAAGTATGCAGACCGAAGGAGAAAACCGTTGGAATTCAAGGTTGGAGATGAAGTTCTGTTGAAAGTCTCCCCTTGGAAAGGAGTTGTTAGGTGTAGAAAGCATGATAAACTTAGCCCCCGTTATATTGGTCCATACAAGATCGTAGCCCATGTAGGCCCCGTTGCATATCGTCTAGAGTTAACGCGTGAATTGAGTAGTGTGCATAATGTGTTCCATGTGTCCAATCTAAGGAGGTGTTTGTCTGATAAAACGCCTGTTATTTCTCCGGAAGAAGTTTGTCTTGATGATAAACTTCAATTTCATGAAGAACCTGTTGAGGTTACTGATTGGAAGGAAAGTAAGACTAGACGTAGTCGTATTCGCCTAGTGAAAGTGAGATGGAACTCGAGACATGGACCCGAGTATACTTGGGAACGGGAAGACATAATCATATGAGAGTACCCGCACTTATTCAAGACAAATCGTAACCCTACCTCTTAGAAAAATTTCGGGGCGAAATTTCTTTAAGGAGGGAAGGCTGTGACAACCCTCGATTTCCGGGTAATTTCTCTAGAAACCCTAGATCTTGATTTCTATGCTCAGTCTTGTTTTAGAATATATAGCACTAAATAAACTAATATAAACATTTATTAGAGTCCTACGTGTGCTTACGTTTCTATTTCATGCGTGTTCGACCATAAAAACCCGAGTCCGGCGAATGTCTGAAATAAACGCCACTACGAACCGACCGGGAAAATAAACATTAACGTCGTTGGTAAAAAAGAGAATTTGGCCTAATTAATCTTAGTTACACTAATACTAATGTTATTAGGTGAGGAAACTACTATCGTAATGAGAAAACCCGATAACAGCATCTACGCACCTTAGTGCGACGAGATGGCTCGATCTAGCAGATAAATAATAAAATGCCCAAGTGGATGATAAAACCAAGATATGGGGCATGTAAATAGTCGTTTGGACTAGAATTTCGCGAGGAATTAGAATTTAACATGTTCGGGTTTTGAAAGTCGGGTCGAGACGGGAGAAAAAGGAAATTGACCGTTCGACTACCCCTCCAACCCCCCTGCTTACGGCCGCCCATACCCCTCCCCTCTCTTTCCCTTATAAATACCTTTCTTCTCTCATTGTTCTCTCTTAGCTCATTTCAAAAGAAAGAAAAAAAATCATCCCTCCCTCTCTTCTCTCTTAAAGTCACGGCCACACCACCACCACCATCTTCATTGTTCTCTCTTTAGCTCATTTCATCCAAGTAGAAGTTTAGTAAATGATGGGTTGAAATCTGAAAATGATGATCAAAAGTGAAGTATTTGTGTATGCATGTGCGTGTATGTATGACCGTATGCATGCATGTGTGTATGTTGTTGATTGGTGGTTGAAGGTTGCTTAATAGTGCCTTGACTGTTGTTTGATCGTTCATGCAAGTATGGATAATGTTATAGATGGATTAGAACTGAATATTTCAGTGTTTTGATGAAGGATTTTGATGGATTTAATGTATGTATGGGCGTCGTATATATATATATATATATGCATGTATTGGTTCATATCTTGCAAAAATGTGATGAAATAAGACTTGATCGTTGACATGCAATAAGTTGTTTGTATTGGATAGTTTATAACAGTAAGTTGGGGTATGATGTAGCATGAAATCATGATAAATAGTGGATGGATCATTGTTTGGTTAATTTGAACATTTATGGTTGAAATATACGTCGAAATGCATGCTAGAATAGGTTTTTGTATGGATTAAAAGGAATTATTGAAATCTGGAACTAGAACTATAAAGTGATGATGTTTTATGTTTAAATAATGTATTTTTGATAATATGTATGATTCTTGGTGATTGGATGCATTATACTACGTTTTAGGTTTGACTAGTCGTAAGAACGTTGACTTTTGGCATGAAGATTAGGCATAATATGGGTCTGAGTTTAATCAATAGTTATGGAACTTGTTGTATGTATTATTTACATCCATATGAGGTACAACTGGTTCATGAAGTGATATGCGCGTTTGAACATGTTTTATGATGCCTAAATGGTCACTTATGCGTACAAATTGCCATGATTTGGAGACTTTTATACCAATTTGGTTAAAGTTGCTTGATTAATGAAATGTGATTTAGGATCTACATATGTATATAAATATGAGTGTTTATGTGCTATTTGGTTATAATTTTCACATTTTGATTGTTAATTAGTATGTGTCTAATTAAGGTGTAATTTACGGTTTTCGTTAAGATATTAACCGATTGTTATAATCACCAACTACTCGCGTAAACAAATATTTTCTTAAAAATAGTATAAGTCTAGTAGGTTGGATTAACAACTTGCTTGTATGACTTGAGTATCAATTCTTAAAGTGTCTATCGTATTTAGGGCACTATTAGGGTTGACTGGACGTCCGTTGGTGTGATTGCAAGTAAATTCAATTTCATTGATCAAGGTGATTTTTCTACGGTCCCTTTTTAACTTGTTATCGTTTTACAAAATCGTGGGGGAAATACAAGGCTTCGTTCATTGTATCATGATCATGTGGCTTACTCGTATGTGTTCGTATGATAGCCTCGAGTATGGGTGGTTCGTTATTGTGTTCATGTAGGTCGTTCATGAATACCCCCTTTCCCGTATAATCATTAGCCTTGGGGTAGGGCACAGTGTATATTGGTAGATCTATTTGGGTTTGACAGCCCACACTCACGAACGGTAGCCCTGATCAGGCGTTTTGGATGCGAGTGAATATATGTTGAATTCATTTCATGGGGATTGCTTACTTTATGTAAAGCCTTTGTGTTTTGGTTTGATTATAGCTCCAGGTGCAATCATTAAGTTGTATTCCTAGCTAGTTTACAACTTGCCACATTGTTTGTCAATGATATATGATACTGTCGTATGTAATGTTTTCGTAAACCCGAGAAACTCGCTGAACTTTATGTTGACTTTTTAAGCATGTACTTCAGATACATAGGAGCATGGATGGTGGTATCAATTGGGCTTGGGCAAACGTGGATGTGGCATCTTTTGGATTTATTTTGGTTGTTTATTTAAAAATACGATATTTGTGTATGATCGTTGTTAAACAATTTGAACTTTTCTTATTTTGGAAATGTCATGAAAAAATCCTGTGGTTTGTAATTTAAAACTTATGTTTTAACGTTTTCCTATATATCATGTTGGTTTCCAACTATGTCATCGCCATGCTTAACGCATATACAATTCCGCTGTGATATTCAACGTTGTTTTTGGGGTGTGACAAAGAGTTATTCAGATCTTGGAAGATAGTTGTGCACTTATGTAATAGATTTTGGTGGTAGTTGGGATACACACCTACCGTTAGCTGAATTTTCCTATAACAACAGCTATCAAACTAGTTTGAAGGCCGCACCATTCGAAGCTCTCTATGGGAGAAAATGTCGTTCTCCACTATGTTGGAATGAGGTTGGTGATTAACAAATGATAGGACCTGAGATCATCCAGGAGACAACAGACAAGATCTTTAAGATAAAGGATCGATTGAAAGTCGCACAGGACAGACAGAAAAAGTATGCCGACCGAAGGAGAAAAGCGTTGGAATTCAAGGTTGGAGATGGAGTTCTGCTGAAAGTCTCCCCTTGGAAAGGAGTTGTTAGGTTTAGCAAGCATGACAAACTTAGCCCCCGCTATATTGGTCCATACAAGATCGTAGCCCATGTAGGCCCCGTTGCATATCGTCTAGAGTTACCGCGTGAATTGAAAGGTGTGCATAATGTGTTCCATGTGTCCAATTTAAGGAGGTGTTTGTCTGATAAAGTCCTGTTATTTCTCCGAAAGAAGTTTGTCTTGATGATAAACTTCAGTTTCGTGAAGAACCTGTTGAGGTTACTGATTGGAAGGAAAGTAAGACTAGACGTAGTCGTATTCGCCTAGTGAAAGTGAGATGGAACTCGAGACATGGACCTGAGTATACTTGGAACGGGAAGATATGATGAAACGAGAGTACCCGCACGTATTCAAGACAAATCGTAACCCTACCTCTTAGAAAAATTTCGGAATGAAATTTCTTTGAGGAGGGAAGGCTGTGACAACCCTCGATTCCAGGGTAATTTCTCTAGAAACCCTAGATCTTGATTTCTATGGTCAGTATTGTTTTAGAATATATAGCACTAAATAAACTAATCTAAAGATTGATTAGAGCCCTATGTGTGCTTACGTTTCTATTTCATGCGTGTTCGACCATGAAAACCTGAGACCGGTGAATGTCTGAAATAAACGTCACTACGAACCGACCGGGAAATAAATATTAACGTCATAGGAAAAAATGAGAATTTGGCCTAATTTAATCTTAGTTACACTAATATTAATGTTATTATGTGAGGAAACGACTATCGTAACGAGAAAACCCGATAACAGCATCTACGCGCCTTAGTGGGATGAGATGGCTTAATCTAGCGGATGAAAAATAAAATGCCCAAGTAGACGATAAAACCAAGATATGGGGTGTGTAAATAGTCATTTTTGTTGGGCTTTGTAGCAAGTTTATCAAAGCTAGTTTAACTATTTAAACTATGAAAACGCAGCGGATTTAGGAGTTTAATATATGGTTTATAATCTGAAAATTTGACCATTTTAAACCACAAACAAAACCCAATAATAAGGACCGAAATGTATGTGAAATATTATGCTATCGAACAATACATGACAAACATAGGGTGTTCATAGAAACAACCTTTCTTGAACAAAATGTTGTAGTGGATAAGATGAAGAAGATGATGATGAAGATGGTGTTCTTGAACGTTCAGCCCCCAAGAGAGAAGGCCTCAAGTAGTGATACCCACAAGCTCTTCCAAAAACACCTAGCTAGTTAGGGAGCTCTACACCAAACCTCTACAAATATACCTCAAAACTCGAATTTTCAGCCTTGTTTTAGCTTCCAAAATCCGAATTTTCAGCAATGTCTTGAGAGAGTTTTTGCTCAAGTGTTGTAAGAGAAAAAGTGTGAATGATGGAAGAGTGTGAGAGAGGTGAAAGAGTGCATGTACCAAGACTAAAAGAGGGGAGTCCCAATGCTCTTTGGGCGGCCGAATATGGTCTTCCAAATGGGTTTCCCCCCATTTTTTGTTTTCTAAAAAAAAGTTACACTCTTAGCCCCTTTATTTTTATAAAATTAAAACCTCTTTTAATTTTATAACAATAACACACTTTTATTTCTTATTATTTAACCAACTTAAATAATGAGACAAACAATTTCTCATGAACAAATTATCCGCATAATGTTGTTCTTTTACAAAAACAATGTTTTAGAAAAACCCATTTTCTAAATTGGTGTCGGTATTTATTTGTTTGATCTTATCAACAAATAAATGTTAATTGGTGTTTGTATTGCTTGTTATTGGGTATGACCTGACTTGGATCATAACGCACTAACCACATCAATATTGTATGTGTCTTGAGCATATAAGGTCGAACAATCTCCCACTTGCACAAGATTCATAGAAGATTGATGCAAGCAGTAAATTCCACTTAACAACGGTTTACTACCCTTGATACGTATGACTAAGTTGACGGGTTTGCTAGAACATAAAATCGATGTTTAACCACTTAAACATTCTGAAAAACGCAGCGGAGTTACAACTTAATAAAACCCATTTTATTAGCTGAAAATAATGTTCTTTAGTGACCATTTTAGATGGAAAACAAACCCAAACAAAAGGATCATAATATGTGAATGATCAAGCTATGAATATGTACTAAAACTACATAAAATCACAGCCACAATGAGCTGTGATTTCTACCTCTTTGAGCAGCAAGGAACGACCAAGAAGAGGGCTGTTATAAGCTTCAAAATCGTCCAAGAAAGAGCTGAATGAGGGCTGATTAATGGCCAAGACTTCAAGCTAGAAGTCCTCAAACGTCTATACCCACAAGCCTTGAAGCAAACACCTTAGTTGCTAGGATTTTGGTCACCAAAACTTCAAGAACAAGCTGCCAAATCACCTCTTGAAACCGTGAGTTTGAAGAAGGAAGAAGAGAGAGTTTTTCTTGGAGTTTAGTTGCATGTGTTTTTAATAATGGCTGGTCAAAAAAACCTTTCAAGACCCCTTAATGTGCATTGTCATTTCAACAAAATTGGTCCAATAGAAACAAAGGGGGGGGGGGGCGGCTGAAATTTTGGTTTGAAAAGGGTTCCCCCCCTTTTTTTATTCAACACAATACACATGTTGATGGTCTTGTTGTTTGATCTTTAAATATATGCATACAACTAACCATTTAATTTGTATAACATATATAATGCCATTATTAATTTGTAATGTCATCTAATTAATATAAATAACATTACAAATAATATCATTGAACAAAATATCCTAATAAGTTGTTCCATCTCATATGCAACTTATTTAGAAAACCCATTTTCTAAATTGGTGTTAATATTTAATTGCATGATCATATCACCAATTAAATATCAATTGGTGTTTGCTAAGCTTGTTATTGGGTATAACCCGACTTGGATCATAACGTACTAACCACATCAATATTCTAAGTGTCTTGGGCACATAGAATCCTACAATCTCCCACTTGCCCAAGATTCATAGAAGATTGATGCAAGCAGTAAATACCGCCTAACAACGGTTTACTACCCTTAATACGCATGACTTATAGCCATTCAATAACATCATCCCTTTCAAGTACCCTACTTGAAATGATTTAGGTGAATCGATCATCTATCCTTTTGTTACAGATGTCATATTAAATCCAACGACATAGAATGATCATTCCTTGTTGATTTAACTTAATCAGGCCTTAGACATCTAACTCTCAACGAATAAGAGGAACAAATTCCATCTTGACTACATACATTTCTCACAAACACCTCGTGTTATATCTGAACATATCCTTATGTACTGTCCACTATTTCAGGACAGTGAAGAATAGGCTCAAGGTATAATACTTGGTGAATATCAAAACCCAATATGTATCTCAGGTCGGAGGATACCAAATGATATTCGCCTTTACTCAAATTTACTTATGATCAATCAATAAGATTCCATGTAGTAAAATTTGAGATGCGGGTTAGTCCAATATTTGTATCCCATAAATATCTATGAACCTTGGTAGCAACCCATTGCTCTATATTCATCCTTATGAATATCAACCAATCCAAGTTCATAATAGTCTTACCTTCAAACTTGTTCCCACAAGTGTGAACGACTACGGACATTTAGAGTAAACATTTTACTCATGGATTAAACATGCTAAATTGGAATATTATTTGAAACATTATAACCAAATAATTTTAGTCAAATAATAGAAAGTTCCATATATCCAAATACAAAATTTACAGATCAAATCCAATCACTAGAATATCGAAGTCCCATGGCACAAGTATGACCTTCATGCTTTGCCTTTTCAAGGAGCTTCGTGAGAGGATCAGCAATGTTTTGATCCGTGTGAACTTTGCGAATACATATCTTTCCCTTTTCAACTTCATCTCGTATGTAGTTGAATCTCCGCTCAATGTGCCTAGTCTTTTGATGAGCACGGGGTTCCTTGATTTGTGCAATCGCACCCTCGTTATCACAAAAGATCTCTAGGGGGTCCTGAATGGAAGGGACAACCCCTAGATCGGCAATGAATTTTTTCAACCATGCAGCTTCTTGAGCTGCCAATGAGGCGGCGACGTACTCTGATTCTGTAGTCGATAGAGCCACCACATCCTGCTTGGAGCTCTTCCAAGAAACGACTCCTCCATTCAGAATGAAAATGTATCCCGATTGTGACCGAGAATCATCATCATCGGTTTGGAAACTCGCATCCGTGTAACCTTTTACAACGAGTTCCTCGTCACCAGATCCATAGATTAGGAACATATCTCTCGTCCTCCTTAGGTACTTAAGTATGTTCTTAACAGCCACCCAATGACTGTTTCCAGGATTCTGCTGGTAACGACTTGTCATGCTTAAGGCGCATGACACGTCCGGTCGAGTGCATATCATTGCATACATGATGGATCCTATAGCAGATGCATATGGGATTGCCTTCATGCTATCTTGCTCATCCTTTGAGCTTGGACATTGAGTCGTACTCAACATCGTTCCTCTTTGAATAGGTACGGTACCTTTCTTAGAGTTTTCCATCTTGAACCTTTTCAAGATCTTATCAATGTATGCACTTTGATTCAAACCAATCAACCGCCTTGATCTATCCCTACAGATCTTTTTTCCCAGAATATAGGCGGCTTCACCAAGATCCTTAATGGAAAAACAACTTCCAAGCTAGGTTTTTACACCTTCCAAGGTTGGAATGTCATTTCCAAATAGTAGTATGTCATCAACATACAATACTACAAAAGTTATTATGCTCCCACTAGCCTTTTTATACACGCAAGCCTCATCAGCGTTTTTGATGAAGCCAAATTTCTTGACCTCCTCATCAAAACGATGATTCCAGCTTCTCGATGCTTGTTTCAATCCATAGATTAATTTCTTTAACTTGAATACTTTATTAGGATGTTTGGATCAACAAAACCTTCAGGCTGAACCATATAGACATCTTCCTCAAGATATCCATTTAGGAAAGCGGTTTTGACATCCATTTGCCAAATCTCATAATCATAATGAGCGGCTATGGCAAACAATATCCTTATAGACTTTAGCATCGCAACAGATGAGAAGGTTTCATCATAATCAACCCCTTGAGTTTGAGTGAAACCCTTTGCTACAAGTCTAGCTTTATAAGTATCCAAGTTTCCATGCATATCGGTTTTCTTCTTGAAAACCCACTTACTTCTAACTACCTTGGAATTAAGAGGTGGTACAACAAGTTCCCAAACTTGGTTGTCATACATGGATTGCATCTCAACGTTCATGGCTTCTAGCCATTTTGTCACAATCCGCATTGGACATTGCATTATGGTATGTGGTTGGTTCATCAGAATCTACCACATAGCATCCATCCATGAAAAATCCATATCTTTCAGGTGGATTACTAGTTCTACCACTTCTGCGAACGTCTTGTGTGTATTGATCAACCCCTTGATCTTCCTCAACATCCTCATGTTGAGTGCTAGTTTCAACCAAACGTGTATCGGGTTGTGGTTCTTGATCCTCTTCAAAATCCACTGTTCTACTGCTAGCTCCTTCCATATGGAACTTTGCTTCTAAGAACTCACCCTTTCTGGCAACAAACACCTTTTGTTCCAGTGGATCGTAGAAATAATATCCCATAGAATCTCTAGGATATCCAACAAAGATACACTTGGTGGATCGGACTTCCAATTTGTTTGGGGTGGGAGTCTTAACATAAGCCTCACATCCCCAAACCCTTAAGTATGATAGGGATGGAACTCTTCCATGCCATATCTCAAAAGGTGTCCTTTCCACCTTTTTGGTTGGGGCCATATTTAAAATACGGGCCGCAGAGAGCAAAGCGAAACCCCAAAATGATAGAGGTAATGAGCTTCTAGCCATCATAGATCGAACCATATCCAATAAGGTTCGATTCCTCCTCTCAGACACACCATTATATTATGGTGTTCCAGGTGGAGTGAGCTGTGAGACAATCCCACAACTCCTAAGATGATCTTGAAAAGCATCACTTAGGTATTCACCTCCTCTATCGATACGGAGAATTTTAATTGACTTATTGAGTTGATTTTCTACTTCATTCTTGAAGATTTTAAACATTTCAAAAGCTTCATCTTTGTGCCTTAATAAGTACACATACCCATAGCGACTATAGTCGTCGGTAAAGGTAATGAAGTTCTTTCACCATTCCTAGTCATTGGCTTAAAAGGACCACATACATCCGAATGTATGATTCCTAATAAATCTTTTGCCCTTTCGGTAGTTCCACTAAAAGGTGCCTTAGTCATCTTGCCTTGTAAACAAGATTCACAAACATCAAATGAATCACATTCATTTGTTTTTAAAAGACCATTCTTTTGAAGTGTTTGTAAACGTTTCTTGTTTATATGACCAAGACGACAATGCCAAAGATAGGTATCACTCAAGTCCAACTTGAGTTTCTTGGTGTTAGTTTGGTACAATGAACTATTTAAAGTATTTTCATGAACCAATTCATAAATACCATTAATTGGTATAGCTTTAAAATAGAACATACCATTTAAAGAAACATGAATGTCATTTTCAATAAAAGATAATACATAATCATAATGTCTTAATTGAGATACAGAAATAATGTTCCTAGTCAAACTAGGAGCATACAAAACATTCTTCAAAATAACTTCCAAACCACTTGGAAGTCTTAGGATGTAGTCCCCACGAGCTTCAACTAAGACTTTAGTTCCATTGCCCATGAAGAGGCTAACATCCCCTTTCTTGAAGTCCCTACTTCTTGTGAACCCCTGCAACAAATTGCAAATATGAGTTCCACATCCGGTATCCAATACCCATGTGTTTGAAGATGTAACATTAAGATCAATATGAATCATGTATATTGTACCTGAGGTCTGCCCGACATCCCTCTTGGCTTTCAACTCTTGGAGATGGACAGGACAATTCCTTGCCCAATGTCCTATCTCCCCACACTTGAAGCATGGGTCATTAGTAGCAACCTTTTGCTTCTTCTCTTGTGGTTTGGGTGGTATCCTTACCACCCCTTTCCCCTTTCCCCAAACGGGTCCCTTACCCTTGGCAACCTTTGCCTTGGGTGCGGGATGAGGCCTCTTGTTGTTCCCACCTTCATTGATGGTGAGAACGGGTAAAACCCTTTTACCCATGGCCGCCTCGGCCGTTTTGAGCATTGAGTGAAGCTCACCAATGCTTTTGTCCCATGCATTCATGTTGTAGTTCAACACGAATGTCTCGAACTTCTTGGTTAGGCCATTTAGGATCAAATCTGTGGCCAACTCCTTCGAGACAGGGCAGTTTAGCCTCTCGAGGCGGTCAATATGACTTTTCATCTTAAGTACATAAGATGAAACAGATTGGTTGTCGTCCATACGACATGCATGGAGTGCTCGAACCGTTTCGAACCGCTCAACCCTTGCTTGCTGTTGGAACGTTTCCTTCAGCCAGGTTATCATGTCGTAAGCTCCGTGATGTTCATACTCCTTTTGGAGATCCGGAGTCATGCTCGCTAGCATGAGACAAGACACTTGGACGGAGTCCTCAGTGTATTTCACCCAATCGTTAAAGGCCTCCTCATCATCCTTGCTAGGTTGATCGGGGATAGGGTCGTCTAAAACATATGATCTTCTCTCTTGCTTGTGAACAATTCTCAAGTTTCGATACCAATCAATAAAGTTGTTATGATTTAGACGTTCCTTTTGGAGGATTGCTCGTAGTGATTGGTTTGACGCGGACGAGTTATCGTGATTTTCATTATTGGTGGCCATCTACAAAATTTAACAAAGATCAATTTTAGTATTTTCGATATTGCTAATTTTAATATTTAATGCCTTTTAAGGTCAATTTTATATTAAAATCTAGAACCCAACATTACATTTAAATTGTGGTTAGGTGACCTTTATCCCACTATTTAAATTAATAAGGTGGTCAACGTTTGACGATTGCTACCATTTGCAACTTCTAGAGGTATGGGATCGACTTTAAAACATCATATGCAAAGTCGGCATGTTTATCCCATCAACACCATTTGGAAACCATATTTTAGGTGATCCATTCAACATGGTTTGCAAATCAAGTTACCCTACTTGCACACACATGTGAGTTTACCAACATAAGTGGTTAGGTGACCTTTATCCCACCAATGTGGTATTCCCACCTTAAGTCACAAGTTCTCTCAAAATGGTTAGGTGACCTTTATCCCATTAAGAGTTTCCAAATGACTTAAGTGTTGTGCAAAAGGACGGTGTTAAACTTGTTTGTTAAATGTTTAGAGGTTTCATAATTCTCGTTTAGAAAACTCTATGTACTTGTATTTGTATGCTTTCAAATACAAGGTACCTTATGGTTCTTTGATTAAAACCTATTTTAATCTTTAAAATCATTAAAACATTTTAATAACCTTTTATTACCTTTTAATGATTAAGAACCATCATTTTTATAACTTGTTAAGTTTGTTAATTAGTTTGTAATGCATGTCAAAATTTCAATCATACAATCAAATAACAAACATCCAAACAAGTCATAAACATAACATTCATAATGTGCATAACCATAGCTACTATTATGACCATACTTGTTTGCCATCACAAGTGTGGTCATTAGGTCTTTCTTAAGGGTTGGAACCAACACAAAATTGAGGTCTCTTGGACCTCACTTGAACTTGCATCCATATGCTTCAAGTTCCATGTCTTTGATGTCCATCTTTGGGTCTTGAACTTGTGCATCTTCTTTTTACAAAATTTTATCCTAATACATTTTTTTTTCTAATAAAAGAAATGCACCTAATCTATTATTACATAACCAAATGAATGAATAATTACAACCCAAATGAATAAACACAAATATTACAACCAAATTGAATGAATAAAACAACCACTTGAATCATCCAAACAACAAAAGGCCTTAAGCTAGGTTATGCACTTTAACAACCAATGATCATATCATCTATTCATATAATGAAAACCCCATTTAAAACCCAAAATTTCAGCCAACATAAACTGAAATTTTGGGTTTTAATCATTGTCCAAACAACCAACATTTCATAATATGTTTCTTTCAAGGTCTAATCACTAGCATGTGTGATATGACCTTGAAAGTTTGGGGAATCATTCATATAAACTATAACAGCCCAAAATCAGCCTATAACATGTCTTATATCATCTTTTAAAACCAATTTCAAAAGATAAATCAAGCAAGTCATCCACATAACCGGCTCTTGATGCCATTGACGGGTTTCCTAGAACATAAAATCGATGTTTAACCACTTAAACATTCTGAAAAACGCAGCGGAGTTACAACTTAATAAAACCCATTTTATTAGCTGAAAATAATGTTCTTTAGTGACCATTTTAGATGTAAAACAAACCCAAACAAAAGGATCATAATATGTGAATGATCAAGCTATGAATATGTACTAAAACTACATAAAATCACAGCCACAATGAGCTGTGATTTCTACCTCTTTGAGCAGCAAGGAACGACCAAGAAGAGGGCTGTTATAAGCTTCAAAATCGTCCAAGAAAGAGCTGAATGAGGGCTGATTAATGCCCAAGACTTCAAGCTAGAAGTCCTCAAACGTCTATACCCACAAGCCTTGAAGCAAACACCTTAGTTGCTAGGATTTTGGTCACCAAAACTTCAAGAACAAGCTGCCAAATCACCTCTTGAAACCGTGAGGTTGAAGAAGGAAGAAGAGAGAGTTTTTCTTGGAGTTTAGTTGCATGTGTTTTTAATAATGGCTGGTCAAAAACACCTTTCAAGACCCCTTAATGTGCATTGTCATTTCAACAAAATTGGTCCAATAGAAACAAAGGGGGGGGCGGCCGAAATTTTGGTTTGAAAAGGGTTCCCCCCTTTTTTTATTCAACACAATACACATGTTGATGGTCTTGTTGTTTGATCTTTAAATATATGCATACAACTAACCATTTAATTTGTATAACATATATAATGCCATTATTAATTTGTAATGTCATCTAATTAATATAAATAACATTACAAATAATATCATTGAACAAAATATCCTAATAAGTTGTTCTATCTCATATGCAACTTATTTAGAAAACCCATTTTCTAAATTGGTGTTAATATTTAATTGCATGATCATATCACCAATTAAATATCAATTGGTGTTTGCTAAGCTTGTTATTGGGTATAACCCGACTTGGATCATAACGTACTAACCACATCAATATTCTAAGTGTCTTGGGCACATAGAATCCTACATAAGTGCCATTCAATAACATCATCTCCTTCAAGTACCATACTTGAAATGTTTTTAGGTGAATCAATCATCTATCCTTTTGTCACAGATGTCATGTTAAATCCCAGAGACACAGAGTGATCATTCTCCATTAATTTAACTTTATCAGGCCTTAGACATCTTACTCTCAACGAATAAGAGGGACAAATCCCATCTTGACTACATAAGTCTCTCATAATTACCTTATATCATACCTGAAACCAGAATTATGTATTGCCATATTTCAGAACAGCGAAGAACTAAGCCAAAGTATAATATTTGGTAAATATCAAGACCCAATATGTATCTCTGGTCAGAGGATACCAAATGATGTTCGCCTTTACTCAAAATTACTTATGATCAATCAAGAAGATTCCATGTAGTAATGTTTGAGATGCAGGTTAGTCCAATATTTGCATCCTACAAATATCTATGAACTTTGGCAGCAACCTTTTGCTCTATATTCATCCATATGAATATCTACCAATCCATGTTCATAATAGTTTTACCCTCATACTTGTTCCCACAAGTATGAACAACTACAGACGTTCTGAGTAAACAATTTACTCATGGATTTTAAACATGCAAAAGGTGCCTTAGTCATTTAACCTTGTAAACAAGATTCACATATATCAAATGAATCATATTCATTTGCCTTTAAAAGACCATTCTTTTGAAGTGTCTGTATGAGTTTCTTGTTTATATGACCAAGACGGCAATGCCAAAGATAGGTATCACTCAAATCCAATTTGAGTTTCTTAGTGGTGGTTTGGTACAATAAGCTATCATATAATGCGTTTTCATGATCCAATTCATAAATACCATTAACAGGAATAGCTTTAAAATAAAATATGACATTTAAAGAAACATGAATTTCATTTTCAATAAATGTCAAAACATAACCATATTGTCTTAATCGGGCAACAGAAATAATGTTCCTAGTCAAACTAGGAGCATACAAAACATTGTTCAAAATTGCTTCCAAACCATTTGGAAGCTTCAAGATGTAGTCCCCTCGGCCTTCAACTTGAACTTTTGCCCCATTCCCCATATAGAGGCTTACATCCCCTTTCTTGAAGTCCTTACTTCTTTTGAACCCCTGCAATAAGTTGCAAATGTGAGTTCCATATCCGGTATCCAATACTCATGTGTTAGAGGATATTAAATTTAGATCAATATGAATCATGTAAATTGTACTTGAGGTTTTCCCAGCATCCCTCTTAGCTTGCAATTCTTTGAGATGGACTGGACAATTCCTTACCCAATGTCTAATCTCCCCACACTTAAAGCATGTGTCATTCGAAGCAACCTTTTGCTTATTCTCCGCTGGTTTTGGTGGTGGCGCTCTTACCACTCCCTTCCCCTTTCCCCTAACATACCCTTTCCCCTTGGCAACATTTGCCTTGGGTGCGGGGTGAGGCCTCTTCTTGTTCCCACCTTCATTGATGGTGAGAACGGGTAAAACCTTTTTACCCATGGCCGCCTTGGCAGTTTTGAGCATAGAGTGAAGCTCACCTATGTTCTTGTCCCATCCGTTCATGTTACAATTCATGACAAAATTGTCAAACCTTTCAGACAAAGAGTTGAGGATCAAATCCGTAGCCAACTCTTTCGAGACGGGACAATTCAGCCTTTCAAGGCGGTCGATGTGGCTTTTCATCTTAAGTACATTAGATGAAACAGATTGGGTGTCATCCATACAACTTGCATGGAGTGCTTGAACCGTTTCAAAGCGCTCTACCCTTGCTTGTTGTTGGAACGTTTCCTTCAACTGGGTAATCATGTCGTATGCTCCATGATGTTCATACTCCTTTTGGAGATCAGGAGTCATACTTGCCAACATGAGGCAAGACACTTGGACCGAGTCGTCAGTGTATTTTACCCAATTCATAAAGGCCTCCTCATCTTCCTCAGTAGGTTGATCGGGAATCAGATCGTCTAAAATATATGATTGTTTCTCTTGGTTGAGAACAATTCTCAAGTTTTGAAACCAATCAATAAAGTTATTATGGTTTAGACGCTCCTTTTGGAGAATGGTCCTTAGTGATAGTGAGTGAGCGGACGGGATTTCATTTTCATTATTGTTGGCGGCCATCTACATGTAACACCCGGTTATTTCTAACAAAAAGAATAAAGTGAAGAAAAAGAAAGAAAAGATATTTTACCCAAGTTGAGGGGTAAAAAGTGTCCAAAAGGACAAAATGTTTGAAAAGTGGGTGTAAAAGGTGGTATGGCTGCCCACATGTCACATACACCTCTGATATTTGGGTTTTAGAGAGAGAAAGAGTAGAATTCGGGTTTTGAAGGAAGAACAAGAAAGAATTCGAATTCAAGGCAAAAATTCATGCTTTTATGGTGTTCTTGACTGATCTGACCCTCGGATCTATGCTTATGTGTGTTGTATGTGTTCGGATGTGTGTTTTTAGTGGGTCTCTAGATGGTTGAACTCAATTGCAAACGAGTTTGCACGAAGCCATACTCAAAAGCTACAAAGGTGAGTTCTAAGACCCCTATTTTACACGTTTTTTGTATGATTTTGGGGCTGGAACACATCTACAAACTATTTTCGGGTATTTGGGTGAAAAACCCATTCATGTATGTATGAGTAAGTGTATGATTCGTTTGGGGCTGTTATGGACATAAGGTTTCTAAGGCAAACTATGAATTTCAGTATGATGTTTATGATGTTTAGCTTGTTCTAAGAGTGTAGTATGGTATATCTGTGCTAAGGATGTGTTAAGATGTTGTTTTAGATCTGAAAATGGCACAGGTTAAGTTGCAGGTCCATTTACTCAGCCGCATTAACTAATGAGGATAGCTAAGGGAAATGCGGCTAAGGCATTTACTCAGCTGCATTAACTAATGCGGACAACTAAGGGAAATGCGGCTAAGGCATTTACTCAGCCGCATTAACTAATGCGAACAAATAAAGAAATACGGCTAAGGCATTTACTCAGCCGCATTAACTAATGTGGACAGATAAAGAAATGCGGCTAAGGCATTTATTCATCCGATTAAATAATGCGGATAGCCAATGAAATATGGGAAAGGCATTTGTTCACCCGTATTTGTTGGAGTTCATCCGCATTTGCTACAGTTAGTAATTCTTGGCCTTAGAATTATGTTAGGCATGATGATGATAGTGTTGCATGTTTATGTATGATGTTTGTATGTTAATTATGATGTAGCCCTATATGATGGTAATGACTGATGACTGGTAAATATCGATGTTCCTTGTTTTGATACGTGTTTATCTTTCCGTGACTCTACGTGTTATAACTAATGAATGAACGAAAGTAATAAGAAACGTAAAGTGAAAGATAATAAAAAAGAACACGATGAATGAATGCATGCAATAATGAATGAACCAATGAATGTAAGAAAAGGCTTGCAAGCAAATGTATGGAGGTGCACACCCAATGAAGGTGTTAGCTCAACGGTGTGCGGGTTAGCTACCCCGAAGGATGCACACTGGGGTTCAGTCTTTGTGATTGACCACATGTATGGGATCAGCATTAGTGCACAACGTTCGTGATTTAATTACCACAGGTCCAGCACCAGTAATAGTGCACAATGTTCGGGGTATAACGCATGGCATTGGTCCAGAATTAAAGAGGAAAGATAAGTGGTGCATGTACTTGCCCTAGGTGACTGTATCAGCAGTAGTGCACAATGTTCGTGATTGATTATCACAGGTCCAGCACCAGCAGTAATGCACAACGTTCGGGGTATTGTACATGTCACCGAAAGTAATGAACGTACGAATGAATGTAACGAATGTATGAATGAACGTATTAACGTACGCACGAATGTAATGAATGTATGAATGTATGTAAGAGACGTACGAACAAAAGAAAGAATGTGAATGTTAACGGTGTATGGTATACGAATGAAAGCCAATGAATGAATGATGAAGATAATAATAATATTATCTAAATGTACGTATGTTGTGTGATCGCATGTATGTAAGAACGCTTTTAACAAAAGAAAAGTATGTTTTATTATAAAAACTAGAACTCACTCAGCAACGTTGACTTTTTATGTGTTTCCAGTTGGCAGGTAGTGTTGCTGAGGATGACACGAGGCGGCTACTCAGCTCTTTTGGGATGGCATTCCTTTGTTAATATTTTTGCAATGTATTATGTTGCATGTATTCATAAAACAAAATGGTGTTTGTAGAGGATTCGGATAAACGGGATTACCTAAGGAATCATCTTACTACTAAAAGTCACTATTTATGACTATTTTGTAATTGATTAACGATGAATTACTTTGCAAAAGCTGTCATGATCAAAATGAGATGCCTCTTTTGAATGTTTCCGCTGCAATGTTATTTAAGATATCTGTAAACGTATGTTTTATGTGCAATGATTGACCAGCTGTAAACGTCCTGGGAACGGGGCCTTACAAGTTGGTATCAGAGCCAAAGTTTAAGTGAAGCGGGTAAATTTTCAAAATAAACCTTAACTTAAACTGAAAATGGGATGGGAAGGGAAGGGATGCCAATCTGAGTAGCTGCGTGCCATCAGGTATTTTCTTAAAAGTTAACCGATATTATGTGCGCATGTTATGTGTTTATGTGTTACTGTTAGATTTAGATACTAATGTAGTCAGGACCGGTAATGCTCGGGGTACGAAGAATAAAGTAAGTGGCTAATCACAACTGACCAGTGTAATTAGGGACTTACGATACTTGACACAAAATGAGCTATTCCCTTGAATGACCATGTTGGTGTTTGAATCTTTCAGTGAGTGTTAGAGGATGGCCGGTAGTAGATCATGTTGGGTTTGTTAGAACATAAAATCATAGTTTAACCTCTTAAACTTTCTGAAAACGCAGCGGAATTACAACTTTATAAACTCATTTATAAGCTGAAAATATGTTCATTAGATGACCATATTAATGTATAAAACAAACCCAAAGAACAAAGGATCATTTATGTGAATTAGCAAGCTATGAACATATGTAAAACTACATAAAATCACAGCTACATAGAGCTGTGATTAATACCTTTCTGCAGCAGCTAAACTCGACAGAAAAAGGTTGTTAGATGCTCATGAACTCGGCCAAGGCTCCAGGAAGGAACCTTCAAGCTAGTATACCCTAAGCCCTTTGCAAGAACACCTTCTTGTTAGGAAGAAACTACACCAAAACTGCTCAAAACCCAGCTCAAAAACCCTCTTATACAGCTGCTGAAAAACCCTTTTTTCTTGCTGAAATTTCGTAACTCTTAGAGAGAAGAGGAGAGCTGAATTCTTGTTGTTTGCATGTCTTTATTATGAGAATGAGAGAGTATATGTTGACTAGTTAGTTAGTGGTAGACAAGTAGTGCATGTGTGTGTTTCTCCAAGACCAAGCTAGTGGATTGAGCTAGTGGAAGACAAATGCATGTGTATTCTCTTATCAAGAGAATCAAAAGGAACACATGCATGCTTCATGGTGGACGGTTTTGATGTTTAAAAAAGAGAAGTTTTCTTTTATAAATATCAAACATTAACACACACATATATTGTCTAGTCTTGTAACTAGTTTATGCAATTAACCATTTAATTGTATAAGTAGTATACTCTCACTATTATTTGGTGTTATACAACTAATTCAAATAACACTTCAAATAATATTATTGAACAAAATATCCTAATAAATTGTTCCATCTTATATGCAACTTATTTAGAAAACCCATTTTCTAAATTGGTGTAAATATTTAATTACATGATCATATCATTAATTAAATATTAATTGGTGTTTGCTAAGCTTGTTATTGGGTATAACCCGACTTGGATCATAACGTACTAACCACATCAATATTCTAAGTGTCTTGGGCACATAGAATCCTACAATCTCCCACTTACCCAAGATTCATAGAAGATTGATGCAAGCAGTAAATACCACCTAACAACGGTTTACTACCCTTAATACGCATGACTTATAGCCATTCAATAACATCATCCCATTCAAGTACCGTACTTGAAATGATTTAGGTGAATCAATCATTTATCCTTTTGTTACAGATGTCATGTTAAATCCAAGGACACAGAATGATCATTCCTTGTTGATTTAACTTAATCAGGCCTTAGACATCTAACTCTCAACGAATAAGAGGAACAAATTCCATCTTGACTACATAAGTTTCTCACAAACACCTCGTGTTATACCTAAACATACCCTTATGTACTGTCCACTATTTCAGGACAGTGAAGAATTAGCTCAAGGCATAATACTTGGTGAATATCAAAACCCAATATGTATCTCAGGTCGGAGGATACCAAATGATATTCACCTTTACTCAAATATACTTATGATCAATTGATAAGATTCCATGTAGTAAAATTTGAGATGCGGGTTAGTCCAATATTTGTATCCTACAAATATCTATGAACCTTGGTAGCAACCCATTGTTCTATATTCATCCTTATGAATATCAACCAATCCAAGTTCATAATAATCTTACCCTCACACTTGTTCCCATAAGTATGAACGACTACGGACATTTAAAGTAAATAATTTACTCATGGATTAAACATGCTAAATTGGAACATTAATTGAAACATTATAACCAAATAATTTTACTCAAATAATAAAGAGTTCCACTTATTCAAATACAAAATTTGATCAAGTCCAATCACTAGAATATCGAAGTCCTAAGGCACAAGTATGACTTTCATGCTTTGACCTTTCGAGGAGCTTCGTGAGTGGATCCGCAATCTTTTGATCAAATTGAACTTTGCGAATACATATCTTTCCCTTTTCAACTTCATCCCTTATGTAGTTGAATCTCCACTCATTGTGCCTAATCTTTTGATGTGCATGGGGTTCCTTGATTTGAGCAATCACACCCTCATTATCACAAAAGATTTCTAAGGGGTCTTGAATGGTAGAGACCATCCTTAGATTGACGATAAACCTTTTATTCATGCAGCTTCCAAAGCTGCTAATGAGGCGGCTATGTATTCCTATTTTGTAGTGGACAATGCTACCCTATTCATAATGGAGACATACCCGATTGTGATCGAGTCAGTTTGGAAACTTGCATCTGTGTAACCCTTTACAACGAGTTCCTCTTTCTCAGATCCGTATATTAGAAACATATCCTTAGTCCTCCTAAGGTATTTCAATATACTTTTAACAGCTATCTAATGGCTATTACCTGGATTCTGCTGATATCTTCTTGTCATGCTTAACGCGCATGACACGTCCGGTCTTAGTGCATATCATCGCATATATGATGGATCCTATAGCAGACGCATATGGGATGTCCTTCATACAATCTAGCTCATCCTTTGAGCTTGGACATTGAGATGCACTCAATATTGTCCCTCTTTGAATAGGTACCATACCTTTCTTAGAGTTTTCCATCTTGAACCTTTTCAAGATTTTATCAATATATGCACTTTGGTTTAGACCTATCAACCGCCTCGATCTATCCCTATAGATCTTTATTCCTAAAATATAGGCAGTTTCACTGAGATCTTTCATGGAAAAACAATTTCCAAGCCAGGTTTTAACACCTTCCACGGTTGGAATGTCCTTTCCATATAGTACTATGTCATCAACATACAATACTAAGAATGTGATTACACTCCCACTAGCCTTTTTATACACACAAGCCTTGTCAGCGTCCTTGATGAAACCAAATTTCTTGATCTCTTCATCAAAACATTGATTCCAACTTCTCGATGCTTGTTTCAATCCATAGATTGATTTCTTTAACTTGCATACTTTATTAGGATGTTTTGGATCGACAAAACCTTCAGGCTGAACCATATAGACATCTTCCTCAAGATATCCATTTAGGAAAGCGGTTTTGACATCCATTTGCCAGATCTCATAATCATAATGAGCAGCTATGGCAAATAATATCCTTATAGACTTTAGCATCACAACAGGTGAGAAGGTTTCATCATAGTCAACCCCTTGAGTTTGAGTGAAACCTTTTCCTACAAGTCTTGTCTTGTAAATATCCAAGTTTCCATGCATATTTGTTTTCTTCTCGAAAACTCACTTGCATCCAACCGGTTTGGAGTTAAGTGGAGGGTCAACCAATTCCCAAACTTGGTTGTTATACATGGATTGCATCTTCACATTCATGGCTTCCAGCCATTTGTCATAATCCGAATTGGATATAGCATCATGGTATGTAGTTGGCTCATCGGAGTCAACCTCATAGAATCCATCCATGAAAAATCCATATATTTTAGGTGGAATGCTAACTCTATCAGATCTGTGAACATTTTGTGTGTATTGATCAACCTCTTGATCATCATCAACAACCTCTTGATGACAGCTAGTGTCAACCAAACGTGTATCGGCTTGTGGATCTTGATCTTCATCAAATTCCATTGTTCTATGGGTCACTCCTTCCGTAAGGAACTTGGCTTCCAAGAACTCTACCCTTCCAGCAATAAACTCCTTTTGCTCTGTTGGATCAAAGAAGTAGTATCCTATACAGTCTTTGGGATATCCAACAAATATACACTTAGTGGGTTGACTTTCAAATTTTTTTTGGGTGTTAAGCTTAACATAAGCTTTACTACCTATACCTTTTAAACATGATAGTGATGGAACTCTTTCCATGCCATATTTCAAAAGGTGTCGAACCCACTTTCTTGGTTTCGGCCATATTCAAAATACGAGCCGTGGAGAGTAGTGCGAAAACCCAAGATGATAAAGGTGGTAAGCTCATAGCCTTAACGAATTGAACCATATCCAAATAGGGTTCAGTTTTTCCTTTTTCAGAATGAAGAACTTAGATAGTTATGTAAAGTTGATTTTCTATTTCATTATTGAAGTTTTTGAATATTTCAAAAGCTTCATACTTATGTGTCATCAAGTGCACACAATAATAGCGACTGTAATCGTCGGTAACAGTAATGAAGTATCTTTTCACCAATCTTTGTCATTGTCTTAAAAGGACCACATACATCCAAATGTGTCATTCCTAATAAGTCTTTTGGTTCATACTTATCAAATGAAACACTTTCATTTGTTTCCAAAAGACCATTCTTTTGAAGTGTTTGAATCCAATTCTTGTTTATGTGATCAAGATGACAATGTCAAAGATAATAATAACTTAAACCGATTTTAAGTTTCTTGGTGCTTAATGTGTATAATGAGTTATTATAGGACGAATTATCATGAAACAATTCATGAATATCATTAAAGGCATATCCTTAAATGAAATACATCATCCATAAAACTTAATACCATTATATACAAATTTTAAATCATGACCATATTGTTTAAATAGGAAACATTAATTATGTTCCTAGTCAAACTAGGTGCATACAAAAGGTTTTGAGAACAACTTTCAAACCATTTATAGTCTCAAAATAGAGTTTCCCTCCTTGAAGCGCACATTTCTTTTGAACCCCTTTGCAACAATTGCAAGTATGAGTCTCAGATCCGGTATCCAATACCCATGTGTTTGAAGAAATGACATTTAATACAATGTGAATCATGAAAATTGTATTCGAGGTTTGCCTAGCATCACTCTTATTTTTCAACTCCTTGAGATAGGAGGGACAATTCCCTTTAATTGTCCTATCTCTCCATGCTCAAAGCATGGATCATTCTCCTTTACTTTAGGCTTCATAAGCTTAGGTTGTTGAGGTTTCGCTTTAACCTTTGCTTTGATGTATTCCTTTCTTTTGGCAATAATTGCCTTAGGATCGAGATTGGCCATTTCTTATAGTCTCCCTCATTGATCGAGAGAATAGGTAGGACCTCTCTACCCATCCCTGCCTCGGTTGCTTTGAGCATTGCGTGAATTTCACTGATGCTCTTGTCCCATTCGTTCATATTACAGTTTATTATGAATATCTCAAACCTTTAGTTAGGCAATCAAGGATCAAATCCTTGGCCAACTACTTTGAGACAGGACATTTAAGCATCTTGAGGCTATTAATGTGGCTTTTCATCTTAAGAATATATAAGATGATATCGATTGGGTTTCTTCCATGTGACATGCATAAAGTGCTTGAACCGTTTTGAAGCAATCTTACTAATGTTTGTTGAAGGAACATTTCCTTCAACTAGATTATCATGTCATATGCCCTATGATGTTCCAAACCCTTTTGGAGTTCGGGAATCATATTCCCAACATGAGGTAGGAAACTTGCACAGAATCCTTAATGTGCTTAAGCCAATCGTCAAAAGGCCTTAACATCAATAGTGTTGGTTGGTGAGACATGGGATCGTCAAGGACATAGGCCTTTACTTATTTTGATAACGATTCTCAGTGATAGGGCATGGACGGTCGGGGTGGTAGCATTATTGTTTGCGGCCATTCTACAAAATTTACAAAGTTCTGATTAGTATTTCTGAAAAATTTCATTTTAATTATTAATACCCTTTTATGTCTCATAGACAATTAATAATTAAAATCTAGAATGCAACGTTACATTCAAATAATGGTTAGGTGACCTTTATCCCATTATTTAATTTAACAAGGTAGTCAATATTTGACAATTGCAACCTTTTGCAACTTCTAGCCTTTATGGGATCGGTTAAAAATCTTATGTTTGGTTGGCATGTTTAATCCCATCAACACCATTGTACGCCATGCTTCGGTGACCCTATGCACATGGTTTCCAATTTAAGTCGTCCTACTTACACACACGTGTGAGTTTTCACATACAAGTGGTTAGGTGACCTTTTTCCTACAAGTATGTTAGACTCACCTCAAACACACAAGTTCCCTATAAGTGGTTAGGTGACCTTTATCCCACAAATAGTTCTCAAGTGATTTGAGTGTCATGTAAAAGGATGGTGTTAAACTTGTTTCAAAAGGGATTTTTGGTTTTCATTAATTCTAGTTTTGAAAACTCTATGTACTTGTATTTGCATGCTTTCAAATACAAGATACCCTATGGTTCTTTTAATAAAACCCATTTTATTATAAAACCATTAATCCTTTTAATAACCATTTATTAACACTTAATGATTAAGAACCATTTTATATTAGCTTGTTAAGATCATTTTTATTAAGATTGTTTATCATATCCAAATATCATACAATCATTCATAGAATCACAATCAAACAAGCATAATATAAACAACCACAATGTGCATAACCATAGCTACTATTATGACCACACTTGTTTGCCATCACAAGTGTGGTCATTTGGTCTTTCCTAAGGGTTGAATACAACACAAAATTGAGGTCTTCATAGACTCCCACTTGAACTTGCATCCATATGCTTCAAGTCCTTTTTTTGTGTCTTTGATGTCCATCTTTGGGTCTTCATCTTGTGCTTCTTTCCCGAGCATCTTCATGTACAAAATATATATCCTAATACATATTTTATAGTAAAAGAAAAACACTCCTAATCTATTATTACATCCCAATGAATAAATAGACAAATTACATTTTTAAACAAAGCACAAAAGAATAATATTACAACCCAAATGAAAACAACCAAAACAAACATTGCAAGCATCCAAACAACACAAGGCCAAAAGCTAGGTTATGCACCAACATGAACAATCATTAACATCATTCAACAAGCAAAATAAACCCCATCAAACCCTAAATTTTCAGCCAACAAAAACTGAAAATTTGGGTTTGTTTGTCCAAACAAACAACAACCAAACATATCAACCAATTGACATTCCTATCTTTCAAAGTTTAATCATAAGCATGAAGATATAACTTTGAAAGACATGGGGTTTATTAAATCAACCAAAATAAGCCCCTAATAAGTTGATTAAGATCCTTTAAAACAATTTTTAAAGGATAAGAACAAGCATGCTATCCACATAACCTGCTCTGATATCATTGTTGGGTTTGTTAGAACAAAAAATCATAGTTTAACCTCTTAAACTTTCTGAAAACGCAGCGGAATTACAACTTTATAAACTCATTTATAAGCTGAAAATATGTTCATTAGATGACCATATTAATGTATAAAACAAAACCAAAGAACAAAGGATCATTTATGTAAATTAGCAAGCTATGAACATATGTAAAACTACATAAAATCACAGCTACATAGAGCTGTGATTAATACCTTTCTGCAGCAGCTAAACTTGACAGAAAATAGTTGTTAGATGCTCATTAACTCGGCCAAGGCTCCTAGGAAGGAACCCTCAAGCTAGTATACCCCAAGCCCTTTGCAAGAACACCTTCTTGTTAGGAAGAAACTACACCAAAACTGCTCAAAACCCATCTCAAAAACCCTCTTATGCAGCTGCTGAAAAACCCTTTTTTCTTGCTGAAATTTCGAAACTCTTAGAGAGAAGAGGAGAGCTGAATTCTTGTTGTTTGCATGTCTTTATTATGAGAATGAGAGAGTATATGTTGACCAGTTAGTTAGTGGTAGACAAGTAGTGCATGTGTGTGTTTCTCCAAGACCAAGCTAGTGGATTGAGCTAGTGGAAGACAAATGCATGTATATTCTCTTATCAAGAGAATCAAAAGGAACACTACACATGCACATGCATGCTTCATGGTGGACGGTTTTGATGTTTAAAAAAGAGAAGTTTTCTTTTATAAATATCAAACATTAACACACACATATATTGTCTAGTCTTGTAGCTAGTTTATGCAATTAACCATTTAATTGTATAAGTAGTATACTCTCATTATTATTTGGTGTTATACAACTAATTCAAATAACACTTCAAATAATATTATTGAACAAAATATCCTAATAAATTGTTCCATCTCATATGCAACTTATTTAGAAAACCCATTTTCTAAATTGGTGTAAATATTTAATTACATGATCATATCATCAATAAAATATTAATTGGTGTTTGCTAAGCTTGTTATTGGGTATAACCCGACTTGGATCATAACGTACTAACCACATCAATATTCTAAGTGTCTTGGGCACATAGAATCCTACAGATCATCCAAAGCTTCACGTGGTGGAGGTGGTGGCGGACGTGGTACTGAACCACGGGCCACAAGAGGAAGACCTAGGGTGGAGAAAGGGGTTCCTGAAGAACCCGAGTGTCACACCCCCGGGCCCAGGTAGGGTGGGACGTCACAGATTAGCAACAACATATATGGCAGCGGAAACAAACCATTATAAGAGCTCAAAGGGAGAGAACATCACATGGCATTAAAAGTTTTAAAAGACACCGGGCTGGAAACAAATCCAGCCCCAAATGTTTACATGTTCAACATAAATTTAAATAGTCATGGTATCAAATCGTCAAAGTCGCAAATTCTGGTCACACAAACAATGCCATGGTCTCGGGGTTGAGTCTAAGTCGTCCCATAAGCTAATAGTCTTCACAGGTTACCTGAAACATGCTAAAAATAAAAAGAGTGTCAACTAAAAAGTTGGTGAATTCAAGTGCTTAAAGTTTCAAAACAAATAAAAGGAACTATAAAAGTCCACAGTAAAGGTTTTAGAATCCAGTGTGATAGTTTATAAAAATCTCACTCGATTTTAAAAGCATCGTTATTAGTATCAGTAATTGTTGGTTATCACAATCAACCATGCACTTGGTCCCCGGTTGGCCTCTTCTAAACTTGTGTCTAACCGGATATTCCCGTAGGAAAAGGACCAAGCCTCAGAATAGTGAACCACTCCTGCTAGGATGGTTCACCATAGTATCTTACCCAAAACCTGTTACATGCCACAAACGACCCCTCAGGATCTCAGTGGGGTACCTCCCTGTGGTGGGAGCCACTGTGCGTGGGGGATTCCCCAAATAGATCTATTCACGTAAAGACAAGCGGTTCACAAAAGAATTATTGATTATGACTAAAGTATCAGCAGGTATCCAAACAATCCAACATACAAGCATCAAGTAAGCACAATCATAGTTCATAAAACAAAAGATCATGCAAAATAGTAAACAGTATCACACATAAGAGCTTTAGTTTAAAAGGAGCATGCTTCATCCCCAAAACGAAAGTAAAAAGGGGGAACACGAGAACTCACCTTAGGTATCAAGCAAATAGAAATTCTTCGCGTGCCGGGAATAGCTCAAGTCTAGCACCCTAATATGAATATATTAAGCGATTAGCTACTGCTCTAAACCTATTTAAGGAGCAGCCATAGTGCCTAAGACTTAAATAGACGGTTTCGGTTTTGATTCGATTAGGTTTGTGTAAAAAGTTTCCTTTTAAGAAAAGTCAAGGTATTTCATGGAATCAACGGTTTCTACCTTACTAGACCAGGGATATATATATATAGTAATTATGCCATTTAAGGGGGAAAATGAACTTATGGGAGTCGGTTATGAAGTTTTGTAAAATTTACAGTTTTGCCTCTGAAGTTTCAAAATTGACAATTTCTACCCTTAAGGTTGGTTTCTTGCATTAAATGTCCTCTATTCTTAAAAATCAGGTTCAATACCTTAATTCAACTTAGTTCTAAGGACTTATTACCAAAATTTCAGTTTATAGACTCGGTTTCTAAAATACACGTTTAACGTTGCCGGTTACGGTAAAACCGAACGGTTTAAAATGGTTATTTATGAGTTTTTGCCTTTTTGGAGTCTAAGTCCAGTAGCAATTTCTTAAAATAATTTATATGAGTTTCAAACCTTTTAGATTATAAAAATTTGTCTCTAAAGTGGAAAGGCTCGTTTTTACGTTTAAACCGTTAAAACGCGTTTTTAGTCGGGTTTGACCATTTTAAAGGCTTGTTTGACCAACCATTTGACTTTTGAGGTTATTTTATCTATTAACCTATTGTAAAGTCATGATTTTTATAAGTTGTAACATTTAACCCATTTATCTTAAATTTTCCTTAAAAACGTCTTTCGGTTTACACCCGGTTTCACTAAAAATCCATTTAAATTATCTTTTGACCACTAAAACTTTACATTGACTCCAGAACACTTTATTTATCCATTTAGAACCTGGAAATTCTCTTTAAAACGTTTATGGTCCATGTTTCCTATTTTTATGTCGTTTTAACCCGTTTTCGGGTCTCGAAAGTGACCAAACTAGGCCTAAACACATTATGTCCTTTGTTCCAGAGGTCAAGCCATGTTACTAAGCTTAATATGCACCAAAAATTACTGAAATGACAGTCCCAAACGTTGCCTAGTTGTTCTATACATCCATGGACTTTAAAACATGTAGAAAGTGTCATAAATGGCCATTACACATGTGTAAATCCTTGTAACTTGAGTTTAACCATTACTTTAACTTTATCAAACTTAAAAATCAGATTATTAGGGTGTCTTAAAAGTCATTTTGAGCAGATTACAACCCTTGTCTAAGAGGTTTTTCAAGAAATGTCTAAATGAGGTTATTACTAGTAGAATGAAGCATTGTTCAAGGTGTAATGCATACTTTTACCAAATGTAAGTGGTGTACACCCTTGGAGACTTCAAAAACAGGTTGTTGATAGTCTTAAAACCCATTAATATGCAGGTTAGACGTTTGGTTTTGAAGGGTTACAAGATTCACAAGTGCATGGTGACAAAAACACTATAAAGTGGGTTTTCAAGGGGTAAATCGGATTCTACCCCTTGGAATGAGCATTATAACGTGTGGTATACCTTCAAGAACGTGAGGAACTCCTCAAGAAAAAATTGAGGGTGAGATGTTTCTGCTACAACAAGAAAAAGATGGGTTTTTAGGTGAAAAATGAAGACTAGCTTAAGAAATGACCAAAACCGACACATAGAGCTTACACTTGATATAACTCGCGATTTGGAAGGTGTGGATGGCCGTGGATGGCATGAATCTTCTCTTAGGAGGCTGGGAAGCTCGAAAAAAGGCTGGAACCTCATGTCTTGCACGTTCAAGGCTTCAAAACATCACCCAAAGTTCACCCTTGCTGCGGTTTTGCTGCTGGCCGATTATGGAGGGCTTGTTTCTCACGGTTTGGAGCTGAAATGAGGGTGAGTTAGAGAGGATTTTTGGAGAGGGTGAGGGTGTTTCAGCAGGGAATTTCGGGAGAGAGAGAGGAGGGTGGAATGGAGATGTCTTGCAAAGTGAAAAATGCATGAAGAGTGAATGGATGGAAGAAAAAGGTGGAGGGTGTGTAAGAAAGCAAAATTTCTCATTGGTGGGCATGGGGGGCAGCCGATCTTGGCTTGTCTCCTAGTGCCATTTTGAATTTTCAATTTTAATTAATTAATTGTAGGGTAGATTTTATAAAATGGTAGTATTTTTGGTGGTATAAGTTGTTAGTAAATTGACTAAGTGTTATGCATGATAATGCATGCTTAAATCTGAAAATTTCAAGTGTGTGTGTGCACATATACTTTTAATTGTTTCAATTGGTATTCTTAATTCTAGCTAGGGTGACTAATTAGTATTCCCGGGCACGAATTTTTCTAAAAAGGCAAGACTTAAAATGACTAAATTCGCGTAAAACACATAGAATCATAAAAATTGATCAAGTAAAAATTAGTGATTCTAACACTCTTGATATAATTGAATTGTTTCCATTATTAGTACTCATAAGACGGGATATGATGCAATTAAATTAGGGTTTAGAATAGTGACCTTGGGACCAGTTGTCACATTCTCCCACCGTTTAGGAAATTTCGTCCCGAAATTTTAACTTCGCTTAGCATTGGTATGGGTGGGTTAAAAGAGATGCGGGTAGTTCTTCCTCATCTCGTCCTCACGTTCCCAAGTGAATTCTGGCCCTCGTCTCGAGTTCCATCTAACCTTAACCTTGGGTGTGCGGCTTCGTCTGAGTTGCTTGGCCAAGCGGTCCGTGATCTCTATAGGCTCTTCCATGAAGTTCAGCTTATCATTGATGCTTGTCTCCTTCAACGGTAGTTCCAAGGCTTTGTCTACCAGGCATTTCTTCAAGTTTGACATGTGGAAGGTGTCATGTATATAACTCAATTTCTGAGGTAGTTTCAACTTGTAAGCCACAGGACCAATTCTTGCTAGTATTTCAAATGGTCCAATGTATCTTGGGCTTAACTTGCCTCTTTTTTCCGAACCTCACGGTTCCTTTCCACGGTGCTACCTTCAGCATTACTCTATCACCTATCTGAAACTCTAATGGTTTCCGTCTTCTGTCAGCGTACTTCTTTTGACGATCCCTTGCCGCTCGTAGACGCTCCTTGATCTTGAAAATCTTATCAGTGGTCTCCAATACGATGTCGGGTCCCAATACTTGACTATCACCAATTTCATTCCAACTCAAGGGTGACCGACATTTCCTACCATAGAGAGCCTCATACGGAGCAACATTGATACTTGCATGGTAACTGTAGTTATAGGAGAACTCCACCAATGGAAGATGATTATCCCAGTTCCCACCAAACTCAATTACGCATGCCCTCAGCATATCTTCTAGGGTTTGAATAATCCTCTCGCTTTTACCGTCAGTTTGCGGATGGTACGCCGTGCTTAAGTCCAGACGGGTTCCAAAGGCTCGTTGAAGTGATTTCCAGAAACGCGAAGTAAAACGACTATCACGATCGGAGATTATTGATAGTGGCACACCATGCCTAGCCACTATTTCATTGATATACAGTTGAGCCAGTCTTGACATGTCATAGTCTTCCCGAATTGGTAAAAAGTGAGCTGCTTTGTTTAGTCTATCCAGTATCACCCAAATGGCATCATGACCCCTAGATGTTCTGGGTAACTTGGTAACAAAGTCCATCGTGACGTTATCCCATTTCCATTCAGGGATTTCTGGCTGCTGTAACATCCCTGATGGTTTTTGATTCTCGGCTTTTACCATGGCACAGGTTAGGCACTTACTGACATACATAGCGATTGATTTCTTGATTCTAGGCCACCAGAAAAGTGCCTTCAAATCCCGATACATTTTATCACTCCCAGGGTGAACTGAATACCTAGATTTGTGAGCTTCATCGAGAATTACCTCTCGAATTCCCCCATGCTTTGGCACCCAAGTTCTCCCTTCGCACTTATATGTACCATCAGTTCCTATTTCAAACCGCCTTTCCATTCCAGTTAATCCTTCTGCTGCTAAATTTTCCTCCTTTAACGCTTCACCTTAAGCTTCTTTCAGCCTTGCGACGAGGTCTGTGTACACACTTATCCTTAAAGCTCATACACGAAGAGGTTTCTCTCTCTCCTTTCTGCTCAAAGCATCTGCCACCACATTGGCCTTTCCGGGGTGATAACGGATTTCACTCTCATAGTCGTTTAACAGCTCAACCCATCTTCTTTGACGCATGTTCAGCATTTTCTGGTCGAGAATGTGTTGCAAACTTCGATGGTCAGTGTAAATGATACACTTCGTGCCATAGTGGTAGTGCCTCCACATTTTGAGAGCAAACACCACGGCACCTAATTCCAGATCGTGCGTAGTATAGTTCTTCTCGTGATCATTTAGTAGTCTAGATGCATAGGCAATAACCTTGTTGCATTGCATTAGCACGCAACCTAACCCTTGACACGAGGCGTCACAATAAACTACGAAGCCTTCGACTCCTTCTGGAAGGGCCAAAACAGGTGCACTGCATAGTTTTTCCTTAAGCGTCTTGAATGCTTCATCTTGCTCGGGTTCCCATACAAAGGCTTTGTCTTTCTTAGTCAGTGAGGTCAATGGTTGAACAATTCGTGAGAAGTCCTTTATGAATCGTCGGTAGTATCCGGCCAATCCTAAGAATTGTCTAATCTCAGTGGGAGTCTCAGGAATCTTCCAATTCTTTATAGCCTCTATCTTGGAAGGGTCAACTTGAATTCCATTCTCATTCACTACATGCCCAAAAAATTGGATCTCTCGCATCCAAAATTCACATTTTGAAAATTTGGCATATAGTTACTCATTCTTGAGTAATTCAAGAATTAGTCTGAGATGCCTCTCATGTTCTTCCTTACTACTGGAGTAGATCAGAATGTCGTCGATGAACACAATCACAAACTTGTCAAGATATGGGCGGCACACACGGTTCATGAGGTCCATGAATGCTGCTGGTGCATTAGTCAGTCCGAAGGGCATGACTAAGTACTCATAGTGCCCATACCTAGTTCGGAAAGCCGTCTTGGGTATGTCTTCTTCTCGGATCTTCAGTTGGTGGTAACCGGATCTCAGATCTATTTTGGAGAAGTAGCTTGCTCCTTGAAGTTGATCGAATAGGTCGTCTATCCTTGGGAGAGGGTAACGGTTCTTTATGGTCAACTTATTTAATTCCCGGTAGTCGATGCACATGCATAAGGTGCCGTCCTTCTTCTTCACAAATAACACCGGAGCACCCCATGGAGAGACACTCGGACGTATAAACCATTTGTCCAATAGTTCTTGAACTTGCATCATCAGTTCCTTCATTTCAGGAGGAGCGACTGGATACGGCACTTTGGCTACCGGTGCAGCGCCAGGCAGCAAATCTATTTGGAACTCAACTTGTCGATTCGGGGGAAGTCCCGGTAGGTCTTCCGGAAACACCTCAGGGTATTCAGAAACTACTGGGATGTCCGAAATCTTCTTCTCCTCTTTGGTCTTCATCACGTAGATGATGAAAGCTGAGCATCCCTTCCTTAAGCTCTTGGTAGCTTTTAAATGGGATATCATGGGGCATAAGGTGTTACTCCTTTCCCCTTGCACCACTAACTCTTCCTTGTCGTTCAATGGTATCTTGAGTAGGCGTTCATCACAAACAATTTCGACTCTGTTCTTAGCTAACCAGTCCATGCCGACAACCACATCAAATAATCCTAACTTAATGGGCATCAGATCTATCTTAAATGCATGCCCATTTAGATTTATTGAACAATTCTTGATGATTTCGTTAGTTTCTAAAATATTACCATCAGCTAATTCGACGGTAAACGTATCGGCTAAGGCCCACGTAGCTAAGTCAATCGAGGATCTAAAAGCACTAGAAATAAAACTGGCAGTCGCTCCAGTATCAAATAAAACAGTAGCAGGATGATCGTTTACAAGAAACGTACCATTGACCACATCGGGTTTGACAGGATCTTAGCCTCTCGTTTGATCAATCAGATTGGTTTGTAGCGGATTTAGCACGTTAATTAGCAATTATAGCAAGAACATAAAAGATATTCCAAGTAAAAGCACAAACATAGAGAGAGAAAAGAGTTCTGCGAAAAATTAATTGTTCTATTGCTCAACACGTATCGGCAATTAAAACAGCATGGTTCACCATCCTTTTATAGGCGGCAAAAGGATGGTGGTGATGTTCTTTCTCTAACATCAACCGATTATTAAAATTACAACTGACGGAACATAAAACTACTGAAGATGTCAACAGCTGACATCTTCTTACAAAAGTGTTCCTATCTTTTACAAGTACTGACAAAAGTAAACTACTGAAATCCTACAACGACTGAAGAACAAACTCTTCAGTCGTTTATAACTACTGATACTATAACAGCTGAAGAACAAGCTCTTCAGCTGTTGTACAAACTACTGAAATAAAATTACAAAACTACTGAAAGGGAAAAACCATCACAACAACTGAAGAAGACTTCTTCAGCTGTTGTGACAAACTCTGAGTCTTCAGCACTTGTTCTTCAGACTTGGCTTCACATGATGTAACAACTGATGACTTCAGTAGATGTCATCAGCTGTTGTCTTCAGTCTTTGTCTTCAGACTTTGTGCTTCAGTTGAAGGACTTCAGTTCTTTAGTTCTTCAGCTTTTCATTCTCCAGTACTTGTCTTTAGTACTTGAAGTCTTCAGTTCAGTACTTGTATGATCATTACTTCAGACTTCAGTACTTGTCTTCAGTACTTTAGAGTCTTCAGCTGTTGTTCTTCAGTTCTTTGATCTTCATACTTTGATCTTCAGACTTTGTCAGAACAGCTGATGGGAGTCTTCAGCAGTTATTGCAGTGGCATGTGGGACTTAGAGGTTTTCCTGATCTTGGCTCATTGGTTCTTTTGGTCCAACAAACTCCCCCTGAACCAATGCAGCCAAAACCTCTAATTATTTGTTGTCCCACTTATTGTTGGCAAAAATATTGGTCTATTTCCTTCTAGATCAGATTAGAAGTTGACCCAGATAAGCACTGGCCTGAGAGGTAGTCTCTAGGGTTTGATTGGCTAAGTATGGATAGGAGCTCTGTTTTGGGGAATTGGACACAGAACTGTTGTCCCATCCATGAGATCTACCTCCCATGTACAAGCCGGTAGGATTCTTGGGTGTAGGCCTGAAGAAAGATCATTTGTTCTTCTTTGGTAAGGTCTTCAGGCGCACCATCGAACAATCCCTCCCGACCATACAGCTCTGAGATGTACTTGGCCTGTTTTCCATTTTTGAGCTCAACTGTTGTGACTTGCCTGTATGCAAATTCATCAGGATGTTTTCCCTCCAACAACAGGTTGAGCTCATCCCTATGGAAGTTCTTAAGCCTCTTATAGACCAACCCTTTCCTAATCACCCTATTATCTAGCATTGTTTGGGGTGATTGGTTGGCCCTATAGGCTTTCTCGAACTCCTCTACTATTTCCCAGGGTGTTATTATAAGAGCCACAGAGATCACTTCATCCATGATTCTCTTAAGTTGGCTCTTGTATCTCACAGGCATAGCCTTTTGAACTATCCTGTGAGACACCCTAGGATCAGGCCAAGTCCTCACTCTTTCCTTTTCATATTGAAAGGTTTGTTTAAGAGTGAAGAGTCTCAGAGCCTCCTTCTTCATGTTCATGATAGAAGTAGAAGCAACATATGATTTGTCAATGCTTTTCAGCATTGCCTCATCGTGTAATCTTTGCTGCTCCTCTTCTTCTAGTTTTACCCTCACATTGTCCTGCTGTGAGGTGGGAGTGATGGTTTGTGGTTTGGCTTTAGGTAGAGGTATAACTGCTGAAATGGGCAGACTATCCTCCTCATCCTCCTCTTCTTCTTCTTCTTGCAGCCTCAACACCCTTCTCTTCTTCTTCAAGGGTGGATCATTGGCTGCGAGTTTTGATGGTGAAGGGGTTCGTTTTGTGGGTTGTGGTTTGGTGGTTGGTGTGGGAATGGTGGCAGGCACTGCTAGCAATCTAGAGATCAGAGATGTTTTAGTCTGTTTTGATAACAGTGTCCTGTTCCCAGCACCGGCTTTGGAGAGGGCCTCAGCGACCAGTCCTTTTGTGAAGTCACCAGCTGAACAGATCTTGGTGGCTATAGCCAAGATTCTGTCCCTGGTCCATGCTTTGATATCAAGGACTGGCCTGCCCCGATACTTCGAAATGAATCTACTCATAGCCTCGAGTCTCTTTTTGTCCTCTTGGCTATAAGTAGACCATCGGTGTTCGATCTCCCTAATCTCCATCTTCCTGAGCTCCTGATCTAGCAATGCTGTGTCCTTGTCAAAAGCTTGCCTGAACAACTGATCAATGGCAGAGTCCATTGATCTGCTTTGTTCAGCATCAGCCTCCTTGACAAGGGCTGCTAGATCAGAGTCAGCCACCTTCTTTCCCTCATCTCCCTTTTTCATATAAGTGACACTGAAATCCTTTTGGATTCCAGCCACTTCTATATGCTCAACCTCCCTCTCTTTCCTCTTCCCTTTCTCCCTCACCCTACTACTCTCCTCAGCCCTCTCCCTCTCAAGCACCACCTCTTTCTCTGCCTCTAACTCCTCCTCTCCCCTCTTCCTCTTGGCTTGCACTGATGTCTCCCCCTTTTTGGGTGCATTGGTTGGGGTTTGACTATCAGCAAGCGCCTTAGTAATGGCAACCTCCACCATGGGTTGGATATAAGTGGGAAGCCTCTCATCAATGGTTTGAATGACTATATCTTTTAGTATGGGTGTGATGAGAGGCAGGGATTTCTGGAGGATAGCATCCAGTTGCTCAGGGGGGTTCTGACCCTGAGAGCTAGTGCCAGAAGCAGGGGCTGGTGGCCGAGTTTGTGGGAGTGGCTCAGTGTTTGTGAGACCTTCGGGTGAAGGTGCCATCTGTGGGGTTGTGGTGGCAGATGGACTTCTATCTTGAGTCATCTGAGCAAGCAGCTCTTTGAGTCTGCTTATCTCATCCTCTAAGATAGTGTTGTGAGCTACAACGTCGAAGAAGAAGCTCAGGTCATCATCAGTATGAACTGAATCACCTGACCTCCTGACAATGTCAGGATGTACATGCTCTGAGTGTGGCTCAGTAATAGTATGTGCCCCTTGTTCATGGTACTGGGGACTTCCAGCCTCCGGATTGGATCCATCATCGGCAATTGCCTCTGGTGAGGTCTTATTGATGTTACCAGCTTCACCCTGCTCAGATGCTGATGCAGAGGAAGTGGCAGCCTCACCAGATTGTCCTATCTCCCTAGCCACACTGGGAGATTGGACTTGTGATTCTCTGTGCTGTGGGCTCCCACCGGCACTTGTATCCACCCCCTCTTCGGTTGGAGTCTCCCCAGTTGTGATGGGTTTCTGGGGAGAGGGTGGAGTGCTCAGATGGGTCAGCACTTTGGCTATTGCCAATGAAGGGCTTTGTGGGGCGGTCTCATCAGTAGATGGGCTCTAAGCAGTGTGCACAGGGGGAGGACTGTGCTTTTCAATGGCAGTCTTCTCAAGTGAGATAGACCCCAGAAGTGTGGCTGCCCCAGAAGTGGTTGCATCAGGCTCCTGTTGAGAGGAAGCCTGTGCGGTTGTGGTGGGTGGAGTCGTGGTAGCTGCTGGGAGAATCGAACCAGCAGCCACATCCTGCATTTGTGTTGCAGGGGCATCCTCAGGGGACTCATTTCCCTGAGTAGCCTTTTTGGGCTTCTTTTTGGTTTTTGGTTTGGTGGGGACTTTGGATTTGGAGGTGGAGGCTGTGGGTTCCTGCTGCGTGGGTTTTCGCAGCCGGCCAGCCTGTTTTAGGGATTGGTCAGAGTTGTGCCTGGAGTATACCTCGGCTAGAACAGCCATGGTAGGGACCCCAGTGCCAACAAGTCCCTCAGCCTGAAGCTGGTTCTCTATTATGGCCATGATGAACCGAGGATACAAGATCCATCGGTTAGAAACTGGTTTTGTGGCGATGTCCTTGATTTCCAAAAATATAATATCTGTTAAGTTTAAAGGTTGTTTTTCAAGGATAGAGAACAATACCTGTTGCCACCTTGTTGACATCTGGTCCCATGAGGAGGTTTTGGGAGCCAGACACACGTTCACCATATGAAAAATGAGGCGTTGGGGATCAGGAAAGTGTTTCTTCAACAAGGTTGTGGCGGAGAGGTCACCCTGGTAGTCGTTGGATGTGAAGGATAGATCCAGGGCTGTAACACCCGGAAAATTTTCTAATCGAGTCAAGTGATAGTGATGGGCTCGGATGAAAAACTATTTAATAAATATAAAATGGTTGCGGGTATTACACCGAGTTAACCCTCCGGGTCATGAGTTTAACGAGTTTGGGGTCCCGGGAACGCCTGGCATATAAATGGATTGATCAGCTGAGCAACTCTCATTTTCACTCAAACGCCATTCTAGAGAGAGAAAGTGTAGAGAGAGAAAGTGCCGGATTGAAGCTCGGGTGGTCAAGAATCGAAGGCTGGTGTTTGTGGACTCCTAAACTACAAGAATCAAGGTAAGAAACGCATCTAAATTGCTACATTTGGTGAAAAACCCGAGTGGGGGTTTTTGAGGTTTTAAAGTGGCAAAAATCGCCCCAAAACACACGTTTTAGGGTAAGAAAACGTGTAATGAGCCTAGATATAGCTTCCTGGATGATAATCCAAGGGTTTGGGTGGAAAGGATTGGATTTTTGGGCTAAAACGAGCTGATTCGTAAATTTCAGCTCGTTCTGTGAATTTAAGGTCTCGACCAGCGAAACTGTAGGTTCGTCCAGCGAAACTGGAAGGGTTTACAGCGAAGTTACAATTTCGCTTCCGCGAAACTACATATTCGCCTGAGCGAAACTATAGTTTCGCTGATGACTATGTCAGTGCCCAAGTTGACCTTAGATATTGCGAAACTAGGGAATTCCAACGAAAGTTGGGCGCTCGAGGTAGCGAATCTGTCCAGCGAAACTGGCAGAATGCTGCCCGGCGAAACTAGCAGCGAAACTGCTGATTTGCCCGGCGAAACTGCTGGCGAATTTACGGGCGAAACTACCTGCGAACTTAGTAGCGAAATTAGGTAGAAATTAAATCTTTTGAGTGTTAACTTATCTGCAGGCAGTGTAGTGTGACCCGCGACTTTAAGGCTTGATTGAGAAGCTGCTTGTCAAGCACAGGTGAGTTCTAGGACCCCTCATTTACTGATTTTAAATGATTTTTGGGGCTGGAACACATATAAACTTGTTTACTGACGTATGTATGTATGACCCATTTGGGTATAATGTTGTGTTATACGTCTAAGGTATGGTTGTGGACTCGGCACGTTATATAAGGTCCTAGTATGAGTTCCCACGGTCTTGGAGGGACAGTCAGTGCTACTGCACCAAGATGACGCATAGTAAGTCCCGGATTCGGGAAGGATACGGGAGTAAGTGCCTAGTGATGATTGATGACGTAGGCTATGTATGTACGAGGTTATGTATGATGATGTATGATGATGCATGTATGATGTTATGTATGACGATATACGTATGATGATATGTGTGATGATGTATGTATGATGTGTGTGTTCCTTATCATAATGTATGAATATCTTTCCATGGCTTTACGTATTAATGAACGAACGAACGAAATATTATGTAACATAAAGTGAAAGATAACGAAAGAGGAACACGATGACGAATGCATGTATTAATGAATGAACGAATGATTAAAGATGATGAATACATGCATTAACGACCGAATTAATGAAAGACGACTTGCAAACATTGGAT
This sequence comes from Flaveria linearis, assembly GCA_024085815.1. Classification (NCBI taxonomy): domain Eukaryota; kingdom Viridiplantae; phylum Streptophyta; class Magnoliopsida; order Asterales; family Asteraceae; genus Flaveria; species Flaveria linearis. The sequence goes on along the minus strand of CM044008.1, from coordinate 81,343,738 downwards.
AAGTTTAACGGGTCCTTCTTAGTGATTGACCATATGTATGGTATCCCTACCGCTTACCTCTAGTACTGTCGCTTACGTTTTGCTGTTCATTTAATGACTTCGGCCCGGTAGCTAATAACGTTCGGGGTATAGCAGATGGTAGTGGTACAAAAGATATCCAATGTGCAAGAAAAGATGTAATGGGGTCCTTGTCATTCGACCACAGTAATCATGGCTGCGTGCCACGAAGTGGGTAAAGCTTGACAGGACCTAAACGAGAAGTGAAAGATAACGATGTATGACGAACGAATGAATGAACGAATGAGATAATAAAGATATTATCTATATGTATGTACGATGTATGATCACGTGTAAAGAATGAACGGTTTTAATATGAACAAAGTATGTTTATTATAAAACTAGAACTCACTCAGCAACGCTGACTTTTTATGTGTTTCCAGTTGGCAGGTAGCGTTGCTGGGGATGGCACGAGGAGGCTACTCAGCTCTTTTGGGATGGCATTCTCCATTTGATAATGCTGCAACGTCATGCGGTGTGGGCCCATAACGCACGCAACTCATCACGTTGCATGCCATTCGAGATTTCTTGAAGATTCCCATAAAAGGGATTACTTAAGAAATCTTCTTTAATTTTGAATATGCTGCCACGCACTGGAAGTGCGTGTGCATAGCACATGCAACGAAATATGTTGCATGAGAGTGTCAAGAGTGTTCTGTAAGGGTTCCGATGTACGGAATTACTTAAGGAATATTCTTTAGTATAAAAACATAATTTTTATATTTTTGAACTTAATATCTTCTCTAGAGGTCGCTGTATGACCCTATGGTTGCTGAGGATTCATATGAACGAGATTACTTATGTAATCAAAGGTTTCATATGCTTCAGTAGCAATTATAGCGAAGATAGGCAAAGCAGAGAAAGCTGTATTTTGTAAACATGTCAATGATATAATGACTTTTATGAATGAATGAGAATGTATATTTTATTAATTCCGCTGTGATATTTTATGAGTATATACATTATGTATGTTTTACGTGCGATGAACCACCAACCGTAAGGCGCCCGGGAGCGGGGCCTTACAAGGGCGCCTTTGGGGTAGGAGGTTGGGTAGGTGGCATCCTCCAGCTTTAGGGTTTGGCGCAAGGTAGCTGGAGTGATAACCACTGGGTGGTTGTTGACGGAGGATCGGAGAGAGACCTCGCCATCCTGCTCTCCGGTTTGGACGGTGATGTTCGTCCAAAACTCCGTCAGGGAGTCGGTGTAAATGGTAGGGTTCAAAAGGAATGCCGTTTGGTAAGGTGAGTCGTGCATCAGATCAAAGACATGGTGAAATTTTGGCCATAATGGCGATTTGGTGAGATGAGCGACACAGTTGTGTCAAGGTTTCAGTTGCATGGTCACCATTAATGGTTTATGGAAAGTTTAGAGGTTTTGAAAGGTTAGGTCAAGTGAGGAGTAAATGCTCTGAATGTTGGGTATTTATAGGGTAGGGCAAAGGCTGAAAGAAAACTACTGAAGGTTTTGGTGTTAGTTATCAGTTGTTGTAACGACTGATGACGTGGTCTTAACCTTCAGTGGTTGTAACATCTGAGGACTTGGTGTTAGTCTTCAGTAGTTAAAACTACTGAAACCTTGGTTTTGTCCTTCAGATGTTGTAAACGGCTGAAGAGTTATTGTCAGTCTTCAGTAGTTATGAACTACTGAAGACCTAATATTCTTCTTCAGACGTTGTAACAACTGAAGACTTGGTGTTAGCCTTCAGTAGTTATGAACTACTGATATCAGTAGTTATGAACTACTGAAGACATGGTATTGCTTCAGTTGTTGTAAACAACTGAGGACTTGGTGTTAGCCATCAGTAGTTGTGAAACTACTGAAGACATGGTTTTGTCCTTTAGTTGTTTGGGTATGAAACAGCAGCTGTTGGTATCGACTGATGAGAAATTACTCATCAGCTGTTTCCGTCAAATCAGTTGTTTCATGCTAGTCTCTACACTTACTCATCAGCTCTTTGGCTGACTTTCAGATGTTTCATTGACCCTTCAGCTCTTGTGAATACTTATGCCTTCAGCTCTTGTGATCAGATGTTCACAAGTGCTGATGATATACTCTTCAGAGCTGGTGAACAAATTTTGTCTTCAGTACTTGTGTAAGACTACACATCAGTACTTGTGAGCAAAATTTGTTCTTCAGTACTTATTTATTTGAAAATCATACATCAGTAGTTGTAATCCACCTCACTACATCAGTTGTTTTCAATAAATAATGTACAGCAGTACTTTGAGTCAATTTAGTCTTCAGTAGTTGTGAAAGAGCTGAAGACTAAATTACTCATCAGTACTTGTATTTGACCTAATGCTCATTAGTAGTTGTGAATTGAGAGCATCAGCATTGGTCAAATTATTCTAGCTGCAGCATACCTAGCCTTAGTACCAAGTTTTAGAATGTGGCACTATCTAAAGGCTTGGTAAAAATATCTGCAAGCTCATCAGCACTAGGAACAAACTTAGGATCAATCAGACCTTTTTCATAGCAATCCCTGATAAAATGATGTCTGATCTCAATATGTTTGGTCCTAGAGTGCTGGACTGGATTTTTGACAATACAAAGAGCTGAAGCACTATCCATTAGTAATGGAGTCTTAGTCTCAGTAATGCCATAATCCAGAAGTTGGTTCTGAAGCCAGAGTATCTGAGAGGTACAACTTGCAGCAGCAATGTACTCAGCTTCAGCAGTGGATGTAGCAATTGATGTTTGTTTCTTACTCTGACAAGAAACTAAACAATTGCCTAGGAATTGGCAACCACCAGAAGTGGATTTTCTGGTGACTTTGCATCCTGCATAGTCACTATCAGAGAAAGCAACTAATTTGCAAGAATGCCCAATTGAATACCAATGACCTAGTGATTGGGTACCTTGCAGATATCTAAAGATCCTTTTGACTGCAATCAAATGGGATTCTTTAGGTGTAGCCTGAAATCTAGCACAAGCACATGTTGAAAACATGATGTCTGGTCTAGAAGCTGTAAGGTACATCAAGGACCCGATCATACATCTGTAAAGGGTTTCATCAACCGTTTTACCTTTCTGATCTACATCTAGTTGTGTGATGCTGCTCATGGGAGTAGAACAGGGCTTACAGGTTTGTAAATCAAACTTATTCAACAACTCTTTGGTATATTTGGACTGATGGATGAAGATTCCATCATCCTGTTGTTTAATTTGCAAACCTAGAAAGAACTGTAATTCCCCCATAGCACTCACTTCAAATCTTAGCTTCATGAGCTTGGTAAATTCATCACACAACTTTGGATCAGAGGATGCAAAGATGATGTCATCTACATAAATCTGAACAAGGAGCTTATGTTGTCCCACAGTCTTGATGAATAAGGTTTTATCAATGGTGCCTCTAGTGAACTTAATCTCTAGAAGAAAAGTTGAGAGTGTCTCATACCAGGCTCTAGGTTCTTGCTTCAGCCCATAAAGAGCCTTAACAAGCTTGTACACCCAATCAGGATGTTTATTGTCCTCAAAGCCTGGTGGTTGACACACATAAACCTCTTCTTTTATTTTCCCATATAGGAAGGCACTTTTGAAATCCATTTGATAAACCTTAAGACTGTGAAAGGCAGCATAAGCTAAGAACAGTCTGATTGCTTCCAGTCTGGCCACAGGTGCAAAGGTCTCATCATAATCGATGCCTTCCTCCTGTGCAAACCCTTGAACAACCAGTCTAGCCTTGTTCTTGACAATTTGGCCCTTCTCATCTGTTTTATTCCTAAATACCCACTTGGTGCCTATAGCACACTTACCTTTGGGTAATGGAACAAGCTCCCACACTTGCTGTTTCTTAAACTGAAGAAGCTCAAGCTGCATAGCTTCCACCCATCCATTGTCTCTGAAAGCAATATGATAGTTCTTTGGCTCTTGCTGACTGATGAAGAGAGCATAGAAGCAGAAGTTGGACAATTGATTCCTGGTTGAAACTCCAGCATGGATATCACCAATGATTTGCGATGTGGGGTGATTCTTGAGCTCTTGATAGACTATGATATCTGTGCAAGTGTTTGTAGACCCATCAGCAGCAACAGATGGTGATGGAGATTCCTGAAACCATGTAGAAGATGGCAGCTCAAATGAAGTAGAGCAAGCAGAAATCTCATCAGCATTTGTAGTGGATGGAGCTGCTGAGGCTACAGGAGCATCAGGTTCAGTGGACTCAGGCAAGTTGTCACTAAACCTGAAGAGGTGAGTACTGACTACATCATCATCAGTACCACCAGGTGGAGATCTGTTGACAGGCTCAACAGCTGGAGGTTGATAAGGAACATATTGCAGTATGTCCAGATCAAACAACTCCACAGGGTTTTGTGGAATCTTGTCCTTTGGAGATTCATTGAACTTAACATGCAGAGTTTCTTCAACCACCTTTGTTCTACAGTTAAAGACTCTGTATGCCTTGCAAGTTGATGAATAACCAACAAAATACCCTGTATCCACCTTACTAGCAAACTTCTGGAGTGGGTTGCTAGTGTTGAGAATGAAACATGGACACCTAAAGGCTCTAAAGAATGAAATCAGAGGAGCCAAATGATGAAGAACTTCATAAGGAGTCTTCATCAACCTCTTATTCACTAAAGCTCTATTCTGTACATAGCAAGCTGTATTGACAGCCTCAGCCCAAAAGGTCAGTGGCAACCCTAAGTCAGCCAACATGGACCTTGCTGCTTCAATGAGAGTCCTGTTCTTTCTCTTCACCACTCCATTCTGCTCAGGAGTTCTAGGAATACTAAACTGCCTTCGAATTCCTTTGGACAGGTAGAAGTCATCAAGTGTGTGGTTTCTAAACTCTGTTCCATTGTCACTTCTCACACACTTGACCTGTAGGGAATACTGCTTTTCTACAAGTAACACAAAGTTCATTATAGTCTTGGCTGCTTCATCCTTGGAGTGCAAGAAGAAAGTCCATACAAACCTGGAGTAATCATCCACAATTACCAGGCAGTATTTCTTCTTTGCCATGCTCATCACTCTGACAGGACCAAAGAGATCCATGTGCAGGAGCTGCAAGCAGGCAGTGGACTTTGGTTCTTCTATTAAAGGGAATGAAACTTTGTGTTGTTTTCCTTTCAAGCAAGCATTGCAGTCATCTTCACACTTGAACTCCTTCTGAGGCAATCCTCTTACTAAACCATGGCTTATCAGCTGATTCATGTTCTTGAAATTAACATGACCCAGCCTTCTATGCCATAGTGTAGACTCTTGAGGAGAGGCTTTGGAGAATAGGCAAGGATGGCCTTTTAGATCTATCTTTTTGGAAAGATCTAAGGCATACACTCTTTCTGTCCTGTTGGCCTTCAGGAGAGTGTGTTCATCCAATGCCTTGTCAATCAAACTCAAAACTTTGGATGACAGAATCCGACAGTTCTGGCTTGTGAAAAGGGCAACATGGCCTTTGTCACACATTTGACTGACACTCAAGAGGTTGTACTTGAGATTCTCCACATGGTTCACATCAGCAAACCTTATTTCCCCATTGGAAACAAAGCCTTTTCCGATGATGTAACCCTTTGCATCATTGCCAAAGGAAACAAATCCATTCTTTCATTGAGAGTAGTCATTAAGAAGGGAGCTGCTTCCTGTCATGTGCATGGATCCTCCACTGTCTACATACCATATGCTTCTTGGCATGTTGAAGAACCCTACAAACACAACCATGTGTTAGTTGGTCTTGGAGACCCAAACCTGCTTGGTTTTGGGTCTGTTCTCAGCTACAGGTGCAGCACGAACAGTTGTGTTAAGTGTGACAGCCTGAGGTGAAGAAGATGGTGCAGAAGAGGAACCCTTTGGCTTGGACTTCCTTTTCTGTGGTTTCAACACAAGACCATCTAAGTGGTTGACTCTTCCCACTAGTTGTTGAACCATCATCACCAGCTGTGTCTGATTCTGTGATAAATCTTTCAGTTCTTCAGACACATTGGAGTTTGCTGATGATGGATCCCTATGTTGTACCATCTTTTTCTGAGCAACCTCAGTTATTGCCTTAGTAACCCCTACCTTCTTTTTAGATTTAGCTTTGGGCTTAGGGATTTCAGGCTTGGATGTTGCTAGTACAAACTTGGTTTCAAACTCATTCTTCATTTTATTGATGTCCTCATTGATTTTCTCCTTCTCTTTGAGTTTGGAACCCCTTTTGTACCAGCAATCATCAGTAAGATGATTGAACAAGCCACATATCTCACATGGCTTCTTCTTCATCTTATGCTGATCATCAGCTGAAGAGGATGTAACTACTGAAGACTTGTTCTTCAGCTGTTTGCCATCAGTACTAGTAGTTTTCTTCCTAGTGCCTGCTTTCCTGGTATCCTCTTTAGCTTTCTTCAAACCTTTCCTACTGTTAGTTTTCTTCTCTTTAGTGCTAACAGTATTTGAGGTTTGAACTTCAGATGTTGTCACTTACTCTCCAGTACCTTCAGTACTTCTAGTGACAATACCTGAGTTGATCAACCTTTTGGTCATGTGACAGTCAGCATTTGAACCATCAACTGTTGTAGCATCAGCTGATTGGTTTTGACAGGAGTTAATGCTTACTTCTATCTCTGATGATGCTGATTCAGAAGATAGTAGGTCACATGATGAGAAGGATTGGTTATTGCTCTCCCCATCAGATTCAACTTCTGCTCTTGAAGTGAAATCTGTAGGAGGAGCAGTGTGATTGTAACCAATGCCAAACTTCACATTGGAAGCTGATTGCTTGCTAAGAAGCATTTCAAAACCCTTGCATGATTGCACCCATCGATCACACTCAACTTGGGTGGTTGCAAGAGTTTCCTTGAGGTCTCTGTACTTCTCTAGAAGTACATCTTCCCTAGCTTTATCATCTTTGATTTGGCATTTAAGCTTGTAAATCTCATCATTTTTATCTTTGAGTACAGCCTCAAAATCAGCTTTTCTTTTGGAAATAGTGTGCTCAAGCTCAAGATTTTTATCTATTAAAGCTACACTTGCTTCTCTAATAGAAGCAAATGCTGCTATGCATGATTCTGAACAAAGCTTGGCTTTTGCCTCAGTGGATACCTGAGATGAGGCATTCGATGATGACCCCTCAGTAGAATCAAGGGCCATCAGAGCAAGATTTCCAAAAGGTTGGTCACCACCATGTTGACCAGCACCTTGGAGTAGTTGTTCCTGACTAGATAGCTCATCTGGTAGACTACTCCAGCCAACAACACTTGGGGTGAAAAAGTTGTGTTGTTAAGGTTGTGTGTGATGATGAGATTGGGAAGATTGAGGCTCAGGAAGAGCATGAGGTGGTTGAGCCGAGGGTGCTTGAGCTTGACTAGGCTGAGGCATGTAGTAACAGGGGTAAGGATATGGCATATGACCCTATGGCACAAAATAAGCAGGTGGTGCCTGTGCTTGTGATGGATGGCCAGAACTGGAGGAAGGTTGCCCTCTGTGCTGTGAGCTATTACTGGGAAAAGTCACAAAGGGTGCAGAGGAGTTAGATCCAGACGATCTACACTCTCTTGCAAAGTGTCCAAGCCTTTGGCACTTGTGACACCTCAACTTGCTCTTGTCAAAACCAACTTTGGTTTTGCCAGAGAGTCCAGGGAATTTCCTACCAGTTCTCTTGTAGAACTTTTGAGAGCGGATATTTATCATTGCCATTTGGTTCAAAATATCCATCTCTTCTAGATCATCATCTGGAATGCCCTTCAAGTCCTCCATCAGAAAACACAAGTTGTCACCACCACCTCCTGAACTACTAACACCAACAAAAGCTTGTTCTGAGTTGGTAGAGAAATCAATATGCTCATCATAAGAACTTTCTGATGAAACATATTCTGACTCATGACTTATCAAGGTAGCATTACCTTTGACAAATTCATCAGCGAGCTTGCCAGAAGAGGACAACTTCCTCTTTTGCTCTATCTCTCTCTCAAAAGTGAGCAGTTTCCCATGAAGTTGGGTGAGAGATAGAGTTTCCAGATCTGCACTGGAGCATAGGACAATGGTATATGTGTCCCATCTCTCAGACAGTGACCTGAGGAACCTGTTGTTCATCTGGCTGTTGGAGTACTCTTGTTTGACCATCTTCAGCTCAGAGATCAAACAAGAGAACCGCTCAAACTGTTGGGTCAGAGTCTCACCCTTTCTATATGAGAATGTCTCATATTGTTGGGCAAGGATTTCCTTATTGTTTGCTAAGACCGAATCAGTTCCTCTAAATTGTTCCTTTAGAGCAACCCATAGGTCATGAGCAGACTCATGATGCAAGAGCCCTGAATAAATCTCATTAGGAATAGCCATGGCTAAAATTCCATGGGCTCTAGCATCAATTTCGAACAGCTTTAGATCTTCGTCTGAATATTGTTCAGGTTTCTTCGCAACCTGTTCATTAGATTCAGGGACGCTCACCATAGGCTTGTATGGTCCATGCACCACTGACTTCCAACAACCAGCACTGTTGACAGCCAAGTGGTGAAGCATACGTCTTTGCCATATGTTATACTCGTTCCTAACAAGCATCGGAGGCTTGGTTGAGGAACCAGTATTGTGAGGATCATTAGTTGGTGTCGTCATCTCAGGTTTTAGACAAAAACAAGTTTAAACAAGACAAACGTAACTCAAAACCACCAGAGGACCTCAAGATTTTGGCCAGAAACAGCAAAAACTCACTCTCTATGGCTAATTCTTGCAAATTGCTAATTCGATCAAACAGAGAGATCAAAAGAGCAGTTTCAAATGATCAATAGTGAAATCGATCAATGATTAACCCGCTCTGATACCATTTGACTGGATCTCAGCCTCTCGTTTGATCAATCAGATTGGTTTGCAGCGGATTTAGCACGTTAATTAGCAATTATAGCAAGAACATAAAAGATATTGCAAGTAAAAGCACAAACATAGAGAGAGAAAAGAGTTCTGCGAAAATTAATTGTTCTATTGCTCAACACGTTTCGGCAATTAAAACAGCATGGTTCACCATCCTTTTATAGGCGGCAAAAGGATGGTGGTGATGTCCTTTCTCTGACATCAATCGATTATTAAAATTAGAACTGACGGAACATAAAACTACTGAAGATGTCAACAGCTGACATCTTCTTACAATAGTGTTCCTATCTTTTACAAGTACTGACAAAAGTAAACTACTGAAATCCTACAACGACTGAAGAACAAACTCTTCAGTCGTTTATAACTACTGATACTATAACAGCTGAAGAACAAGCTCTTCAGCTGTTGTACAAACTACTAAAATAAAATTACAAAACTACTGAAAGGGAAAAACCATCACAACAACTGAAGAAGACTTCTTCAGCTGTTGTGACAAACTCTGAGTCTTCAGCACTTGTTCTTCAGACTTGGCTTCAGATGATGTAACAGCTGATGACTTCAGTAGATGTCCTCAGCTGTTATCTTCAGTCTTTGTCTTCAGACTTTGTGCTTCAGTTGAAGGTCTTCAGTTCTTTAGTTCTTCAGCTTTTGATTCTTCAGTACTTGTCTTCAGTACTTGAAGTCTTCAGTACTTGTATGATCAGTACTTCAGACTTCAGTACTTGTCTTCAGTACTTTAGAGTCTTCAGCTGTTGTTCTTCAGTTCTTTGATCTTCATACTTTGATCTTCAGACTTTGTCAGAACAGCTGATGGGAGTCTTCAGCAGTTGTTGCAGTGGCATGTGGGACTTAGAGGTTTTCCTGATCTTGGCTCATTGGTTCTTTTGGTCCAACAGGGTTCCTTTCGGGCTCCAGCGGGATCCATCACAAAAGCTCTTCCCTTGGGCTTATTGGGTCGGTTGTCCTTGTTTCTTCCTAATTTGGGGCATTTGTTCCTCATATGCCCGGGGTCCCCGCACTCATAGCATTGTTTTCCAGGCTCGTAGATACAGTCTTTAATCAGGTGACCAGGTTTCTTGCATCGATAACAAGGCATGGGATTGCACTCCCCTTGATGATGAAGCTTGCATTTATCGCAGAAGGGGCTTGTGCCCAGATACAACCTCCTTGCCTTTCCACCTTGGTCATTTCGTCTCGCTTCTTCTCTAGGTTTCTTGTTTGAACCGCTGCTGCTGCCGACCATCTTCCAAGTATCAACCGACTTCCTCTTTTCTTCCACAACCTTCTTCTTGTCCTCAATTTTTCCATGTTCATTCCACCCTGCTCTAACTAGGTCGTCGGTCAGACTACGGGTAAGGTCGACTGCCGCCTGTATGGTTGTAGGCCTGGATGACCGAACCATGCCCCTTACCCTTGGGTGTAACCCCCAGATGAAGCGGGCCACGTCCTTGGATTCTGGCATCACCAAGTGTGGTACCAGGCGGGACAATGCAAGGAACTGGTTGATGTATTCAGTGTAGTTCGGACCCCTCATTTCCAAATTCAGAAATCTAGCCTCCAGTTTCTCTAGTTGGTTGATCGGACAGTACTTGTTGGTGATTAGCTCCCTAAACTCAGACCAGTTCATCCTACCCATAGCATCCCGGCCTCGAGGCTAGATGATGGTTTTCCACCACTCAAGTGCTGGTCCCTTGAGAGATTGAGAAGCAAACCTCACCATGTGTTCCAACTTGCACTCACTGATGTCTAACACAGCTTCGATTTCATCCAGCCATCTATAGGTTTCAATTGCACCCTCGGTGCCATGGAAGTCCTTTGTCTTGCAAGCCATGAATGTTTTGTAGGAGCACCCTTTCCTGATAGCTTCAGATTCTTCGTTGTTGGCAGCCCCAGTACCACCTCCGGCGTCATCCCGGTCAGCATTTATTTGAGCAATAATAGTTGGTATAGCATTTGCAATTTGTTGTGCCACAAGATTTGCCATCCTCTCATCGTTTCCTGAGTTAGCATTCTCCCCGGCGGGAGTCCCTGGAGGGGTAGGTGGTTAGTTTCTGGTTCGCCTTGTTCTTTCGTGACGACCTCGGTTTGCTGCTTGCCTTCTAATGGGTGTTCCTCTTCTGGTAGGCATTCTGACAGTACGACAGACAAAGTCGTTTAGCATCTCATAATTCGTTTCAATCAGTCTATGCATCAATTCCCTACAAGACTTCCTCTCTACGAAGAGAGAATACAGTGTATAATTGCACACAACTTACCAAGTTCCACAGATTACGAATTTAAACAGTTTAAGCAGTCATAAAGAATAACATGGCCCAACACCATGAATAAACAACACATGACGGATAATCGTAAATGTTTCAACAGCACTGTATCATATGGATTAGTTCAAAGCAAGACAAAGTTCATAGCATCAGAGTCTAGCTCTTACAAGGTGGAAGGTGCCATCACCCCCATGAATAATAATAATAATAATAATAATAATGTCGGATAATAATAAGTTTGTTTCCTTCAAGTATTCTAAGACAGATAGTTTCTTCCTCTTCCACATGGTCGCCCTCACATCCACTTCTTTTTCAGCCATCCCATCCATCCGGTGCTCTTCTTCCTCTGCTCCCGCACCAATCTCTGCACACCCTTAGATGCCAGCATAGCTTGGAATTGAGCGGACTATGAGGTCCGGGTGGCGTGCTGAAGAGTCAGCTCGTGGCGCTCGATTGAGAGTGCTGGTCGGATGGACCAAAGTGACTAGCCCGCCGGCTAGACTGAGAGTGCTGGTCTCTAGAGAACACGCTGGGACCAACATGCATGCTGTGCCTTGGAGGCATCCAAGGCTCCTCTTGTGGGTGGCGTCGGTGTGGCTCGTACGGTGGTGGTGCGGGTATCGGAGCCCTGACCGGTGGTGGAGGAGGAGGAGGCAACCGAAATGAGACTGAAGTCCCAGGTCTAACAGCCTTTCGTGGACCAGTGACGGTGCGTGCTCCCCAATTCCCAATGGGAGGTATCGGTGAGTGGGATGGAGCGACAACATGTGGCGAGAGGGAGCGCGTCCGGCTCCTGGGTGGCGTTGACGAAGAAAAATCGTCGGAAGCTCCAGTGTACCTTGACGTGGCGGAGATCCAACCGGGTGTCCACACCTCTGCAGGTACGCCTCGTACTCCGTTTGGGGCTTCCTCCTCAGTGTCCCAACAGGGGCAGTCTCATCAACTGGATGTGCGGGTGCCTTACCTCTTTCAGCTATAGTAGTTTCCTGTAAGAAGACATCATGAGTAATTTGGTTTCTCATAGCTCATGATAGTCTTAATAATAATAATATACTCATAGTAATAGTGATGGCATTAGTATCAGGGATCTCTATGTATCCCTTATTAGTGATGTTAGAATCAATTGTTTCTCATAATAGTGTCAGGCAAAACAGTTCATCTAAAGAAAATTAATTTCAAATCTCCAGTCAGAATAAAATTCAAGGTTAATCAGCATCAAACAGAAAGGTCCAAACATAACTTAGAGGTCCATTATGGAAATTACGCGTCCGGTAAATTCATGATTACGTTGATCAGGCGTAATCATCAATTTACCCAACCCGATCATTCCTAGGGTATCAGGGTTGTAGCCTAGGGTCTACTATGGTATTCCCGACTTCTCTACAACCTTTGGCTCTGATACCAATCTGTCACACCCCCGGGCCCAGGTAGGGTGGGACGTCACAGATTAGCAACACCATATATGGCAGCGGAAACAAACCATTATAAGAGGTCAAAGGGAGAGAACATCACATGGCATTAAAAGTTTTAAAAGACACCAGGCTGGAAACAAATCCAGCCCCAAATGTTCACATGTTCAACATATATTTAAATAGTCATGGTATCAAATCGTCAAAGTCGCAAATTCTGGTCATACAAACAATGCCATGGTCTCAGGGTTGAGTCTAAGTCGTCCATAAGCTAAGAGTCTTCACAGGTTACCTGAAACATGCTCAAAATAAAAAGAGTGTCAACTAAAAAATTGGTGAATTCAAGTGCTTAAAGTTTCAAAACAAATAAAAGGAACTATAAAAGTACACAGTAAAGGTTTTAAAATCCAGTGTGATAGTTTATAAAAATCTCATTCGATTTTAAAAGCATCGTTTTTAGTATTAGTCATTGTGGGGTATCACAATCAACCCTGCACTTGGTCCCCAGTTGGCCTCTTCTAAACTTGTGTTTAACCGGATATTCCCGTAGGAAAAGGACCAAGCCTCAGAATAGTGAACCACTCCTGCTAGGATGGTTCACCATAGTATCTTCCCCAAAACCTGTTACATGCCACAAACGACCCCTCAGGATCTCAGTGGGGTACCTCCCTGTGGCGGGAGCCACTGTGCGTAGGGGATTCCCCAAATAGATCTATTCACGTAAAGACAAGCGGTTCACAGAAGAATTAATGATTATGACTAAAGTATCAGCAGGTATCCAAACAATCCCACGTACAAGCATCAAGTAAGCATAATCATAGTTCATATAACAAAAGATCATACAAAACAGTAAATAGTATCACACATAAAAGCTTCAGTTTAAAAGGAGCATGCTTCATCCCCAAAACGAAAGTAAAAAGGGGGAACACGAGAACTCACCTTAGGTATCAAGCAAATAGAAATTCTTCGCGTGCCGGGAATAGCTCAAGTCTAGCACCCTAATATGAATATATTAAACGATTAGCTACTGCTCTAAACCTATTTAAGGAGCAACCATAGTGCCTAAGACTTAAATAGACGGTTTCGGTTTTGATTCGATTAGGTTTGTGTATAAAGTTTCCTTTTAAGGAAAGTCAAGGTTTTTCATGTAATCAACGGTTTCTACCTTACTAGACCAGGGATATATATATATAGTAATTATGCCATTTAAGGGGGACAATGAACTTATGGGAGTCGGTTATGAAGTTTTGTAAAATTTACAGTTTTGCCCCTGAAGTTTCAAAATTGACAATTTCTACCCTTAAGTTTGGTTTCTTGCATTAAATATCCTCTATTCTTAAAAATCAGGTTCAAGACCTTAATTCAACTTATTTCTAAGGACTTATTACCAAAATTTCAATTTATAGACTCGGTTTCTAAAATACACGTTTAACGTTGCCGGTTACGGTAAAACCGAACGGTTTAAAATGGTTATTTATGAGTTTTCACCTTTTTGGAGTCTAATTCCAGTAGCTATTTCTTAAAATTTTAGATTATAAAAATTTTTCTCTAAAAGTGGAAAGGCTCGTTTTTACGTTTAAACCGTTAAAACGTGTTTTTAGTCGGGTTTGACCATTTTAAAGGCTTGTTTGACCAACCATTTGACTTTTGAGGTTATTTTATCTATTAACCTATTGGAAAGTCATGATTTTTATAAGTTGTAACATTTAACCCATTTATCTTAAATTTTCCTTAAAAACGTCTTTCGCTTTACACCCGGTTTCACTAAAAATCCATTTAAATTATCTTTTGACCACTAAAACTTTCCATTGACTCCAGAACAATTTATTTATCCATTTAGAACCTGGAAATTCTCTTTAAAATGTTTATGGTCCATGTTTCCTATTTTTAAGTCGTTTTAACCCGTTTTCGGGTCCCGAAAGTGACCAAACTAGGCCTAAACACATTATGTCCTTTGTTCCAGAGGTCAAGCCATGTTACTAAGCTTAATATGAACCAAAACCTACTGAAATTACAGTCCCAAACGTTGCCTAGTTGTTCTATACATCCATGGACTTTAAAACATGTAGAAAGTGTCATAAATGGCCATTACACATGTGTAAATCATTGTAACTTGAGTTTAACCATTACTTTAACTTTATCTAACTTAAAAATCAGATTATTAGGGTGTCTTAAAAGTCATTTTGAGCAGATTACAACCCTTGTCTAAGAGGTTTTTCAATAAATGTCTAAAAGAGGTTATTACTAGTAGAATGAAGCATTGTTCAAGGTGTAATGCATACTTTTACCACATGTAAGTGGTGTACACCCTTGGAGACTTCAAAAACAGGTTGTTGATAGTCTTAAAACCCATTAATATGCAGGTTAGACGTTTGATTTTGAAGGGTTACAAGATTCACAAGTGCACGGTGACAAAAACACCAAAAAGTGGGTTTTCAAGGGGTAAATCGGATTCTACCCCTTGGAATGAGCATTATAACGTGTGGTATACCTTCAAGAACATGGGGAACTCCTAAAGAACAAAGTGAGGGTGAGATGTTTCTGCTACAACAAGAAAAAGATGGGTTTTTAGGTGAAAAATGAAGACTAGCTTAAGAAATGACCAAAACCGACACATAGAACTTACACTTGATGTAACTCGTGATTTGGAAGGTGTGGATGGCTGTGGATGGCTGGAATCTTCTTGGAGGAGGCTGGAGAAGCTCGAAAAAAGGCTGGAACCTCAAGTCTTGCACGTTGAAGGCTTCAAAATATCACCCAAAGTTCACCATTGCTGCGGTTTTGCTGCTGGCCGATTATGGAGGGCTTGTTTCTCACGGTTTGGAGCTGAAATGAGGGTGAGTTAGAGAGGATTTTTGGAGAGGGTGAGGGTGTTTCAGCAGGGAATTTCGAGAGAGAGAGAGGAGAGTGGAATGGAGATGTCTTGCAAAGTGAAAAATGCATGAAGAGTGAATGGATGGAAGAAAAAGGTGGAGGGTGTGTAAGAAAGCAAAATTTCTCATTGGTGGGCATGGGGGGCGGCCGATCTTGGCTTGTCTCCTAGTGCCATTTTGAATTTTCAATTTTAATTAATTAATTGTAGGGTAGATTTTATAAAATGGTAGTATTTTTGGTGGTATAAGTTGTTAGTAAATTGACTAAGTGTTATGCATGATAATGCATGCTTAAATCCGAAAATTTCAAGTGTGTGTGTGCACATATACTTTTAATTGTTTCAATTGGTATTCTTAATTCTAGCTAGGGTGACTAATTAATATTCCCGGGCACGAATTTTTCTAAAAAGGCAAGACTTAAAATGACTAAATTCGCATAAAACACATAGAATCATAAAATTGATCAAGTAAAAATTAGTGATTCTAACACTCTTGATATAATTGAATTGTTTCCATTATTAGTACTCATAAGACGGGATATGATGCAATTAAATTAGGGTTTAGAATAGTGACCTTGGGACCAGTTGTCACACCGAGACCCCTCATCAGGAGGGTGTAGATGAGAGCGCCAATTTGAGAGCCTCGGTAAAAGAGGTAGTGGTTGAAGAGGTGCATCAGGTCATGCAGACAATCTTACCGTCTGTGGTGACCGAAGTGATAAAGGCAGTACGGGAAGGAGAAAGAAAAGAGAGGAATAGGTCCTCATGAAGACAGGAGCAACCAGAGCCGGAAACGGTTCTTTCTGACGATGAAGAGGAAGAGGAGGAGGAGCCTATGCAGGAGTCGGCATGAGGCTGTAATTACGGGGCGTTTATGAGGTGCAAGCCCCCTACCTTTGACGGTAATGGCACTGCTGCTGCTACTCACCGATGGGTGAGGGAAATGGAGGCTATTCTCGATATCAACAAGTGTCGGGAGGACCAAAAGGTGAAGTTCGCTACCCACTCTTTCACGGAGTCAGCTCTATGCTGGTGGGACAACATAGTCCAAGCCGAGGGTAGCAGGGCCATTGGGAAAATAAAGTGGTCCGAGCTGAAAAGATTGGTGATCGAGGAGTTCTGTCCTCACCGAGAGATGGATAAAGTTGAGAGAGAGTTCCTGTAGCTAGAGGCGGGAACGATGACCCACCAACAGTACACCACAAAGTTCAACGAAATGGCACGTCTGGTGCCGGATCAGGTGACACCTCTATCACGAAAGATCAAGAGGTATGTTTAAGGTTTGCCGGTGGATAGTCGCAGGCATATGATCGCCGCCCGACCGAACACCTTTAGGTCGGCGGTGGACTTGGCGGGGAGACTGTACGATGAAAGGGCAGTGGTGGTGGTGGCTGAAGGTAGTAGGAAGGGTGGTGGTGACGGGAATTGAAATGGGAAGAGGTTTGGTCGGGGTAATGCCTCGACGAGCAACAAGAAGGCACGGGTGGATGACCGTCGTGTAGCCACACCAGGTACGGGACTGAAGAGGTGTGGTAAATGTGGGAAGGAGCACTGCGGGGAGTGTAGAATGGGGTTGAACGTCTCCTTCAGGTGTGGAAAGCCTGGTCATATGGCTAGAGAGTGTAGGGGCATGAGGTGCTTCAACTGTGGGGAGAGTAGTCATATGAATAAAGACTGCAAGAAGCCGAGGGCTGAGGGTTCTGGCGTGAAGAAGATGGGGAATGAAGGACTGAGGTCAAGCGCCAGGGCATTCACAATGACGCAGGAGGAGGCTAGGATGGACCCTGATGTTGTGTTTGGTACGTTTCTGGTGAACCAAACTTTAGCCTCCGTATTATTTGATTCGGGTGCCAGTACAAGTTTTATTTCTGCTGCTTTCTGTGCCAAACTACCTGTTAGTAGTAGACGCGTTATTAATATTTAATTGATGATATGTTCATGCAATTAAATATTTACATCAAATTTAGAAAATGGGTTTTCTAAATAAGTTGCATATGAGATGGAACAACTTATTAGAATATTTTGTTCAATGATATTACTTGTAATGTTATTTAAGTAAGTTAAATAACATCATAAATTAATAATAGGAGTGTATGGATTATACAATTAAAAGGTTAATTGTATATCTAAGTAGAAGACTAGTTAAATAATGTGTGATTAGTTTAAGGGGGAAGACCCTTTTCAAACTAAAAATTCACCCCCCCCCCTTGATCTCATTGGCTCACTTGCTTTCTTGAGAATAAACACACATTAACTAGTCCAACACTCATCTTTCTCTCATCTTAACAACATGCAAAATTGATCAAAAAAACTCTCTCTCTCTCTCAAAACCTACGGCCAGCAGCAGCAAGATTGAGGGTTTTTTGAGTCATTTGGTGGTAATCTACATAGCAAGAAGAGGTGTTTGCAAGTTAGCTTGGGGTATACAAGCTTGAGGAATCCTTTCCTTGCATCCTTGGTCGGATTTCTTGCTTCACATCATCTCCTTTTGGTCGACTTTTGAGGCTGCTAAAAGGTAGTTTTTCACAGCTCATGTAGCTGTGATTTCATGTACTTTTACATGTGTTCATAGCTTGCTTATTCACATCTAAGATCCCCTTTGTTCTTGGGTTTGTTTACACTTTAAAACATCAAATAGAACATGAAATTTTCAGCTTATAAACAATGTTATAAAGCTATTATTCCGCTGCGTTTTATGAAAGTTTAAATGGTTAAACTTGTTTTGTGTTCTATCAAACCCATCAATGGCATCTAGAGCCGGTTATGTGGATAGCTAGCTTGAATTGTCCTTTAACAATTCGTTTTATGGACCATGAAACCCCTTTTAGGGGCTGCTATGTTCTTGTATGTTCAATCCCTAAACTTTCAAGGTCATATCACACATGCTTGTGATTAAACCTTGAAAGATATGTATGATGATATGTATATTGTTTGGACAATGTTTAAAACCGGAATTTTCACTTTATGTTGGCTGAAAATCATGGGTTTTAGTGGGGATTCTTTGTTATATTTGGATGATATGATGAATGTTTATATTGGTGCATAACCTAGCTTAGACCTTGTGTCGATTTGGTTTGGAATGGATGTTTGTTTTGGTTGTTTTCATTTGGGTTGTGATATTATTCTTTTGTGCTAGTTTTGGGATGTAATTTATTTATTCATTCATTTGTAATGTAATAGATAGATTAAGTGTATTTTGTTTATTAGAAAATTTGTATTAGGATATAAATTTTGTAAATGAAGATGCATAAAAATGGAGGCACAAGAGGAAGATACAAAGATAAGGACTTGAAGCATATGGATGCAAGTTCAAGTGGGGGCTATGAAGATCTCATCTTTGTGTTGTATTCAACCCTTAGGAAAGACCAAATTACAACACTTGTGATGGCAAACAAGTGTTGTCAACATAGTGGCTATGGTTATGCACATGTGGTTGTTTATGTTTATGCTTGTTTGAATGTTTGTGGTTTGATTGTACGGTTGATATTTGGACATGCATTACAAACTAATTAACAAACTTAACAAGCTGAAAATTGATGGTTCTTAATCATTAAAAGGTAATAAAAGGTTATTAAAATGATTTAATGATTTTAATGATTAAAATAGGTTTTAATCGAAGGACCATAGGGTATCTTGTATTTGAAAGCATGCAAATACAAGTACATAGAGTTTTCTAAACTAGAATTATGAAACCTCTAAATATTCTAAAACAAGATCAACACCGTCCTTTTACACAACACCTAAATCACTTGGGAACTCTTAGTGGGATAAAGGTCACCTAACTACTTTGAGGGAACTTATGATTTGAGGTGAGAATGCCATATTCGTGGGATAAAGGTCACCTAACCACTCATTTTGGCAAACTCACACGTGTGTGTAAGTAGGATGTCTTGATTTCCAAACCATGTTAAATGGATCACCTACAATATGGTTTCCAAATGGTGTTGATGGGATTAACATGTCGACATTACATATGATGTTTAAAGTTGATCCCATACCTCTAGAAGTTGCAAATGGTTGCAACCGTCAATCGTTGACCACCTTATTAATTTAAATCGTGGGATAAAGGTCACCTAACCACAATTTAAATGTAATGTTGGGTTCTAGATTTTAATATGAAAATGACCTTAGAAGTTATTAATAATTAGAAATAGCCATATCAAAAATACTAAAATAAATCTTTGTTAAATTTTGTAGACGGCCACCAATAATGATAATCATGATAACTCATCCACGTCCACCCAATCTTTACGAGCGATTCTCCAAAAGGAACGTCTAAATCATAACAATTTCATTGATTGGTGTCAAAACTTGAGAATCGTTCTCAAGCAAGAGAGACGATCATATGTTTTAGACGACCCTATCCCCGATCAACCTACTGAGGATGATGAGGAGGCCTATAACGATTGGCTAAAGTACATTAAGGAGTCCGTCTAAGTGTCTTGTCTCATGCTAGCGAGCATGACTCCGGATCTCCAAAAGGAGTATGAACATCACGGAGCTTATGACATGATAACCCAGCTGAAGGAAACGTTCCAACAGCAAGCAAGGGTTGAGCGCTTCGAAACGGTTCGAGCACTCCATGCATGTCGTATGGAGGACAACCAATCGGTTTCATCTTATGTACTTAAGATGAAAAGCCACATTGACCACCTCGAAAGGCTTAATTGTCCTGTCTCGAAGGAATTGGCCACGGATTTGATCCTTAATGGCCTTACCAAGAAGTTTGAGACATTCGTATTGAACTACAACATGAATGCTTGGGACAAAAGCATTGGTGAGCTTCACTCAATACTCAAAACAGCCGAGGCGGCCATGGGTAAAAGGGTTTTACCCGTTCTCACCATCAATGAAGGTGGGAACAATAAAAGGCCTCATCCCGCACCCAAGGCAAAGTTGTCAAGGGTAAGGGACCCGTTTTGGGAAAAGGGAAAGGGGTGGCAAGGGTGCCACCCAAACCACAAGAGAAGCAGCAAAAGGTTGCTACTAATGACCCATGCTTCAAGTGTGGGGAGATTGGACATTGGGCAAGGAATTGTCCTATCCATCTCCAAGAGTTGAAAGCAAAGAGGGATGTCGGGCAGACCTCAGGTACAATATACATGATTTATATTGATCTTAATGTTACATCTTCTAACACATGGGTATTGGATTCCGGCTGTGGAACTCATATTTGCAATTTGTTGCAGGGGTTCACAAGAAGTAGGGACTTCAATCAAGGGGATGTTAGCCTCTTCATGGGCAATAGAACTAAAGTCATAGTTGAAGCTCGTGGGGACTACATCCTAAAACTTCCAAGTGGCTTGGATGTTATTTTGAAGAATGTTTTGTATGCTCCTAGTGTGACTAGGAACATTATTTCTGTATCCCAATTAAGACATTATGATTATGTATTATCTTTTGTTGAAAATGATATTCATGTTTCTTTAAATGATATGTTCTATTTTAAAGCAATTCCCATTAATGGTATTTATGAATTGGTTCATGAAAATACTTTAAATAGTTCATTGTACCAAACTAACACCAAGAAACTGAAGTTGGATTTGAGTGATACCTACCTTTGGCATTATCGCCTTGGTCATATAAGCAAGAAACGTATACAAACACTTCAAAAGAATGGTCTTTTAAAACCAAATGAATGTGATTCATTTGATGTATGTGAATCTTGTTTACAAGGAAAAATGACTAAGGCACCCTTTAGTGGAACTAACGATAGGGCAAAAGATTTATTAGGAATCATACATTCGGATGTATGTGGTCCTTTTATGCCAATGACTAGGAATGGTGAAAGATACTTCATTACCTTTACTGACGATTATAGTCGCTATGGGTATGTGTACTTATTAACGCACAAAGATAAAGCTTTTGAAACGTTCAAAATCTTCAAGAATGAAGTAGAAAATCAACTCAACAAGTCAATTAAAATTCTTCGCACCGATAGAGGAGATGAATACCTGAGTGACGCTTTTCAAGATCATCTTAGGAGTTGTGGGATTGTCTCACAACTCACTCCACCTGGAACACCACAACATAATGGTGTGTCTGAGAGGAGGAATCGAACCTTATTGGATATGGTCTGATCTATGATGGCTAGAAGCACATTGCCTCTATCATTTTGGGGTTTCGCTTTGCTCTCCGCGGCCCGTATTCTAAATATGGCCCCAACCAAAAAGGTGGAAAGGACGCCCTTTGAAATATGGCATGGAAGAGTTCCATCCCTATCATACTTAAGGGTCTAGGGTTGTGAGGCTTATGTCAAGACTCCCACCCCAAACGAATTGGAAGTCCAATCCACCAAGTGTATCTTTATTGGATATCCTAGAGATTCTATGGGATATTATTTCTATGATCCACTGGAACAAAAGGTGTTTGTTGTAAGAAAGGGTGAGTTCTTAGAAGAAAAGTTCCTTATGGAAGAAACTAGCAGTAGAACAGTGGATCTTGAGGAGGATCAAGAACCACAACCCGATGCACGTTTGGTTGAAACTAGCACTCAACATGACGATGTTGAGGATGATCAAGCGGTTGATCAGTACACACAAAACGTTCACAGAAGTGGTAGAACTAGTAATCCACCTGAAAGATACGGATTTTTTATGGATGATGCTATGTGGTAGATTCAGATGAACCAACCACATACCATAATGCAGTGTCCAATTCGGATTGTGACAAATGGCTTGAAGCCATGAACGTTGAGATGCAATCCATGTATGACAATCAAGTTTGGGAACTTGTTCTACCACCTTTTAATTCCAAGGTAGTTGGAAGTAAGTGGGTTTTGAAGAAGAAAACCGATATGCATGGAAACTTGGATACTTATAAGGCTAGACTTGTAGCAAAGGGTTTCACTCAAACTCAAGGGGTTGATTATGATGAAACCTTCTCACCTGTTGCGATGCTAAAGTCTATAAGAATATTTTTTGCTATAGTTGCTCATTATGATTATGAGATTTGGCAAATGGATGTCAAAACCGCTTTCCTAAATGGATATCTTGAGGACAATGTCTATACGGTTCAGCCTGAAGGTTTTGTCGATCCAAACATCCTAACAAAGTATGCAAGTTAAAGAAATCAATCTGTGGATTAAAACAAGCATCGAGAAGTTGGAATCACCATTTTGATGAAGAAGTAACCAAATTTGGATTCATCAAGCATGATGATGAAGCTTGTGTATATAAGAATGCTAGTGGGAGCATCATCACTTTCCTAGTATTGTATGTTGATGACATACTATTATTTGGAAATGACATTCCAACCTTGGAAGGTGTAAAAACCTGGCTTGGAAGTTGTTTTTCCATCAAGGATCTTGGTGAAGCCGCCTATATTCTGGAATAAAGATCTATAGGGATAGACAAGGCGGTTGATTGGTTTAAATCAAAGTGCATACATTGATAAAATCTTGAAAAGGTTCAAGATGGAGAACTCTAAGAAAGGTACGGTACCTATTCAAAGAGGAACGATATTGAGTACAACTCAATGTCCTAGCTCAAAGGATGAGCAAGATAAAATGAAGGCAATCCCATACGCATCTGCTATTGGATCCATCATGTATGCAATGATATGCACTTGGCCGGACGTGTCATGCGCCTTAAGCATGACAAGCCGATACCAGCAAAATCCTGGAAACAGTCATTGGATGGTTGTTAAGAACATACTTAAGTACCTAAGGAGGATAAAAGATATGTTCCTAACCTATGGATCTGGTGATGAGGAACTCGTTGTAAAAGGTTACACGGATGCGAGTTTCCAAACCGATCGTGATGATTCACGGTCACAATCGAGATATATTTTCATTCTGAATGGAGGAGCGGTCTCTTACAAGAGCTCCAAACAGGATGTGGTGGCTTTATCAACTACAGAATCTGAATACGTCACCCCCTCATTGGCAGCTCAAGAAGTTGCATGGTTGAAGAAATTCATTGCTGATCTAGGGGTTGTCCCTTCCATTCAGGACCCCCTAGAGATCTTTTGTGATAACGAGGGTACGATTGCTCAAATCAAGGAACCTCGTGCTCATCAAAAGACCAGGCACATTGAGCTGAGATTCAACTACATACGAGATGAAGTTGAAAAGGGAAAGATATGTATTCGCAAAGTTCACACGGATCAAAACATTGCGGATCCTCTCACGAAGCTCCTTGAAAAGGCAAAGCATGAAGGTCATACTTGTGCCATGGGACTTCGATATTCTAGTGATTGGATTTGATCTGTAAATTTTATATTTGGATATGTGGAACTCTTAATTATTTGAATAAAATTATTTGGTTATAATGTTTCAATTAATGTTCCAATTTAGCATGTTTAATCCATGAGTAAATTGTTTACTCTAAATGTCCATAGTCATTCAGACTTGTGGGAACAAGTGTGAGGGTAAGATTATTATGAACTTGGATTGGTTGATATTCATAAGGATGAATATAGAGCAATGGGTTGCTACCAAGGTTCATAGATATTTATGGGATACAAATATTGGACTAACCCGCATCTCAAATTTTACTACACGGAATCTTCTAGATTGATCATAAGTATGTTTGACTAAAGGCGAATATCATTTGGTATCCACAGACTTGAGATACATATTAGGTTTTGATATTCATCGGATGTTATACCTTGAACTAGTTCTTCACTCTCCTGAAATATTGGACAGTACGTAAGGCTATGCTTAGGTGTGACACGAGGTGTTTGTGAGAAACGTATGTAGTCAAGATGGGATTTGTTCCTCTTATTCATTGAGAGCAAGATGTCTAAGGCCTGATTAAGTTAAATCAACAAGGAATGATCATTCTGTGTCCTTGGATTTAACATGACATCTGTAACAAAAGGATAGATGCTTGATTCACCTAAATCATTTCAAGTAGGGTACTTGAACGGGATTATGTTATTGAATGGCCATAAGTCATGCGTATTAAGGGTAGTAAACCGTTGTTAGGCGGTATTTACTGCTTGCATCAATCTTCTATTAATCTTGGGCAAGTGGGAGATTGTAAGATTCTATATGCCCAAGACACGTAGAATATTGATGCGGTTAGTACGTTATGATCCAAGTCGGGTTATACCCAATAACAAGCTTAGCAAACACAAATTAATATTTAATTGATGATATGATCATGCAATTAAATATTTACACCAAATTTAGAAAATGGGTTTTCTAAATAAGTTGCATATGAGATGGGTCAACTTAATAGAATATTTTGTTCAATGATATTACTTGTAATGTTATTTAAGTAAGTTAAATAACATCACAAATTAATAATAGGAGTGTATGGATTATACAATTAAAAGGTTAATTGTATATCTAAGTAGAAGACTAGTTAAATAATGTGTGATTAGTTTAAGGGGGAAGACCCTTTTCAAGCTAAAAATTCGGTCACCCCCCCTTGATCTCATTGGCTCACTTGCTTTCTTGAGAATAAACACACATTAGCTAGTCCAACACTCATCTTTCTCTCATCTTAACAACATGCAAAATTGATCAAAAATCTCTCTCTCTCTCTCTCAAAACCTACGGCCAGCAGCAGCTAGATAGAGGGTTTTTTTGAGTCATTTGGTGGTAATCTACCTAGCAAGAAGAGGTGTTTGCAAGTTAGCTTGGGGTATACAAGCTTGAGGGATCCTTTCCTTGGAGCCTTGGTCGGATTTCTTGCTTCACATCATCTCCTTTTCGTCGACTTTTGAGGCTGCTGAAAGGTAGTTTTCACAGCTCATTGTAGCTGTGATTTCATTTACTTTTACATGTGTTCATAGCTTGCTTATTCACATATAAGATCCCCTTTGTTCTTGGGTTTGTTTACACTTTAAAACATCAAATAGAACATGAAATTTTCAGCTTATAAACAATGTTATAAAGCTATTATTCCGCTGCGTTTTCAGAACGTTTAAATGGTTAAACTTGTTTTGTGTTCTATCAAACCCATCAGAAACTACGATAGGTAAGTCTACCAGGATTTTTGAGGTGATAGAGGGTTGTGATGTGGAATTAGAGGGCCACAAATTTCTGGTTATACCATTTGCGATGACCTTAGGTAGTTTTGATTTGGTGCTTGGGATGGATTGGTTGGCGGACTTCGAGGCGAATATAGTGTGTTGACAGAAGATGATTCGTTTGATAGTGCCTGACGGGAGTTCGGTAACTGTTTATGGGGATCGAGTCACGACGATCCCGAAGGTGATCTCAATGGCGGTGGCGGGAAAATGCATGAGGCGTGGATGTAGCGCCTACTTATGTTATGTAAAGGATGTGGAAACGCCAACACCACAACTATCTGATGTTCCGGTTGTGTGTGACTTTCCAGACATGTTTCCCGAAGACTTGTCGGGACTGCCACCTGACCGAGAGATTGAGTTCCAGATTGATCTGATACCAGGCGCCCAACCTATCGCCAAAGCACCGTATCGATTGGCTCCAACGGAGATGAAGGAATTGATGGAGCGGTTGCGAGAGTTGCTTGACAAGGGGTTCATTAGACCGAGTATCTCACCTTGGGGTGCTCCGGTCCTATTTGTGAAGAAGAAGGATGGTAGTATGAGGATGTGCATAGACTACCGTGAGCTGAACAAGCTGAAAGTGAAGAATCGGTACCTGTTACCGAGGATTGATGATTTGTTTGATCAGCTTCAAGGCGCCAGTTGGTTTTCACGGATAGATCTTCGATCGGGCTACCATCAGCTGAAGGTGAAAGAGCAGGATATTCCTAAAACAGCTTTTCGCACGTGCTACGGTCACTACGAGTTTCTTGTCATGTCTTTTGGTTTGACCAATGCGCCAGCTGCTTCTATGGACCTGATGAACCGGGTATGTCGGCCGATGTTGGATAAATCAGTGATTGTGTTCATTGATGATATCCTGATTTATTCGAGGAGCGAGATAGAGCATGTCGGTCACATTCGGGAAGTGTAAGAGACGTTGAGAAGGGAGAAACTGTACGCCAAGTTCTCCAAGTGCACGTTCTGGTTGCGCGAAGTTCAGTTCTTGGGTCACGTGGTGAATCTGGAGGGAATTACGGTTGATTCGGCAAAGGTGGAAGCGGTGATGCAATGGAAGTCTCCAAAGACACCATCTGAGATTCGCAGTTTCTTGGATTTGGCGGGCTATTACAGAAGATTCATTCAAGACTTTTCCAAAATCGCTTCTCCATTAACCAAGTTGACCCGGAATGCTGTAAAGTTTGTATGGTGTCAAGCTCAAGAGAAGGCGTTCAAAGAATTGAAGGTGAGGTTGACCCAAGCTCCTTTTTTATCCTTACCCGATGGGAGTGAATATTTTGTGGTTTACTCCGATGCTTCCTACTCGGGATTGGGATGTGTGTTAATGCAGAGGGGAAAAGTGATAGCCTATGCATCCCGACAGTTGAAAGTTCATGAGGTTAACTATCCTAGTCATGACTTAGAGCTATCAGCTGTGCTCTTTGCATTAAAGATTTGGAGGCACCATCTCTACGGGACGAAGTGCACCATCTTCACTGAGCACAAGAGCTTGAAGTATTTTTTCTAGCAGAAGGATTTGAATATGAGACAAAGGTGATGGTTGGAGCTTATAAAGGATTATGATTGTGAGATCCATTGCCATCCGGGCAAAGCCAATATGGTGGCGGATGCCTTTAGCAGAAACGAGAGGCCCGGCACAATTCGGGTGAAGGCGTACCAGATGATTATGACCTCGGATGTGATGAAGCAAGTCAAAGATTTTAAAGATGAGGAACTGAAAGAAGATCGTCTTAACTTCAAAAGAATGAGAGGTCTGGTCATGGAGTTGGGTGAAAACACATTTGGTGTTAGAACCCGGTTTGGACGTATGTGGATTCCTCGCCATGGGGATCTACGAGTAAAGATTATGGATGAAGCTCACAAGGCTCGATACTCTATTCTTCCCGGTGCTACAAAGATGTATCAAGACATGAAGAAAGATTATTGGTGGCCGGGTATGAAGCGCGACGTGGTGGAGTATGTGAGTAAGTGCCTTACTTGTTTGCAAGTGATGGCCGAGCACCAGAAGCCGTATGGAAAGATTCAACCTTTAGATATACCGGAATGGAAGTGGGGGCACATCACCATGGATTTTATCACGAAGCTACCGCGTACTCCGAAAGGGTATGATGCTATATGGGTGATCGTTGACCGCTTGACGAAGAGTGCTCACTTCCTACCGATGCGCGAGACGTATTCGTCCGAGAGGTTGGCGGATCTTTTCATCAAGGAGATTGTGACTCGTCATGGTGTGCCAGTGTCGATGGTTTCTGATCGCGACACACGGTTTACATCCTAATTCTGGAAGAAATTCCATGACGCCATGGGGACGAGGTTACACATTAGCATGGCTTATCATCCCCAAACTGATGGTCAGTCAGAAAGGACCATTCAGACACTAGAAGACATGCTTCGGGCATGTGTGATTGATTTTGGTGGAAGTTGGGATGACCACCTACTGTTAGCTGAATTCTCATACGACAACAGCTATCATGTGAGCATTGGTATGCAACCACATGAGATGCTATACGGTAGGAGATGCAGAACACACGTATGTTGGGGTGATATTGGTCAGAAGGAATTAGGGAGCGTCAAGGTAATCGAGGCTACGACTGACATGCTTGAGCAGATTAAAGCCTTCATGAAGGCAGCCAAAGATAGACAGAAGTCGTATGCCAATAAACGACGTAGACCGATTGAGTTCCAGGTGGGTGACCGGGTTATGTTGAAGGTCTCACCTTAGAAGGGTATTATTCATTTCCGAAAGCGGGGTAAGTTGAGCCCAAGCTATATAGGCCCTTTCCGAATCATGGCTCGGGTAGGTGAGGTGGCCTATAGATTGGAGTTACCCGATGAGTTAAGTGGAATTTACCCGACATTCCATGTATCTCATCTAAGAAAGTGCTTAGCTGATGAAGACATGATTGTTCCATTGGAGGATATCAAAGTAGACGAACGGCTCAATTATGTGGAGCAACCAGTGGCAATCATTGATCGAAAGGAAAAGAGGCTGAGGAATAAAGTGATCCCACTTGTGCGTGTACAGTGGAAGCACAAAAAGGGATCTGAGTCTACGTAGGAGACTGAAGAAGAAATAAGATAGCATTACCCACGATTGTTCGAGGAATAACAGGTTTCGGGGACGAAACCTATTTAAGGGGGGTGGACTTATAACACCCGGTTATTTCTAACAAAAAGAATAAAGTGGACAAAAGAAAGAAAAGATATTTTACCCAAGTTGAGGGGTAAAAAGTGTCCAAAAGGACGAAATGTTTGAAAAGTGGGTGTAAAAGGTGGTATGGCCGCCCACATGTCACATACACCTTTGATGTTCGGGTTTTAGAGAGAGAAAGAGCAGAATTCGGGTTTTGAAGGAAGATCAAGAAAGAATTCGAATTCAAGGTAAAAATTCATGCTTTTATGGTGTTCTTGACTGATCTGACCCTCGGATCTATGCTTATGTGTGTTGTATGTGTTCGGATGTGTGTTTTTAGTGGGTCTCTAGACGGTTGAACTCAATTGCAAACGAGTTTGGAGGAAGCCATACTCAAAAGCTGCAAAGGTGAGTTCTAAGACCCCTATTTTACACGTTTTTTGTATGATTTTGGGGCTGGAACACATCTACTGTAGGATTTTATATTCCCAAGACACATAGAATATTGATGCGGTTAGTACGTTATGATCCAAGTCGGGTTATACCCAATAACAAGCTTAACAAAGACCAATTAATATTTAATTGATGATATGATCATGCAATTAAATATTTACACCAATTTAGAAAATGGGTTTTCTAAATAAGTTGTATATGAGAGGGAACAACTTATTAGGATATTTTGTTCAATAATATTATTTGATGAGTTATTTAAAATAGTTAAATGACATCAAATAATAATGAGAGATTATAACTTATAAGTTAAATGATTAATCGTATAAGTTATATAACTTGTACGTACCATTAAATGGTTAATTGTATGTCTAGTTACAAGACCATTTAACATGTGTATATGTGTCTAATTTAAAAGGGGGGAAACCCTTTTGAATTGATAGATTCGGCCGCCCCCCCCCCTTTTATTCTATTGGACCAAATTTGCCTTGCAAGACTAACACACATTAAGTGGTCTTGGGGTCCTCTCTTACACTATCATTCTCATTGCATGCAAAAGAAAGAAAGCTCTCCTCTCTCTCTCTCTAAACTTACGGTTTCAAGCAGCAGAAAAGGGGTTCAAGGAGCTTCTTCTTGTGGTGTTTTCTTCCTAACAAGAAGGTACTTTGCAAGGGCTTGGGGTATACACACTTGAGGGCTTCTTCCTTGGAGCCTTGGCCGAGATTCAAGCACCCAAAACCTTCATTCTTGGTCGTTTTTGGCTGTTGAAAGAGGTAGTAATCACAGCTCATTGTAGCTGTGATTTTATGTAGTTTTACATGTGTTAGTAGCTTGTTCATTCACATATTAAAGATCCTTTTGGTTTGGGTTTGTTTTTTCATCTTAAAACATCATTTAGAACATGAAATTTTCAGCTTATAAACATGTTATAATGCTAAACTTCCGCTGCGTTTTCAGAATGTTTAATGGGTTAAACTACGTTTTTGTGTTCTAACAACCCATCATCTACAAACTATTTTCGGGTATTTGGGTGAAAACCCATTCATGTATGTATGAGTAAGTGTATGATTCATTTGGGGCTGTTATGGACATAAGGTTTCTAAGGCAAACTATGAATTTTAGTATGATGTTTATGATGTTTAGTTTATTCTAAGTGTGTAGTATGGTAGATCTCTGCTAAGGATGTGTTAAGATGATGTTTTAGATCTCAAAGTGGCACAGGTTAAGTTGCAGGTCCATTTACTCAGCCGCATTAACTAATGCGGACAGCTAAGAGAAATGCGGCTAAGGCATTTAGTCAACCGCATTAACTAATGCGGACAACTAAGGGAAATGCGGCTAAGGCATTTACTCAGCTGCATTAACTAATGCGGACCGATAAAGAAATGCGGCTAAGGCATTTACTCAGCCGCATTAACTAATGCGGACAGATAAAGAAATGCGGCTAAGGCATTTATTCATCTGCATTAACTAATGTGGATAGCCAATGAAATACGGGAAAGGCATTTGTTCACCCGCATTTGCTGGAGTTCATCCGCATTTGCTACAGTTAGTAATTCTTGGCCTTACAATTATGTTAGGCATGATGAGTGTTGCATGTTTATGTATGATGTTTGTATGTTAAGTATGATGTAGCCCTATATGATGGTAATGACTGATGATTCGTAAATATCGATGTTCCTTGTTTCGATACGTGTTTATCTTTCCGTGACTCTACGTGTTATGACTAATGAATGAAACGAAAGTAATAAGAAACGTAAAGTGAAAGATAATGAAAAAGGAACATGATGAATGAATGCATGCATTAATGAATGAACAAATGAATGTAAGAAAAGGCTTGCAAGCAAATGTATGGAGGTGCACACCCAATGAAGGTGTTAGCTCAACGGTGTGCGGGTTAGCTACCCCGAAGGATGCACACTGGGGTTCAGTCTTTGTGATTGACCACATGTATGGGATCCTTGCTGCTTACCCTAGGTGACTGGATCAGCATTAGTGCACAACATTCGTGATTTAATTACCACAGGTCCAGCACCAGCCGTAGTGCACAATGTTCGGGGTATAGCACATGGCATTGATCCAGAATGAAAGAGGAAAGATAAGTGGTGCATGTACTTGCCCTAGGTGACTGGATCAGCAGTAGTGCACAATGTTCGTGATTGATTATCACAGGTCCAGCACCAGCAGTAGTGCACAATGTTCGGGGTATTGTACATGTCACCAAAAAGTAATGAACATACGAATGAATGTAACGAATGTATGAATGAACGTATTAACATACGGACGAAGGTAATGAATGTATGAATGTATGTAAGAGACGTACGAACAAAAGAAAGAATGTGAATGTTAACGGTGTACGGTATACGAACGAAAGCCAATGAATGAATGATGAAGATAATAATAATATTATCTATATGTACGTATGTTGTGTGATTGCATGTACGTAAGAACGGTTTTAACGAAAGAAAAGTATGCTTTATTATAAAAACTAGAACTCACTCAGCAACGCTGACTTTTTATGTGTTTCCAGTTGGCAGGTAGTGTTGCTGAGCATGGCACGAGGCGGCTACTCAGCTCTTTTGGGATGGCATTCCTTTGTTAATATTTTTTCAATGTATTATGTTGCATGTATTCATAAAACAAAATGGTGTTTGTAGAGGATTCGGATAAACAGGATTGCCTAAGGAATCCTCTTACTACTAAAAGTCACTGTTTATGACTATTTTGTAATTGATTAACGATGAATTACTTTGTAAAAGCTGTCATGATGAAATGAGATGTCTCTTTTGAATGTTTCCGCTGCAATGTTATTTAAGATATCTGTAAACGTATGTTTTATGTGCAATGATTGACCAGCTGTAAGCGTCCAGGGAATGGGGCCTTACACTACAAATTTTAACAAAGTTCAATTTTAGTAATTTACGATATTGTCCATATTTTAATAATTAAAGCCCTTTTATGTGTCTTAAACAATTTTAAAATTCTAGAGTCCAATGTTACATTTAAATAGTTGTTAGGTGACCTTTATCCCATTATTTAAATTAACAAGGTAGTCAACGTTTTGACAATTGCAACCCTTTGCAACATCTAGGGTATGGGATCAACTTACACATCATATGTATGCTCGGCACATTTATCCCATCAACACCTTTGTAAACCATATTGTAGGTGATCCATTTAACATAGTTCGCAAATCAAGTTATCCTACTTGCACACACATGTGAGTTTTCCAACATAAGTGGTTAAGTGATCTTTATCCCACAAATATTGTATCCCCACCTTAAGCCATAAGTTCCTTCAAAATAGTTAGGTGACCTTTATCCCATTAAGAGTTTTCAAATGACTCAAGTGTTATGCAAAAGGATGGTGTCAAAATTGTTTGTAAAAGAATTTAAAGTTTTCATAATCTTAGTTTAGAAAACTCTATGTATCTTATATTTGCATGCTTTCAAATACAAGGTACCGTATGGTTCACTTTTTAATAAAACATCTTTTATTAAAACATTAATCCTTTTAATAACCTTTTATTAACCACTTAATGTTAAAGAACC
The DNA here is from genome assembly GCA_024085815.1 of Flaveria linearis. Classification (NCBI taxonomy): domain Eukaryota; kingdom Viridiplantae; phylum Streptophyta; class Magnoliopsida; order Asterales; family Asteraceae; genus Flaveria; species Flaveria linearis. The sequence goes on along the minus strand of CM044008.1, from coordinate 81,311,240 downwards.
ATCAAATTTTCAGCTTGTTAAGTTGTTAATGAGTTTGAAATGCATATCCAAATATCAACCAAACAATTTAACAACAATCATCCAAACAAGCATAAACATACAAACATGAGTGCATAACCATAGCTACTAAGTTGACCACACTTGTTTTCCATCACAAGTGTTGTCATAAGGTCCTTCCTAAGGGTTAATAATGACACATCATATGTGTCCATGAACTCCCACTTGAATCCACATCCAAATACTTCAAGGTCCATGTCTTTTGTGTCCTTCTTCGGGTCTTCACCTTGTGCATCTTCTTTTACAAAATCATATCCTAACACAATTTTCTAATAAAAAAATGCACCTAATCTATTTATTACATAACCAAATGAATAAAGAAATTACAACCCAAAATACAAAACACAAAATTACAACCCTTTTATGAATCATAACCAAAATCACAAACCACAATCAACCAAAACAAACACACAAGGCCAAGGCTATGTTATGCACCAATATATGAAATATATTCAACATCCAAGAACAACAATGAATCCCTTATTTCAGCCAACATGAACTCAAATTTTTAAGGCTTGTCCAAACAACATAATCAACCATTTGATGTAAATCTTTCAAGGTTTACACTAAAGCATGTAAGAATAAACCTTGAAACATAAGGGATTCATATATCCACAACAAAACAACCCTTAATGAGTTGAAAAATTCCATGAAAACTAACTTTTTAAGACCTTTTGAAGCACATATTCCACATAACCGGCTCTAGATGCCATTGTTGGGTTTTGTAGCAAGTTTATCAAAGCTAGTTTAACTATTTAAACTATGAAAATGCAGCGGATTTAGGAGTTTAATATATGGTTTATAATCTGAAAATTTGACCATTTTAAACCACAAACAAATCCCAAGAATAAGGATCAAAATGTATGTGAAATATTATGCTATCAAACAAAACATGACAACCATAGGGTGTTCATAGAAACAACCTTTCTTGAACAAAATGTTGTAGTGGATAAGATGAAGAAGATGATGATGAAGATGGTGTTCTTGAACGTTCAGCCCCCAAGAGAAAAGGCCTCAAGTAGTAATACCCACAAGCTTTTCCAAAAACACCTAGCTAGTTAGGGAGCTCTACACCAAAACCTCTACAAATGTACCTTCAAAACTCGAATTTTCAGCCTTGTTTTAGCTTCCAAAATCCGAATTTTCAGCAATGTCTTGAGAGAGTTTTTGCTCAAGTGTTGAAAGAGAAAAGTGTGAATGATGGAAGAGTGTGAGAGAGGTTAAAGAGTGAATGTACCAAGACTAAAAGAGGGGAGTCCCAATGCTCTTTGGGCGGCCGAATATGTTCTTCCAAATGGGTTTCCCCCCATTTTTAGTTTTATAAAAAAAGTTACACTCTTAGCCCCTTTATTTTTATAAAATTAAAACCTCTTTTAATTTTATAACAATAACACACTTTTATTTCTTATTATTTAACCAACTTAAATAATGAGACAAACAATTTCTCATGAACAAATTATCCATATAATGTTGTTCTTTTACAAAAGAAATGTTTTAGAAAAACCCATTTTCTAAATTGGTGTCGGTATTTATTTGTTTGATCTTATCAACAAATAAATGTTAACTGGTGTTTGTATAGCTTGTTATTGGGTATGACCTTACTTGGATCATAACGCACTAACCACATCAATCTTGTATGTGTCTTGAGCATATAAGGTCCAACAGTTTTGGACTAGAATTTCACAAGGAATTAGAATTTA
>CM044008.1:81249483-81299483 GCA_024085815.1 Flaveria linearis | reverse complement strand
ATCTTTCACTTTACGTTTCTTATTACTTTAGTTTCATTCATTAATCATAACACGTAAAGTCACGGAAAGATAAACTCGTATCGAAACAAGGAACATCGACATTTACAAGTCATCAGTCATTACCATCATACAGGGCTACATTATACTTGACATACATACGGAAAAGATGAACATACATCGGTACAAGGAGCACCGACATTTACAAGTCATCAGTCATCAGCATTATATAGGGCCTCATCATACTTAACATCAACAACATCATGCATAAACATGTAACACTATCATCATCATGCCTAACATAACTCTAAGGCCAAAAAACACTGATGAACTGTAGCAATGCGGATGAACTGTAGCAAATGCGGGTGAACAAATGCCTTGTCTGCATTTCATTGGCTATCCGCATTGGTTAATGCGGATGAGTAAATGCCTTAGCCGCGTTTCATTAGCTGTCCGCATTAGTTAGTGCGGCTTAGTAATGCCTTAGCCGCATTTCCTTAGCTATCCGCATTAGTTAATGCGGCTGAGTAAATGCCTTAGCCACATTTCCTTAGCTATCCGCATTAGTTAATGCGGCTGAGTAAGTGGACCTGCAACTTAACTTGTGCCATTTTCAGATCTCAATCATCATCTTAACACATCCTTAGCACAGATCTACCACACTACACACTTAGACCAACTGAACTGTAGGGATTTAACAAGTTTATCAAAGTTCATATAAGCTTGTTTATATGAAAAATGCAGTGGATTATAAGTTTAAAAACTTGTTAATAAGTTGATTATTAAACCCATTTGATAATCAAAACCCAAACCATGGACACACACGAAATGCATACAATAAAGACAACCATAGGATGTTTAGATGACAACCTTTCTTGTTGTTTGAAACCGAGATTATTGAGGTGTAGATGATGAAGTTAATGGCTGAATCTTCAAGCAAGAAGACCTCAAGAAGGTGATACCCCAAGCTACCAACAAAATACCCTTTGATGCTTGGATTTCACAACACCAATTTTCAGCTTTTAAAACACTTTAAAACTGAAAATTCAGCCTCCTTTTCCCTGGTTATTTTCGAGAGCAAGAGAGAGAGAAGAGAGGATTATGCACTCAAGACTTTAGAGATTCAAATGGCTTTGCATGAAGCTTACTTGTAGGTGAAAAAGGCATCTATAAAACAATTGGTTGGTGCTCTTTTCAGCCCCCTTGGGCCGAGAACTAGGCTGCCACCAATGGGTGGGCAAGCTTTTGTTTTAACCATCCAATTTGTTTTATTAAAACCACAAAATAAAATATGTAACACTTACATTTTATTTTGTACACCCAACTATTCTACCATGACATTAATTAAAACCCAAGTTAATTATTTGTAACACCTTACATGCCATGTTATCGTTTTATTTATAACTGTCAATTAACCATTAAATAACAGTTATAAAGTAATCTCTCAAATAAATAAACCCATGCTATTTATTAATTTCTTAAGTGCATTTAATTTAGAAAACCAATTTTAATTTCTAAATGTTCTTGGTGTTGTTATTTATTTAACTGATCAAATCAATAAATAATATTGCAGGTGTTTGTCTAGCCTGTTATTGGGTATGACCCGACTTGGATCATATCACACCAGCCACATCAATTTAATATGTATCTTGGGCAAATCGAATCCTACAATCTCCCACTTGCACAAGATTCATAGAAGATTGATGCAAGCAGCAAATGACGACTAGCAACGGTTTGCTACCCCTAATGTATATAACTAAGTGCCATTCAATAACATCATCCCATTCAAGTACCTTAGTTGAATATGATTTAGGTGAATCATCATCTATCCTTTTGTTGCCGATGTCATGTTAAATCCCAGAGACACAATATTGTCATTCTCTGATGATTTAACTTTAACAGGCCTTAGACATCTACTCTCAACGAATAAGAGGAACAAATTCCATCTTGACTAAATACGTCTCTCACAATCACCTTATATCATACCTGAACTCAGCCTTATGTACTGCCAATCTTTCAGAACAGCAAAGTACTAAGTCAAAGTACAACACTTGGTGAATATCAAGACCTAATATGTATCTCAGGTCTGAGGATACAATGATATTCGCCTTTACTCAATATCTCTTATGACTAATCACTAAGATTCTATGTAGAAATAATTGAGAGCGGGTCAGTCCAATATCTATATCTCATAGATATCAATGAACCTTGGTAGCAACCTCTTGCTCTATATTCATATCTTTTGAATATCAACCAATCCAGTTCATTATAGTTCATATTCCCAAATTTGATCAAGTCCAATCACTAGAATATCGAAGTCCTAAGGCACAAGTATGACTTTCATGCTTTGTCCTATCTAGGAGCTTCGTGAATGGATCCGCAATGTTTTGATCGGTATGAACTTTGCGAATACATATCTTCCCCTTTTCAACTTCATCCCTTATGTAGTTGAATCTCCGTTCAATGTGTCAGTCTTTTGATGAGCAAGATGTTCCTTGATTTGAGCAATCGCACCCTCGTTGTCACAAAAGATCTCTAGGGGGTCTTGAATGGTAGTAACAACCCCTAGATCAGCAATGAACTTCCTAAGCCGCGTAGCTTCTTGAGCTGCGAATGAAGCGGCGATGTATTCTGATTCTGTTGTAGATAGTGCCACTACATCTTGCTTGAGCTCTTCCAGGAGACTGCTCCTCCATTCAAAATGAAGACATATCCCGACTGTGATCGAGAATGTCACACTCGACCCTTCACACCAACAATATTGTCTGCCTTGCCCACGAGGAGCTCACGGATTTGCTTTTGGTTGCCCGGGTGAAAACTTCCCAGGGAGGTCACCCATCCCTGGATTGCTCCCACCTGAGCACGCTTAACTGTGGAGTTCTCCTCTCATCCACAGCCAATACGCCTAAAACACGTTGTTGATATTAGAGGCAGGACATTCCTTATGAACCAGGAATCTCTCCTGTCCACGGCCGATGTGGGATTTATGTAGGGTGTCACAATCACCCCCCCCCCTTTGGACTCATCATCCTTGATGAGCCCGAGAAGTCACCATCCTCGGTGAGGTATGTCCCACATCCCGAATGGCACAGGAGTGGCTCTGATACCATTCTGTCACACCCGGCCCTTCAGACCAACAATATTGTCTGCTTTGCCCACGAGGAGCTCACGGATTTGCTTTTGGTTGCCCGGGTGAAAACTTCCCAGGGAGGTCACCCATCCCTGGATTGCTCCCACCTGAGCACGCTTAACTGTGGAGTTCTCCTCTCATCCACAGCCAATACGCCCAAAACGCGTTGTTGATATTAGAGGCAGGACATTCCTTATGAACCAGGAATCTCTCCTGTCCACGGCCGATATGGGATTTTTGCAGGGTGTCACAATTATCTGTCACACCCCGGGCCCAGAGAGGCGGGACATCACGATTAGTAAACAACAACCACAATGCAGCGGAAACTAAATGGTTTATTATAAAGTGTCACATGATATTTACATTAAAATATTGGCTTTGTTTCTAATTCACAAGGTTCTTCAACCTACAATCTATAGGTGTCCTGATCATCTCTTGGTAAATGTTTCTTGATGCTTTAGTATCTAAGGCTTCTAGGCTCGACTTTGTCTTCAACGCCTACCCTCATATCTTGCTTCAGATTTTGGTAACTTCTATAGCTCAACTATTCTCCCTAGCTGTACCTGAAGACATGCTCAAAAAGATTTTGTGTCAACATAAAGTTGGTGAGTTCAGGTGGTTAAAGTTTCAGAAAATAAAAGTATCTTTAAAATTCATTAGTTGACTTTCAAAACATATGTGCTTTAAGTCTTAAAACAAAAGGGACTCTGAAAGTCCATATTTAAAAGTTTAGAATCAAGTGTAAAAGCTTATAAAAAATCTCATTTGATTTTAAAAGCATCATTATAGTATCAATCATCATGGGGTATCACAATCAACCCCGCACTTGGTTCCCGGTTGGCCTCTTCTAAACTTGTGTTTAACCGGATATTCCCGAAGGAAGGAACCAAGCCTCAAATCAGTGAACCATACCTGCCAGGATGGTTCACCATAGTTTCTTAATCAAAACATGTCACATGCCACAAACGACCCCTCAGGACCTTAGTGGGGTACCTCTCTGTAGCGGGAGCCACTATGTGTGGGGGTTTCCCCAAATAGATCTATCCACATGAAACAAGCGGTTCACAAAAGAATTAATGATCATGATATAAGTATTAGCAGGTATCCAAAAGTCCCACATACAAGCATCAAATAAAGCACATCATAGTTCATAAACAAAAGAGCATGTTCCATCCTAAAAACAGTAAGTAAAAAGGGATCACTAGAACTTACCTGGTATCCTTATATAATTTCAGAGCTTGATAAAGAAAAGTGATGATCACCAACAAAGCAATCCTAACTAGAACATATAAGATTCACGTTTAGAATTAGCACGATGTTATTACATGCGTGCAGTTGAGCTCTTTAGTTAACTTAATGTTGGTGATTAGTATCCTTAGCTTCTTGTGTATTTGTTAATTGTCATGAATTAACTCGTGTACATTAGGTTAGTTAATGCATTTAATCAAGAATTGAGTCTTAGCATGAAGAATGTAGAAAATCAATTTATATTATGGATTCCAAATCTTTAAAAATAACTCGCGTTGACGATGCAAGTAATATATAATGTTTCAAGCGATGTTTATAATGTTCAAGTTTATATCATATTTGTTAACTTGGTTGAAGCAAAATAATCCAATTATTGATGATAGTTTACGATGTTTTGTATAAAAAGTGTGTTACAATTAATATTTATTTCAAAAATACAATGAGATGACTGACTATTAATAACAACAAGATAATGGATCATTATCGCATTTTAGATCTTTTACCTTAAACAAGACGTGTATATGTCGGTTAACCTAAATATCTATTGCATAAATATATATATTTGTAATCATCTTGACGCCTTTAAGGATTATATACGACACGAGATTAATTAACTTGTTATACGTTTTTAACATCTTTAATCATATAATAACGTTACCAAAGTTGTTTTACTTTATGCAATTGGTTACATTCTTTCAAATTTACGTATTCAATCATAACCATTTATAGACTAGTTGATATTTATGTGCTCTAAGCTCAACACACACGTCTTTTAATTATAAACATGTTTATATGCACGTTATACCTATTGATTCGCTTCGCACTCTTGAACATTCTTATCGACTCGCATTGCGTTGAACGTCCGTTGCCCAAGTTTGACCAGCTTTGACCGACAGATGATCGAAGTTTAACCTAAACAATCGTACCAAAAATCGTGTGTAAGCACTACAATAGCATAGTCCACCTAAACCCAACCAAATTCACATCACACGTTACCGAACAGTTCTGTCACAACCCTTACCACCATTTGTTACCACATGCAGCAACCATTTTACCATCCGATAACCACCACAGTCACAACTCTTTTGACAGCCCCCATCTTACCACCATCAACAGTCCATCACTAACATAGCTAACAGCCCAACACCACCACAATTAACCAATCTAACCGACAGCCTAAACCATATTCACCACACGCTATCACCACTACCACTATCGCGAGCTACAACCATGAACCACAGCTAACAACCACTACCAACTCGACCACAACCGATACTAATCAGTATGGTCAACATAACCATCGCCTTATCCACCACCGTAAACAACCACTAACCCACAGCTGACACGATCACGACCGCAGCACCATCTGCCCTACCATCAACGTCCTAACCACGTTCGGTCGACCTCTTCTAACAACTCCAACAGCCATGGCCATCGACAACCATCACCATCACAACCAATCAACAGCCACAACCGCGACCAACACTATCACCACGACCGACAGTCACCACAACCAACAGTCAGCAGCCACACCCGACACCACCGCCTCTAAATCCGATTTGCAGCAACCCACGACATCACCACCTGAACCCCATCATCCACATCGCAACTATTGCGGTCGATCTCCACAATCACCGTCTTCACCCACGGCCAACCGCCACCAAACACAGCCTCGACGACCACGAGTGACCTTCCAACCAAACCCTAGCCAGGTCGCGCGACTGCTAATGTCGCACCACCACACAACCATCGCCGCTTCCCTAGATCGGATCGACGCCACCTTTTCCACCTCCAAAACCCGCCTGCAACCATCACCACCGCCCTCGATTCATGACATTTTGCTGTGTTTTAAGCGAAATCGTCACCTCTATCGAACTCAGGGGGTCAAGGGGAGTCGAAGGAGAGGTATCACTCGCCTCCACTCGCCGGAGGCCGTCGCCAGTGGCCGGAAAACCGGCCGGAGCTTGACTTTGGAGGGGGGTTTGCGGCTGCCCCGCTCTCTCTCACTCACTCTCAAATGTTTTCTAAAACCCTAAAAGAGAGAAAATGGGGCTTATATAGTAGGGTTAAGTGAAACGCGTTTGTAAAAGAAGTCGGTTCCAACGCGTTTGATCAAGCTTTCTCACGTAACGTTTAGAATTCGTTTCTCGTTAGTTCCAATTTATACAAAATGCTATAAGAGTTTCGAGATTATTGATTTAATCACCTTTAAAACATGTCGTATAATCAAACGAGTTGTAAATTATCGCGTATTTAACACGTTAAACGTTTTTACGCGTTTTTATCGAATGAGCGTTAATATTATCATTTTGATATCAAAATATATGCAATTAAGTATTAAAATGATACTTTGAGCGTTATCTTCCCATGTTGGTCACGTTAAAACCTTATCTGTTGAATTCTCAGGTTTTGACCTAATTTCCAGATTGGTGCGCGTCACGGTTGCGTTTTCGGAACACGCTTATTCCAGACAACGTATCACTCACAATTTAGTATGTTAGGATAATAAACAATGATTAGATTGGATGACAATCCCTTATAAGGATTTCTGATGGAATTCAGACGTTGGTACGTGTGAAATTTTCGGATTTTACCCGGTATGGGTTCTGAATCTGTTTATAATTTGGATCTTTCCATAATTATTTCGAATCACATAATAATTCATTGTTTCATGGTTTCTCATTTAGTTAGTTTGTAAACATGCATATGGGCCTTAAATGGGCCTTGTTATAACTTCGGGCCCTTATTGGGCTTATGGGGCCCAAAAGGCTAGTTTCGTTTTTTAAGTTTTCTTTTGTAAGCCCAAATCAATCCAGACCTATATTGGTTCTTATAATACATTAAGCTTTCTAATTGGGCTAGATTTCAGAGGTGTTACATTCTCCCCTCCTTTAAGAAATTTCGTCCTCGAAATTTTAGTATCGCTAATATTGTTTCCGAGTGTGATACACTCATAGTATGAGTCTTGAAGATTTAGAGTTATTTAGCTGAGCATCCCAGGACAAATGTTGATGATTAGGTGTCAAATAATCAGGTTTGATTTGGATTGGTGTAAGGCCCCGTTCCCGGGCACCTCACAGTTGGACGTTCATCGCACAGAAACATTCGAAAGATACACTTCATTTCATCATAAAAGCTTGTACAAAAGATTACATCGTTAGTGATTACAAAATGGTCATAAACAGTGACCACTAGTATAGAAATATTAAATTTTTCATCATAAAGAAGATTCCTTAAGTAATCCTGTTTATCGGGATCTTAAAGGAACCTTGCACTTGCATGCAACATAATGTGTTGCGTGCATTATGGGCCCATAACACATTGCGAGGCAGCATTATCAAAAGGAGAATGTCATCCCCTATGAGCAGAGTTATCACCACATGCCATCCCCAGCAACACTACCTGCCAACTGGAAACACATAAAAAGTCAGCGTTGCTGAGTGAGTTCTAGTTTTAAAATAAACATACTTTATTTACATTATAAACCATTCCTTTCTTTCACATGATCATACATCATACGTACACATAGATAATATTCTTTATTATCTTCATCGTTCGTTATACATCATTATCTTTCAGTTCTCATATGGATCGTGTCAGGCTTTACCGACTTCATAGCACTCGACTATGATTACTGTGGTCGAATGACAAGGATCCCGTTCATCTTTGCTTGCACATTGAATACTTTTTGTACCACTACCATATGCTATACCCCGATCAGTCTTAGCTACTGGGCCGTGAATCAATAGAGCGTATGCCACAGTACTAGTAGGTAAGCGGTAGAGGTACCATGAATAGGGTCAATCACAAAGAAGGACCCGTTACCTTAATTCAATGCTTGCAAGACTTAGTTCGTTCATTCATTAATGCATGTATTCATCATCATATTTCCTTTTCATTCAGTCATTAATACATGCATTCATCATCATGTTCCTCTTTCCTTATCTTTCACTTTACGTTACATAATACTTCATTCATTCATTTCCATAATTCGTAAAGTTTTCGGAAAGATAAACATACATAACCATAAAGAACATACACATAACATTCATCATCATCATATCAAGCATCACACATATATGATATACCTATACCATAGGTATACCCATGCAACATCATCATCATCATATCTATGTTACTCGTTTACCCAAATAAATCAGATCTTACTAAGCTTAATCCGTATTTCACACCCTGGTTCATCCGCATTAGTCTGACCATCCGCATTAGTCAATGCGGGTGAGGAATGCCTTGTCCGCATTTCACATTATGGTCTTCTACATGTTCAACCATCCGCATTAGTCAATGCAGATGAGGAATGCCTTATCCGCATTTCATGATTCTACCCGCATGGGTCCATGCGGCTGAGAAATGCCTTAGCGTATTTCCGGACTTGTCCGCATTGGTCCATGCGGTTGACAATTGCCTTACCGCATTTCATAGATCGTCCGCATTTGTTAGTTACGGCTAAGATGCCTTAGCCACCTTTCCTGATTTGTCCACACAGGGTAATGCGGCTGAGTATTTCCTTATCCGCATTCACTGACCTCTCCGCATTAGGTCGATGCGGCTGAGAATATGCCTTGACCGCATTTGCTTTGTCATCCGCATTGGCTAATGCGGTTGACCACCTTAGCCACATTTGTTTCGGCAGTCCGCATTGGACAATACAGTTGAGTTGGGCAACCTGCAACTTAACCTGTACTATTCTCATACCTCATTCATCATCTTAACACCTCTATAGCACAGAATTATCATATCATTCATTTAGAACCACCTAAACATCATGCATACCATTCTAGAACATACATAACAGTATACCTATGAACATTCATGCGTGAATCACATATATATCTGTTCTGGAAAGTTCACATGTAGTGGAACCAGCTTCCCGAACAGCCCGTATACCCATATACATATACATACATGTACGGGTTAAACACCCGCAACTCAAAAACAGCTTCAATATGTGTTCCAGCCCCCAAAATCGTTCGAAAAATGCATAAAAGAAGGGGTCTTAGAACTCACATTGTGTTGCTGGGTATTGGTTCTTCAAAACCCGTCGCCGTGAGACCTTGTACCTCGAATCCGCACTCTTCTTCTTCTTGTTCTTCCTTCAAATTCTCGTGGTCTGCTTTTTCTCTCTAAAGTATTTCGAAGATTTGGGGTGGTGAGAAAAGTGTGGGCAGCCATCCCTATGTATATTAGATATTTGCTTTTCTTTGTACTTTTACACAATACCCCCTTCCACTTTTTCTTTCTTTTTCCTTTCCTTCCAAAATTCTTTCTTCTCTTTTCTTCTTATTATTTCTCTTTGTCTAATCAAAATTTCGGGTGTTACAAGTCCACACCCCTTATAAAGGTTTCGTCCCCGAAACCTGTTATTCCTCGAACAGACGTGGGTAATGTTGTCTCATCTCTTCCTCAGTCTCCCACGTAGACTCAGATTCCTTTCTGTGCTTCCACTGTACACGCACAAGAGGAACCACTTTATTTCTCAACCTCTTCTCTTTACGATCGATGATTGCCACTGGTTGCTCCATATAATTGAGCCTTTCATCAACTTCAATGTCCTCCAGTGGTACAATCATATCCTCATCTGCTAAACACTTTTGTAGATGAGATACACGGAATGTCGGGTGAATTCCACTTAACTCATCCGGTAACTCCAGTCTATAGGCCACCTCTCCTATTCGAGGAATGATTCGGAAAGGTCCTATGTACCTCAGGCTTAACTTACCTCGTTTCCTGAATCGGATAATTCCTTTCCAAGGCGAGAACTTTAACATAACCCGGTCACCCACCTGGATTTGATCGGCCTGCGTCGTTTATCGGCATACGACTTCTGTCTGTCTTTGGCTGCTTTCATGTAGGCCTTGATCCTTTCAAGCTTTTCAGTCGTAGCCTCGATCACCTTGACGCTTCCCAATTCCTTTTGACCAATATCACCCCAACATACGGGTGTCCTGCATCTCCTACCGTACAGCATCTCATAAGGTGGCATACCAATACTGGCATGATAGCTGTTGTTGTACGAGAATTCAGCTAACGGTAGGTGGTCATCCCAACTCCCCCCAAAATCAATGACACATGCCCGGAGCGTGTCTTCTAACATCTGAATGGTCCTTTCCGACTGACCATCAGTTTGGGGATGATAAGCCATACTGATATGTAACTTCGTCCCCATAGCATCGTGGAATTTCTTCCAGAATTTGGATGTAAACCGGGTGTCGCGATCCGACACAATTGATACCGGTACACCATGACGAGTCACAATCTCTTTGATGAAAAGATCGGCCAACTTCCGGATGATTATGTCTCGCGTATCGGTAGGAAGTGAGCACTCTTCGTCAGACGATCAACAATCACCCATATCGCATCATACCCTTTCGTAGTACGCGGCAGCTTCGTAATGAAATCCATGGTGATGTGCTCCCACTTCCATTCCGGTATATCCAAAGGTTGAATCTTCCCATACGGCTTTGATGTTCTGCCTTTACTTGCAAACAAGTGAGACAATTACTCACATACTCCACCATATCACGCTTCAAACCCGGCCACCAGTAATCTTTCTTCATGTCTTGGTACATCTTGGTAGCACCAGGATGAATGGAGTATCGAGTTTTGTGGGCTTCGTCCATAATCTTCATTCGTAGATCCCCAAAACGAGGACTCCACATCCGCCCAAATCGAGTCTTGACACCAAACATGTTTTCACCCAGTTCCGTGACCAGACCTCTCATTCGTTCTGAGTTAAGATGTTCTTCTTTCAGTGCCTCATCTTGAAACTCTTTAACTTGCTTCATCACATCCGAGGTCATAATCAGTTGGTATGCCTTCACCCGTATCGGCTCGGGCCTCTCCATTCGGCTAAGGGAATCAGCCACCACGTTGGCTTTGCCCTGATGGTAGTGGATCTCACAATCATAGTCTTTTATCAGCTCCAACCATCGCCTCTGCCTCATATTTAAATCTTTTTGCTCGAAGAAGTACTTCAAGCTCTTGTGGTCTGTGAAGATGGTGCACTTCGTTCCGTAGAGGTAGTGCCTCTAAATCTTTAGCGCAAAGACCACAACTGCTAGCTCCAAATCATGAGTAGGATAATTAACCTCATGAACTTTCAGCTGTCGGGATGCATAGGCTATCACCTTCCCCTTTGCATTAATATGCACCCCAACCCCGAGTAGGAAGCATCAGAGTAAACCACCAAGTCATCGCTTCCATCGGGTAATGCCAATACTGGAGCTTGGGTCAACCTCGTCTTGAATTCTTCAAACGCCTTCTCTTGAGCTTGACCCCATACAAACTTCACATCTTCTCGGGTCAACTTGGTCAGTGGAGAAGCAATCTTGGAGAAGTCTTGAATGAATCTTCTGTAGTAGCCCGTCAAACCCAAGAAACTACGTATCTCGGATGGCGTCTTTGGAGACTTCCATTGCATTACTGATTCCACCTTTGCCGGATCGACCATAATCCCCTCCGGATTAACCACGTGACCCAAGAACTGAACTTTACGCAACCAAAATGCGCACTTGGAGAACATGGCGTACAATTTCTCCCTTCTCAACCTTTCTAGTACTTCTCGAATGTGACCGGCATGCTCCATTTCGCTTCTTGAATAAATCAGGATATCGTAAATAAATACAATCACTGATTTATCCAACATCGGTCGACACACTCGATTCATCAAATCCATAAAAGCAGTCGGCGCATTGGTCAAACCAAAAGACATGACAAGAAACTCGTAGTGACCGTAGTGCGTATGAAAAGCTGTTTTAGGGATGTCTTGTTCCTTCACTTTCAGCTGATGGTAGCCCGATCGAAGATCTATTCGTGAAAACCAACTGGCGCCTTGAAGTTGGTAAAACAGATCATCGATTCTTGGCAAGGGGTATCTATTTTTCACCATCAACTTGTTCAGCTCACGGTAGTCGATGCACATCCTCATACTACCGTCTTTCTTCTTCACAAACAGGACCGGAGCACCCCAAGGTGAGATACTCGGTCTAATGAACCCCTTATCCAACAGCTCTTGCAACTACTCCATCAACTCTTTCATTTCCGTCGGGGCCAATCGATATGGTGCCTTGGCGACAGGTTGAGCACCCGGTATCAGGTCAATCTGGAACTCGATCTCTCGGTCAGGTGGCAATCCCGATAAGTCTTCCGGGAACACGTCTGGAGAATCACACACCACCGGAACATCGTATAGCTGTGGTGTTGGCGTTTCTACATCTTTTACATAACATAAGCAGGCGCTGCACCCACGCCTCATACATTTTCCCGCCACAGCCATTGAGATCACCTTCGGAATCGTAGTAACCCGATCACCATAAACTGTCACTGAACCACCGCCGGGCGCTGTCAATTGAATCATCTTCTTGCGACACACGATGTTCGCCTCAAAGTCCGCCAATAATCCATCCCAAGCACCAAATCGAAACCACCTAAAGTCATAGCAAAGGGTCGAACCGGAAATTTGTGGCCCTCCAATTCAACATCTCAACCCTCTATCACCTCAGAGATCCTAGTAGACTTACCTATGGCAGTTTCTACATCAAAGGGCACATCAACACGTCTACTACTAACAGGCAGCTTAGTACAGAAGGTAGCAGAAATAAAACTCCTACTGGCACCCGAATCAAATAATACAGATGCTAAAGTTTGGTTCACCAGAAACGTACCGGACACACCATCAGGGTCCGTCCTGGCCTACTCCTGCGTCATTGTGAATGCCCTGGCCTTTGCTCTCGGTTCTTCACCTCCCGTCTTCTTCACCCCTGAGCCCTCAGCCTTCGGCTTCTTGCTGTCTCTACTCATATGACCACTTTCCCCACAGTTAAAATATTTGCCTGCCCGGCAATCCTTTGACATATGCCCTGCCTTCCCGCATCTGAAACAGATGTTTGATCCCCACTTGCACTCCCCCAAGTGCTCCCTTCCACACTGGCCACACTTCCTCAACCCTGCTCCTGACATGACCACAAGGCGGTCATCCACCCTTGTCTTCTTGTTACTCGTCAAAGTATCACCTCGACCAAACCTCTTCCCCTGCCAGTTTCTCTCACCACCTCCTTTCTTACTAATCTCAGCCTTCACCACCACAGCCCGTTCATCATATAATCTCCCAGCCAAATCCACTCCCGACCTAAAGGTGCTCGGTCGAACAGTAATCAAATGCTTGCGGATGTCAGCTGGCAGCCCCTGAATATACCGGTTGATCTTTCGAGACACCGGCGTCACCAGATCTGGCACCAACCGCGCCATTTCATTGAACTTGGTGGTGTATTGTTGGTGGGTCATCGTCCCCGCCTCCAACTGCAGGAACTCTCTCTCGACTTTGTCCATTTCCCGATGAGGACTGAACTCCCCGATCACCATCCTTTTTAACTCGGCCCACTTCATTTTCCCTATGGCCCTGCTACCCTCGGCTTGGACTATATTGTCCCACTAGCACAAAGCCGACCCCGTGAAGGAGTGGGTAGCAAACTTCACCTTCTTGTCCTCCTGGCAATTACTAATATCGAGGACAACCTCCATCTCTCTCACCCATTGGTGAGCATCAGCAGCAGTGCCAGAACCGTCAAAAGTAGGGGGCTTGCACCTCATAAACGCCCCATAGTTACAACCCCGTGTTGTCTCCCATACCGGCTCCTCCTCCTCTTCCTCTTCATTATCAGATAGAACCGTTTCCGGCTCATGTCGCTCCTATCTTCCTGAGGACCTATTCCTCTCTTTTCTTTCACCTTCCCTGACAGCCTTAATTACTTCGGTCACCACAGACGGTAAGATCGTCTGCATGACCTGATGCACCTCTTCAACCACTGCCTCTTTTACCGAGGCCCTCAAGTTGGCGCTCTCGTCTACTCCCTCCTGATGAGGGGTCTCGTTTTCCTCGTGAACCACCTTCTCCCTCCTAAGTCTTCCTCTTGTGGCTCACGGTTCAGCACCGCGTCCGCCACCACCTCCACCCCGGGAAGCTTTGGAAGATCTACCACCAGCCATTTTCTATCTCACACTGAAAGGTTCAAATACTAACACGGTCATTCAACAAAAGTAGCTCAGTTTATGTCAAGTATGGTAAGTCCCTAATTACAGTGGCCAGCTGTGATTAGCCACTTACTCTACTCTTCGCACCCCAAGCATCACCCGTCCTGACTACATTAGTATCTAAATCTAACCGTACACATAAATCACATCACATGCGCACATAATATCAGTTAATCTTTAAGAAAATACCTGATGGCACGCAACTACTCAAATGACATTCTCTTCCTTTCTGTCCCATTTTCAGTTTAAGTTTAGGTTTATTTGGAAAATTTACCCATTTCACTTAAAGTTTGGCTCCGATACCTACTTGTAAGGCCCCGTTCCCGGGCACCTCACAGTTGGACGTTCATCGCACATAAAACATACATTTGATATATATTATAAACATCTTAAATAAAAACTGCAGCAGAAACATTCGAAAGATACATTTCATTTCATCATAAAAGCTTGTACAAAAGATTACATCGTTAGTGATTACAAAATGGTCATAAACAGTGACCACTAGTATAGAAATATTAAATTTTTCATCATAAAGAAGATTCCTTAAGTAATCCTGTTTATCGAGATCTTAAAGGAACCTTGCACTTGCATGCAACATAATGTGTTGCGTGCATTATGGGCCCATAACACATTGCGAGGCAGCATTATCAAAAGGAGAATGTCATCCCCTATGAGCAGAGTTGTCACCACATGCCATCCCCAGCAACACTACCTGCCAACTGGAAACACATAAAAAGTCAGCGTTGCTGAGTGAGTTCTAGTTTTAAAATAAACATACTTTATTTACATTATAAACCATTCCTTTCTTTCACATGATCATACATCATACGTACACATAGATAATATTCTTTATTATCTTCATCGTTCGTTATACATCATTATCTTTCAGTTCTCATATGGATCGTGTCAGGCTTTACCGACTTCATAGCACTCGACTATGATTACTGTGGTCGAATGACAAGGATCCCGTTCATCTTTGCTTGCACATTGAATACTTTTTGTACCACTACCATATGCTATACCCCGATCAGTCTTAGCTACTGGGCCGTGAATCAATAGAGCGTATGCCACAGTACTAGTAGTTAAGTGGTAGAGGTACCATGAATAGGGTCAATCACAAAGAAGGACCCGTTACCTTAATTCAATGCTTGCAAGAATTAGTTCGTTCATTCATTAATGCATGTATTCATCATCATATTTCCTTTTCATTCATTCATTAATACATGCATGCATCCATCATGTTCCTCTTTCCTTATCTTTCACTTTACGTTACATAATACCTCATTCATTCATTTCCATAATTCGTAAAGTTTTCGGAAAGATAAACATACATAACCATAAGGAACATATACATAACATTCATTCATCATCATATAAAGCATCACACATATATGATATACCTATACCATAGGTATACCCATGCAACATCATCATCATCATCATGCCTATGTTACTCGTTTACCCAAATAAATCAGATCTTACTAAGCTTAATCCGCATTTCACACCCTGGTTCATCCGCATTAGTCTGACCATCCGCATTAGTCAATGCGGGTGAGGAATGCCTTGCCCGCATTTCACATTCTGGTCATCTGCATGTTCAACCATCCGCATTAGTCAATGCGGATGAGGAATGCCTTATTCGCATTTCATGATTCTACCCGCATTGGTCCATGCGGCTGAGAAATGCCTTAGCGCATTTTCGGACTTGTCCGCATTGGTCCATGCGGTTGACAATTGCCTTACCGCATTTCATAGATCGTCCGCATTTGTTCAATACGGCTAAGATGCCTTAGCCACCTTTCCTGATTTGTCCGCACAGGGTAATGCGGCTGAGTATTTCCTTATCCGCATTCACTGACCTCTCCGCATTATGTCGATGCGGCTGAGAATATGCCTTGACCACATTTGCTTTGTCATCCGCATTGGCTAATGTGGTTGACCACCTTAGCCACATTTGTTTCGGCAGTCCGCATTGGACAACGCGGTTGAGTGGGGCAACCTGCAACTTAACCTGTACTATTCTCATACCTCATTCATCATCTTAACACCTCTATAGCACAGAATTATCATATCATTCATTTAGAACCACCTAAACATCATGCATACCATTCTAGAACATACATTAACAGTATACCTATGAACATTCATGCGTGAATCACATATATATCTGTTCTAGAAAGTTCACATGTAGTGGAACCAGCTTCCCGAACAGACCGTATACCCATATACATATACATACATGTACGGGTTAAACACCCGCAACTCAAAAACAGTTTCAATATGTGTTCCAGCCCCCAAAATCGTTCGAAAAATGCATAAAAGAAGGGGTCTTAGAACTCACATTGTGTTGCTGGGTATGGCTTCTTCAAAACCCGTCGCTATGAGACCTTGTACCTCGAATCCGCACTCTTCTTCTTCTTGTTCTTCCTTCAAATTCTCGTGGTCTGCTCTTTCTCTCTCTAAAGTATTTCGAAGATTTGGGGTTGTGAGAAAAGTGTGGGCAGCCATCCCTATGTATATCAAATATTTGCTTTTTCTTTGTACTTTTACACAATACCCCCTTCCACTTTTTCTTTCTTTTTCCTTTCCTTCCAAAATTCTTTCTTTTCTTTTCTTCTTATTATTTCTCTTCGTCTAATCAAAATTTTGGGTGTTACAATTGGAGTAACTATCCGAATGTTAGAATCATGCTTGACAGGATCAGTGAGTCAAATTATGAACAGGTTTTTGGCTTCACAATCAGATCATTTAACAATAGTACAGAATTAACAAGAAGAGACTCTCCACTGTGGTTCAATACACCGACCTACAAAATAGGTCTAGCAAGGAGACGATTCCCAAAATCCCGACGGTGTTACCGTCCTCACTGAGAATCTTAAGAACGATTGAAAAGAAAAGCATATTAGCGTGAATGCCGTTAATTAGACAGGATAGTCATGATACAATAGATTAAAGGTTTCAAATCAAGAAGGATTTGGGTTTTCCCAACGAGTACAGATGAATATCTAGGCATCGCACGATCATTCTATGAAGCTAAGACTAAGAAGTTTTCACAATTTCTAAGAATAGAGAGATTAGGTCATGCACAAAGGTCTTCAGCTTTCAAAGCCTACTTTTTAGTTCTCAACTTCCTTCCGAAAAATTTCTTCGATCTCTTCCTTCTATGATTTCATCTTAAGGGGTTAAGTCCTTTCTTCCACTACGTGCTTCTTCTAGTATGCATCCTTTTCCGGAACGGTTCTGTATATCAGAACCTCAGTCTTCGAGTAGATCCGTTCATCTTATCTGACGCATGACAAGAGTTTCCCCGAAATGGGATGTGCTATATACATATTCACGTGAACTGATGCTGGTAGAATCACAAGTTCAAGAAATGATACGGTGTAGGTAATAGAAGGAAAGCCTAACTGTAGGCTATATGCATTCGTCGGCGAGGGTAAGCAGATACGAATGCGGTCAATACTTGTTCTCTCGCATTTGGTTATACGGATGTCTTAGGACAGTGCGGATGATGGCCTCCTATTCGCACTTGCCAACGCTGTTGACATTACCGATTGTCGGTCACCCTATTTTGCTTGGTCTAGTATTCTGATGTGTAGTTGGTAGTGTCGCACCGATAATGTATCCAGGTGCATCCTTTTATTTTATGGAAGTTTTCAGTTCATGCTTAATGTAGCTCTCCATATATTTTCTCATCTTCAATCGGGCGACTAGAAAATTGTCTTGTGCTGTTGCATCAACACACATCTGAAACTTTCTTGTACACGCCCAAACGAATTCCGCTTTTCTCCAAGGATAATGATGCCTGTCGTATAGCTACACGAGTGAAGTTTTTATTAATCCTTCCACATTTTTCGCGTAACCCTAAGCATTAACGCATCTCAATGGGGTTTTACTTCTCCCGGAATTTTATAGCTTCAAATTATAGCAACATGTCTCGAATTTTGTGCTTATTAATAGTAACAAAATGACATACATGTCTAATTATGTCTTACAGATCCTATCCATGAGACTCCTGATTACATGAGATGTGTAGGTCCTCCCACACGGGCTTGACCACAACCTTCGTACTTGCCATATCTGGTTTCAACTGTTATTTGTGTAATGTCGTTTTCCTTATAAACACGACTGATAACAATTAAGATGTAGGTAGCATCTGGAAATCGGTTAAGTAGGTTATCATCTCTAGGAAGATGATATCACTTATCCTTGGTGACTTTATTTAACTCTTAATAGTCTATCCATTACTGGAGCATTCTATTTTCCTTCCACAAAGAGTATTAAGTTTCCTCAAGACGACATACTAGGTCTTATGAACTGTTTATCTAACAGATATCGAATCTGCTTTCCTTCCACCAGCTCCTTACATAAGCTTCAAGTCCAGTACCTCCATTTATATATTTTACTTCTATTCTCCGACTCAATTTCCTTAAGAGCAACCTCATCTATTGTCTTAAGCAACAGAATTGCTGCAAACATTCCAACTAATTTCTTCATAATGCTTCCCAATTAAGGTCACCCTTCTAGATGGCCTCTTCCTCAGTCCATATTCTCCAAGGTAACAGTGCCCTGTAGAGGGTCTATTCGTGAAGCAAGTAACTCTATTTAGATTCTATTTCCTTTATAATCAAATCGATTGTTCCAACGAGATATGGGAGTAAGACTTTTTGCTCGAATTTCCAACGTTACGGAGCGTTCTAGGGTAAGGTATTAGAGAATCGCTTTAGGATAGGTTTAAAATTTAAAGAGGATTAACGCCAAAGCTTACGATTGGGGATGATTATGCAGACTTCTTTGTCTACAATCTGATGCATGTTTATCACTTCGTTGTAGTTGGATCTCAAGCGATCTAACACATGAGATTTCTTGTAGCTGATCTTCTATGCTTCTTAGTACATCTTTTGGAGCAATACCATCCTTTAAGTTCGACCATGAGTTCTTCCCATGAATTCTTCATTATTATCGATCGTATCGATTCGAACTAATTTAGGACTTTATCAAGGTGCTTGCTAGCGTAAGGAGGCTAACTACCACTCTAATAACCTATTACATAGCTTCGAGATCGTATTCCAGCTTCAGATCTTCGCAATCGAATCACGAACTTATCACTCAAATAGTAGAGATCTCCGAGTAGAGATAACTTACAAGGTTTTAAAGTTGTCTGCATCGGCTATCATGCGTTTCCAAAGATAAGGGTTATGCTAGAGGGCTTAAGGTGAGTAGCACTACTCGTTAACAGAATAAATCAAAAACACAGGGGGAGTGAAAATCAGGGATCCTAAGAAGTTGTAAGTTCGGGTTTGTCTTGAATCTCGAAGGTTAGCTTTTCCCGGCAATTACCCCTGGCACTTGAATCTTTATCTCCGAAGAATCTGGATTTTAGAACGAGGATTCATTTCCTGCGTAGTCTGGTGCTCAGAAATTTACCAACAACACGGTCGGTTAAAAGCATGGTTAAGATAACTCAACTTAAGTTTGGAGTGAAGATTGTCATTAGGTTACTATTGGTTGAAAATGATGAAAGATTTCACAAGCATAGTATTAAGAAAGGTGATTATCAATCACAATCAGAGTTGATATTAAGAATATTCCTTAGGGCTAAGTGGTTCTATGACGTCGAATAGGTATAAAGAAATCAGTTATCAAAGACTTTATGAATTTGATAGAGGAATTCTAGAGTCCAGAATGTCCTATGATGTGCAGGCTAATAAGGAAGAAAGAAGTGACAAGTCTTGTATGTCATTGACTACATGACGTGCTTCTTGGAAATTTATTACTCCGGTATGTTCTCCGTTGCACAAGCCTTGTTAGAGAGCCTTCCACTATGTTAAGGAAGTTTTGATGAATTCAATGTTGGGTAGGAAGGAATTTTTAGGCATCGCACAAAATAGTATGGCTAAAGTACACGCACAATGAGGTGGAGTGCCATACTCAGCACGAGACCAGTTATGTTTGAGAACATCATTTAATGATCTTTAGAGTCTGATGGTCTTATCATCATAATTCCAATAGGATAGTAGAATAAAAGAAAAGAGAAGAAGAGAAAGGAATAGTTACTGCAACATCGTCCTTGGTAGCTCTTCAAGTGTCAAATGGTTTTCGCCCAGCATGAAAGTTTTGAACCTGAAATTATTGAATATATTCCAAATATTTGTGTCTATTCTTGTACTTATTGGTTCTTTAAGTGTTTTACATTGATATTAGTTTACATGACAGGGCCCACCAGAATTCAAGTGTACCTGTAAATTCACCATTACGTGTGCACCCGTAATCGTCAATTTACCTTACACTATAATTCTAGTCATTCCCATCATAAGTTCTGATTTTGTGTAATTAGGTCTCTGAGTTACAATTCCCATTTGGTCATCATCTGTAATTAAGCACACTTAGATCCTAATTATGCTAACAATCTTGCTAACCTAACAATTGTGTCAAAGTACAGTTCAAATAAATCAAGCAATAAGTGAGCATTCAGGTACATACTATTCTAGGGAGCAGATCAAACAAAAGCATAATGGTTAATATCTAATCACTAAATTCCAACAGCATCATCATACAAATGAAGCATATAAGCAAGTATCATCATTCCAACAAGTATCATTATAACAGTTGTCTCATGTAACGACACAAGTCATATCGAGTGTATAGCTAACAGCAGTTGTTTCATATAGTGACAAAAGTCAACTGTGCAATTATATAAGTGTCTCTCCAAGATTTAAGTCCTATTTTATATGCACACCTTTGGTTTCTAACATTCTTAGTACTTGATGTTCAGTGGTCCTACTAGTCCACTCCAGAAGGTTCCATACCTTTCCTGATTTACTCGGGTGCACCTATCATAGGTAATACCCTAATGTATCGAGGTTTCTTATAGAGTAGGGAATTCTTAATGGGATATATGTAATCCTTAAGGTATAAAAGTTAATATGGGAGTTCTTAAGGGAACCTATTCTTGCTGCAAACTTTGGATCACTGGATCATGGAAACAACCTACTAGGCTGGTCCTATTTATGGTTACAGCTTAGGTATTGCAAAGCAAACCCACATTTCTACACCTTGGTTCAACAAAGCTCGGATGAGTCATCTTACAAATTTGGTCCTATGGGGTTCATATGGTTGTAGTTTAGGTCTCGTGAAGCAGACCTACTTCTCTATAACCTTTGGCTCTGATACCAATTTGTGTCACCCGGGCCCAGAGAGGCGGGACGTCACGATTAGTAAACAACAACCAAAATGCAGCGGAAACTAAATGGTTTATTACAAAGTGTCACATGATATTTACATTAAAATATTGGCTTTGTTTCTAATTCACAAGGTGCTTCAACCTACAATCTACAGGTGTCATGATCAATCTCTTGGTAAATGTTTCTTGATGCTTTAGTATCTAAGGCTTCTAGGCTCGACTTTTGTCTTCAACGCCTTCCCTCATATCTTGCTTCAGATTTTGGTAACTTCTATAGCTCAACTATTCTCCTTAGCTGTACCTGAAGACATGCTCAAAAAGATTTTGTGTCAACATAAAGTTGGTGAGTTCAGGTGGTTAAAGTTTCAGAAAACAAAAGTCTCTTTAAAATTCATTAGTTGACTTTGAAAACATATGTGTTTTAAGTCTTAAAACAAAAGGGACTCTGAAAGTCCACATTTAAAAGTTTAGAATCAAGTGTAAAAGCTTATAAAAAAATCTCATTTGATTTTAAAAGCATCATTATAGTATCAATCATTGTGGGGTATAACAATCAACCCCGCACTTGGTCCCCGGTTGGCCTCTTCTAAACTTGTGTTTAACCGGATATTCCCGAAGGAAGGAACCAAGCCTCAAATCAGTGAACCATACCTGCCAGGATGGTTCACCATAGTTTTTAATCAAAACCTGTCACATGCCACAAACGACCCCTCAGGATCTCAGCGGGGTACCTCCCTGTAGCGGGAGCCACTGTGTGTGGGGGTTTCCCCAAATAGATCTATCCACATAAAACAAGCGGTTCACAAAAGAATTAATGATCATGATATAAGTATCAGCAGGTATCCAAAAGTCCCACATAAAAGCATCAAATAAAGCACAATCATAGTTCATAAACAAAAGAGCATGTTCCATCCCAAAAACAGTAAGTAAAAAGGGATCACTAGAACTCACCTGGTATCCTTATATAATTTCAGAGCTTGATAAAGAAAAGTGATGATCACCAACAAAGCAATCCTAACTAGAACATATAAGATTCACGTTTAGATTTAGCACGATGTTATTACATGCGTGCAGTTGAGCTCTTTAGTTAACTTAATGTTGGTGATTAGTATCCTTAGCTTCTTGTGTATTTGTTAATTGTCATGAATTAACTCGTGTACATTAGGTTAGTTAATGCATTTAATCAAGAATTGAGTCTTAGCATGAAGAATGTAGAAAATCAATTTATATTATGGATTCCAAATCTTTAAAAATAACTCGCGTTGACGATGCAAGTAATATATAATGTTTCAAGCGATGTTTATAATGTTCAAGTTTATATCATATTTGTTAACTTGGTTGACGCAAAATAATCCAATTATTGATGATAGTTTACGATGTTTTGTATAAAAAGAGTGTTACAATTAATATTTATTTCAAAAATACAATGAGATGACTGACTATTAATAACAAGAAGATAATGGATCATTATCGCATTTTAGATCTTTTACCTTAAACAAGACGTGTAGATGTCGGTTAACCTAAATATCTAATGCATAAATATATATATTTGTAATCATCTTGACACCTTTTAAGGATTATATACGACACGAGATTAATTAACTTGTTATACGTTTTTAACATCTTTAATCATATAATAACGTTACCAAAGTTGTTTTACTTTATGCAATTGGTTACATTCTTTCAAATTTACGTATTCATTCATAACCATTTATAGACTAGTTGATATTTATGTGCTCTAAGCTCAACACACACGTCTTTTAATTATAAACATTTCTATATGCACGTTATACCTATTGATTCGCTTCGCACTCTTGACCATTCGTATCGACTCGCATTGCGTTGAATGTTCGTTGCCCAAGTTTGACCAGCTTTGACCGAGAGATGACCGAAGTTTAACCTAAACAATCGTACCAAAAATCGTGTGTAAGCACTACAATAGCATAGTCCACCTAAACCCAACCAAATTCACATCACACGTTACTGAACAGTTATGTCACAACCCTTACCACCATTTGTTACCACATGCAGCCACCATTTTACCATCCGATAACCACCACAGTCACAACTATTTTGACAGCCCCCATCTTACCACCATCGACAGTCCATCACCAACATAGCTAACAGCCCAACACCACCACAATTAACCAATCCAACCGACAGCCTAAACCATAATCACCACATGCTATCACCACTACTACTATCGCGAGCTACAACCATGAACCACAGCTAACAACCACCACCAACTCGACCACAACCGATACTAATCAGTATGGTCAACATAACCATCGCCTTATCCACCACCGGAAACAACCACTAACCCACAGCTGACACCGTCACCACCGTAACACCATCTGCCCTACCATTAACGTCCCGACCACCTTCGGTCGACCTCTTCTAACAACTCCAACAGCCACGGCCATCGACAACCATCACCATCACAACCAATCAACAGCCACAACCATGACCAGCACTATCACCGCGACCGACAGTCACCACAACCAACAATCAGCAGCCACACCCGACACCACCGCCTCTAAATCCGATTTCCAGCAATCCACGACATCACCACCTGAACCCCATCATCCACATAGCAACTATTGCGGTCGATCTCCACAATCCCCGTCTTCAGCCACGGCCGACTGCCACAAAACACAGCCTCGATGACCACGAGCGACCTTCAAACCAGACCCTAGCCAGGTCGCGCGACTGCTAATGTCCCACCACCACACAACCATCGCCGCTTCCCCAGCTCGGATCGACGCCACCTTTTCCACCTCCAAAACCCGCCTGCAACCATCACCACCGCCCTCGATTCATGCCATTTTGCTATGTTTTGAGCGAAATCGTCACCTCTATCGAACTCAGGGGGTCAAGGGGAGTCGAAGGAGAGGTGTCACCCGCCTCTACTCGCCGGAGGCCGTCGCCGGTGGCTGGAAAACCGGCCGGAGCTTGACTTTGGAGGGGGGTTTACGGCTGCCCCTCTCTCTCTCACTCTCAAATGTTTTCTAAAACCCCAAAAGAGAGAAAATGGGGCTTATATAGTATGGTTAAGTGAAACGCTTTCGTAAAAGAAGTCGGTTCCAATGCGTTTGATCAAGCTTTCTCACCTAACGTTTAGAATTTGTTTCTCGTTAGTTCCAATTTATACAAAATGTTATAAGAGTTTCGAGATTATTGATTTAATCGCCTTTAAAACATGCCGGATAATCAAACGAGTTGTAAATTATCGCGTATTTAACACGTTAAACGGTTTTACGCGTGTTTATCGAATGAGCTTTAATATTATCATTTTGGTATCAAAATATATGCAATTAAGTATTAAAATGATACTTTGAGCGTTATCTTCCCATGTTGGTCACCTTAAAACCTTATCTGACGAATTCTCGGGTTTTGACCTAATTTCTAGATCGGTGCGCGTCACGGTTGCGTTTTCGGAATGCGCTTATTCCAGACAACGTATCACTCACAATTTAGTATGTTAGGATAATAAACAATGATTAGATTAGATGACAAGCCCTTATAAGGATTTCTGATAGGATTTAGACGTTGGTACGTGTGAAATTGTCGGATTTTACCCGGTATGAGTTCTGAATCTGTTTTTAATTTGGATCTTTCCATAATTATTTCAAATCACATAATATTCATTGTTTCATGAATTAAGGGCTTGTTATAAGTTCAGGCCCTTATTGGGCTTATGGGGCCCAAAAGGCTAGTTTCGTTTTGCAAGGTTTCTTTGGTAAGCCCAAATAAATCCGGACCTTTATTGGTTCCTATAATAAATTAAGCTTTCTAATTGGGCTAGATTTCAGAGGTGTTACAGAGAATCATCTCCATCAGTTTGGAAACTCGCATCCGTGTAACCCTTTACGACGAGCTCCTCTTCACCAGATCCATATATTATGAACATATCCTTAGTGTTTCTAAGGTATTTCAAAATACTCTTAACAGCCATCCAATGACTATTACCAGGATTCTGTTGATATCTACTTGTCATGCTTAGAGCACATGACATATCCGGCCTAGTTCATATCATTGCATACATGATGGATCCTATAGCAGATGCATATGGGACTCCATTCATTCTTTCTTGTTCAACCTTTGACCTAGGGCATTGAGATGTGCTCAATAAAGTCCCCTTTTGAATAGGTACCAAACCTTTCTTAGAATTCTCCATCTTGAACCTTTTCAAGATCTTTTCAATGTATGCACTATGGTTTAAACCTATTAACCGCCTTGATCTATCCCTGTAGATCTTTATTCCCAAAATATAGGTGGCCTCACCAAGATCCTTAATGGAAAAACAGCTTCCAAGCTAGGTTTTTACACCTTCCAAGGTTGGAATGTCATTTCCAATTAGTAGAATGTCATCGACATATAATACAAGGAAAGTAATAATGCTCCCACTAGCTTTCTTATATACACAAGCTTCATCAGCGTTCTTGATGAAGCCAAATTTCTTTACTTCATCATCAAAACAGTGATTCCAACTTCTTGACGCTTGTTTCAATCCATAGATTGATTTCTTTAACTTGCATACCTTGTTAGGATGTTTTGGATCGACAAAACCTTCAGGCTGTTTCATATGGACATCTTCCTCAAGATATCCATTAAGGAAAGCAGTTTTGACATCCATTTTCCAAATCTCATAGTCATAATATGCTGCTATGGCAAACAATATCCTAATAGACTTTAGCATTGCCACAGGCGAGAAAGTTTCATCATAATCAACCCCTTGAGTTTGAGTGAAACCTTTCGCTACAAGTCTATCTTTATAAGTATCCAAGTTTCCATGCATATCGGTTTTCTTCTTGAAAACCCACTTACTTCCAACTATCTTGGACTTAAGAGGTGGTGTAACCAATTCCAAAACTTGGTTATCATACATGGATTGCATCTCGACGTTCATGGCTTCTTGCCATTTGTCAAAATCAGGTTTTGACATTGCATCATGGTATGTGGTTGGTCCATCCGAATCTACCACATAGCATCCATCCATGAAAAATCCATATCTCTCAGGAGGAACACTAATTCTACCAGATTTGCGAACGTTTTGTGTATCTTGATCATCCATATGATCATTCTCAACATCCTCATGTTGATTGCTAGTATTAACCAATGGTGTATCGTCTTGTGAATCTTGAACCTCTTCAAGTTCCACTGCTCTTCCACTAGTTTCTTCTGAAAGAAACTTAGTTTCCAAGAACTCTGCCTTTCGAGCAATAAATACTTTCTGCTCTGTCGGATCATAGAAATAATATCCAATACAATCTCTAGGGTATCCAATGAAGATACATTTTTTGGATCGGGCTTCCAGTTTGTTTTGAGTGTATTTCTTAGGATAAGCATCACACCCCAAACTTTTAAATATGATAATGATGGAACCCTTCCATGCCATACTTCGAAAGGTGTCCTTTCCAATTTCTTGGTTGAGGCCATATTTAAAATATGGGCCGCGGAGAGCAACGCAAAACCCCAAAATGATAGAGGTAGTGTACTTGTAGCCATCATAGATTGAATCATATCCAATAGAGTCCGATTCCTCCTCTCAGACACACCATTATGTTGTGGTGTTCCAGGTGGAGTAAGTTGTGAGACAATCCTACAACTTCAAAGATATTCTTGAAATTCACTACTAAGTTATTCACCTCCTCAATCTGTACGAAGAATCTTGACCATTTTGTTGAGTTGATTTTCTACTTCATTCTTGAATATTTTGAACATTTCAAAAGATTCATGTTTGTGTCTTAACAAGTACACATACCCATAACGACTATAGTCATCGGCAAAGGTAATGAAGTATCTTTCACCATTCCTACTTGTTGGTTTGAAAGGTACACATACATCCGAATGTATGATCCCTAATAAATCCTTTGCCCTTTCATTAGTCCCACTAAAATGGGCCTTTGTCATTTTAGCTTGTAAACAAGACTCGCATACATCAAATGAATCATTTTCATTAGTTTTTAAAAGACCATTCTTTTGGAGTTTTTGCATACGATTCTTGTTTATGTGACCAACGCGACAATGCCAAAGATAGGAATCACTCAAATCTTGTTTGAGCCTTTTGGTGGTTGCTTGGTACAATGAGCTATCATATGTGGTGTTGTCATGAACCAATTCATATATACCATTACAAGGTATAGCCTTAAAATAAAACATATGATTTAAAGAAACATGAATATCATTGTCAACAAACTTGAAATCATAATCAAATTGTCTCAAACGGGAAACAGAAATAATGTTCCTAGTCAAACTAGGAGCAAATAATACATTCTTTAAATTGACTTCCAAACCACTTGGAAGCTTGAAAATGTAGTCTCCTTGGGCTTCCATGTGAACCGTTGCACCATTGCCCATGAAGAGACTTATTTCCCTCTTTTGCATAATGCTCACTTCTTTTGAACCCCTACAAAAAATTGCAAATATGAGTTCCACATCCGGTATCTAATACCCATGTGTCAGAAGAAATAACATTTAGCTCAACATGTATCATAAAGATTGTACCTGAGGTTTGCCCCGCGTCCCTCTTCGATCTCAACGCTTTGAGATAGACCGGAAAATTGCGTTTCCAATGGCCTACCTCACCACACTCAAAACACGGGTCATCTTGAGAAACCTTTTGCTTCTTTTCTTTGGTTTGGGCGGTTCCACTTTTGCTTTACCCTTACCCTTCCCTTTGATGTGCCCCTTCCCTTTGGCAACACTTGCCCTAGGGTCGGGGAGGTGCCTCTTCCTACTACCACCTTCATTGATCGTAAGGACCGGTATAACCTTTCTACCCATGCCCGCCTCAGCCGTTTTGAGCATTGAATGAAGCTCACCAATGCTCTTGTCCCATCCATTCATGTTATAGTTCATAACAAAGCTATCAAACTTTTTGGATAGGGAGTTGAGGATCAAATCCGTTGCCAACTCATTGGACACACGACAGTTAAGCCTTTCGAGGCGATCGATGTGGCTCTTCATCTTAAGAACGTAAGATGATACCGATTGGGTCTCGTCCATCCGACATGCATGGAGTGCTCGAACCATTTCGAAGCGCTCCACCCTTGATTGTTGTTGGAACATTTCCTTCAACTGGGTGATCATGTCATAGGCATTGTGGTTTTCAAAGTCCTTTTGCAAATCAGGAATCATACTCGCTAGCATGAGACATGAGACTTGCACAGAGTCTTCGGTGTACTTGACCCACTCGGCAAAGGCCACAACGTCATTTTCATCGGGTTGATCGGGAATGGGATCGTCTAACACATAGGACTTCTTTTCTTGTTTGAGAACGATTCTCAAGTTTCGGTACCAATCCATGAAGTTCCCATGGTTTAGAAGTTCCTTTTCAAGGATTGTTCTTAGTGATAGGTTATGGACGGTCGGGATTGAGTTGTTGTTAGCCATCGACAATTTTACAAAGTTCAAATTTTTAGTACTTTTAATATCAATGTATTTTGATTATTAATACCCTTTTTTGTCTCATAGACAATTAGTAGTCAAAATCTAGAATCCAACGTTACATTTAAATATCGGTTAGGTGACCTTTATCCCTTTATTTAAATTAACAAGGTAGTCAACGTTTGACAATTGTAACCTATTACAATTTCTAGTGTATGGGATCGGTTAAACATCTTATGTTTTGTTTGGCATGTTTATCTCATCAACACCCTTTGTACGTCATGCTTCGGTGATCCTAATGCATGATTTCCAAATTAAGTCGTCCTACTTAGACACACGTGTGGATTTGCTAATATAAGTGGTTAGGTGACCTTTATCCCATAGATATGGCAAACCCACCTCAAACTCATAAGTTCCCTCTAATGTGGTTAGGTGACCTTTATCTCACATCAAGTTCTCAAATGATTCGAGTGATGTATAAGAGGATGGTGTTTGACTTATTTTAAAAGGGATTTGTGTTTTACAAAATTCTAGTTTGGAAAACAATTTTCATACCTTGCATTTGCATGCATTCAAATGCATGGTAGTTTGTTTGAAAACTTATTTCAAGGTTCCTTTTGATAACTCATTTAATTATGAAATCAATAACCTTTGTTAAAACAATTTTATTTCTTATTGATTTCTAAGGAACCAATTTTATGCGAGTTATTGATTTCTTGTTGTTAACTATCCAATTCCACAATAAGATAATATGAACATAAATCAACCATACATGCATAATAAAACAACCACAAGTTCATAACCATAGCCAATGGATTTGGCAACACTTGTGGGCCAAAACAAGTGTGCCAAAAGGGTCTATTATAAAGCACAACCATGACACAAGGCATTGAGATGGTGTGCTCCCACTTGATCCCGCATCCTAATACATCAAGTGTCCATTTTGTGTTGTCATCATTTTGCTTTATTTCGGCTTTCTTTTGGGCTCCAACTTCAGCTCCTAGCTTCCTTGGGCCTCGATGCTTTGGGCTTTGGTTATTGGGCTTAAAACCAATCTTGGGCTATGAGGCCCATTTGGGCCTAAAATGGCCCAAACCAAAAACCCAAGTCTTATTGAACTTCTTTTGCAAAATATATCCTAATACATTTTTACTAGTAAAAGAAATACTACTAATCTACTTATTATTACAAACCAACATAAATAATAAACAGATTGCAAACCCAAATAAAATAAATATTACAACCCAATTTTAATGATCAACCAATATCACAACACAAATGCATCCAAACATACATCCAAAGACAAGGTATTGGCTAGGTTATGAACATTCAAATACACGTCCAAATATGTAAGAATTTCTAGTTAAAATGGTTCCCTTTTGAACCCTAAATTTTCGGCCAAGGTTAAACAAACCGAATTTTTTTTGGTTTTGTCCAAACAAAACAAAACAATCCATCAATGTTACTAGATTTTTAAAGATTACCACATGCATGTAAACTATAATCTTTAAAAAACCAAAAGGGTAACCTTTCAGCCCTAAAATTCTCGGCCATATGGTGTTACACACCACAAAACCCTGAAAATGTATAATCTATACATGTATGCATTCGTATAAGTGGCTCTTGATGCCATTGTAGGGATTTAACAAGTTTATCAAAGTTCATATAAGCTTGTTTATATGAAAAACGCAGCGGATTATAAGTTTAAAAACTTGCTAATAAGTTGATTATTAAACCTATTTGATAATCAAAACCCAAACCATGGATCCATACACGAAATGCATACAATAAAGACAACCATAGGATGTTTAGAAGACAACCTTTCTTGTTGTTTGAAACCGAGATTATTGAGGTGTAGATGATGAAGTTAATGGCTGAATCTTCAAGCAAGAAGACCTCAAGAAGGTGATACCCCAAGCTACCAACAAAACACCCTTTGATGCTAGGATTTCACAACACCAATTTTCAGCTTTTAAAACACTTTAAAACTGAAAATTCAGCCTCCTTTTCCCTGGTTATTTTCGTGAGCAAGAGAGAAGAGAAGAGAGGATTATGCACTCAAGACTTGAGAGATTCAAATGGCTTTGCATGAAGCTTACTTGTAGGTGAAAAAGGCATCTATAAAACAATTGGTTGGTGCTCTTTTCAGCCCCCTTGGGCCGAGAACTAGGCTGCCATCAATGGGTGGGCAAGCTTTTGTTTTAACCATCCAATTTGTTTTATTAAAACCACAAAATAAAATATGTAACACTTACATTTTATTTTGTACACCTAACTATTCTACCATGACATTAATTAAAACCCAAGTTAATTAATTTGTAACACCTTACATGCCATGTTATCGTTCTATTTTATAAATGTTAATTAACCATTAAATAACAGTTATAAAGTAATCTCTCAAAATAAATAAACCTATGCTATTTATTAATTTCTTAAGTGCATTTAATTTAGAAAACCAATTTTAATTTCTAAATGTTCTTGGTGTTGTTATTTATTTAACTGATCAAATCAATAAATAAATATTGCAGGTGTTTGTCTAGCCTGTTATTGGGTATGACCCAACTTGGATCATATCACACTAGCCACATCAATTTAATATGTATCTTGGGTAGATCGAATCCTACATAAACATCATACACATCATAGGAAAACACCTAAAAACATACATCAACAGTACTTAGTCGAACATCATGCTGAAATTCATAGTTTGCCTTAGAAACCTTATGTTCATAACAGCCCCAAACGAATCATACACTTACACATACATTCGTGAACGGGTTTTTCACCCAAATACCCGAAAATAGCTTTCAGATGTGTTCCAGCCCCAAAATCATTCAAAAATGTGTAAAATAGGGGTCTTAGAACTCACCTTATGCAACTTTGAGTATGACTTCTTCAAAACCGTTTGTTGTGAGCTCAAGCACCTCGAATTCGACCTCTTCTTGTTCTTCCTTCAAAAACCCGAATTCTGCTCTCTCTCTCTCTAAAAATCTGATGATTTGGGTTTGTAAGAAGAAAGTGGGCAGCCATGCCCACTTTACACCCACTTTTCCAACCTTTTGGCCTTTTTGACACTTTTTACCCCTCAACTTGGGTAAAATATCTTTTCTTTCTTTTTCTTCACTTTATTCTTTCTTTTTTTGTTTTTGTTAAAAATAACCGGGTGTTACAAGTCCACCCCCTTAAATAGGTTTCGTCCCCGAAACCTGTTATTACTCCAACAAACGTGGGTAATGCTGTCTCATTTCTTCTTCAGTCTCCCACGTTGACTCAGAACCCTTTCTATGCTTCCACTGTACGTGCACAAGTGGGACCACTTTATTCCTCAATCTCTTCCTTTTCGGTCAATGATTGCCACTGGTTGCTCCACATAATTGAGTCATTCATCCACCTCGATGTCTTCCAGTGGTACAACCATGTCCTCATCTGCCAAAAATTTCCTCACATTAGATACATGGAATTTCGGATGAATTCCACTTAACACTTCTGGTAACTCCAGTCTATAGGCCACCTCTCCTACTCGAGCAATGATTCGGAAAGGCCCTATGTATCTTAGGCTCAGCTTGCCTCACTTTCTGAACCGAATGATGCCCTTCCAAGGTGAGACTTTCAACATAACTCTATCACCCACCTGGAACTCAATCGGTCTACGTCGCTTATCAGCATACGACTTCTGTCTGTCTTTAGCTGCCTTCATGTAGGCCTTGATCTTTTCAAGCTTTTCAGTCGTAGCCTTGATCACTTCGATGCTCCCTAATTCCTTCTGACCAATATCACCCCAACAAGCGGGTGTTCTGCACCTCCTACCGTATAGCATCTCATAAGGTGGCATACCAATGCTGGCATGATAGCTGTTGTTATATGAGAATTCAGCTAACGGTAAGTGGTCATCCCAACTTCCCCCGAAATCGATCACACATACCTAAAGCATGTCTTCAAGTGTCTGAATGGTCCTTTCTGACTGACCATCAGTTTGGGGATGATAAGCCGTGCTAATGTGTAACCTCGTCCCCATGGCGTCGTGGAATTTCTTCCAGAATTTGGAGGTAAACCGGGTGTCGCGATCAGACACAATCGACACCGGCACACCATGACGGTTCACAATCTCCTTGATGAAAAGATCGGCCAACCTCTCGGATGAATGCGTCTCGCGTATCGGTAGGAATTGAGCACACTTCGTCAAGCGGTCAACGATCACCCATATAGCATCATACCCTTTCGGAGTACGCGGAAACTTCATGATGAAATCCATGGTGATGTGCTCCCACTTCTATTCCGGTATATCCAAAGGTTGAATATTCCCATACGGCTTCGGGTGCTCGGCCTTCACTTGCAAACAAGTAAGGCACTTACACACATACTCCACCACGTCACGCTTCATACCCGGCCACCAATAATCTTTCTTCATGTCTTGATACATCTTTGTAGCATCGGGATGAATAGAGTATCGAGTCTTGTGAGCTTCATCCATAATCTTCCCTCAAAGATCCCCAAGACGAGGAATCCACATACCTCCAAACCGAGTTCTAACACCAAATATGTTTTCACCCAACTCTGTGACCAGACCTCTCATTCTTTCAGAGTTAAGATGATTTTCTTTCAGGGCCTCATCTTGGAACTCTTTGACTTGCTTCATCACATCCGAGGTCATAATCAGCTAGTACGCCTTCACCCGAATCGGCTCGGGCCTCTCCTTTCGGCTAAGGGCATCCACCACCATATTGGCTTTGCCCGGATGGTAATGGATCTCACAATCATAATCCTTTATAAGCTCCAACCATCTCCTTTGCCTCATATTCAAATCCTTCTGCTCGAAGAAATACTTCAAGCTCTTGTGGTCGGTGAGGATGGTGCACTTCGTCCCGTAGAGATAGTGCCTCCAAATGTTTAATCCAAAGACCACAACTGCTAGCTCCAAGTCATGAGTAGGATAGTTAACCTCATGAACTTTCAACTGTCGGGAGGCATAGGCTATAACTTTTCCCCTCTGCATTAACATGCACCCCAATCCCGAATAGGAAGTATCAGAATAAACCACCAGATCTTCGCTTCCATCGGGTAATGACAATACAGGAGCTTGGGTCAACCTCGCCTTCAATTCTTCGAATGCCTTCACTTGAGCTTGACCCTATACAAACTTTACATCTTTCCGGGTCAACTTGGTTAGTGGAGAAGCGATTTTGGAGAAGTCTTGAATGAATCTCCTATAATAGCCCGCTAAACCCAAGAAACTACGGATCTCGGATGGCGTCCTTGGAGACTTCCATTGCATCACCGCTTCCACCTTTGCCGGATCCACCATAATTCCCTCCGAATTCACCACGTGACCCAATAATTGAACTCGCAACCAGAACGCTCACTTGGAGAACTTGGCATACAGCTTCTCCCTTCTCAACGTCTCTAACACCTCTCGAATGTGACCGGCATGCTCTATCTTGCTCCTTGAATAAATCAGGATATCATCAATAAACACAATCACTGATTTATCCAACATCGGCCGACACACTCGGTTCATCCGATCCATAAAAGCAGTTGGCGCATTGGTCAAACCAAAGGACATGACAAGAAACTTGTAGTGACCGTAGCGCATGCGAAAAGCTGTTTTAGGAATATCCTGCTCCTTCACCTTCAGCTGATGGTAGCCCGATCGATGATCTATCCTTGAAAACCAACTGGCACCCTGAAGTTGATCAAACAGATCATCGATTCTCGGCAAGGGGTATCGGTTCTTCACCGTCAACTTGTTCATCTTACGGTAGTCGATACACATCCTCATACTATCGTCTTTCTTCTTTACAAACAGGGTCGGAGCACCCCAAGGTGAGATACTCGGTCTAATGAACCCCTTATCTAGCAGCTCTTGCAACTGCTCCATCAACTCTTTCATTTCCGTCGGAGCCAATCGATACGGTGCTTTGGCAACAGGTTGGGCGCCTGGTATCAGATCAATCTGAAACTCAATCTCTCGATCGGGTGGGAAACACGTCTGGAAAGTCACACACAACCGAAACATCAGATAGTTGTGGTGTTGGCGTTTCAACATCCTTTACATAACATAAGCAGGCGCTACATCCACGCCTCATGCATTTTCCCGCCACCGCCATTGAGATCACCTTCGGGATCGTCGTGACCCGATCCCTATAAACCGTTACCAAACTCCCGTCAGGCGCTATCAAATGAAACATCTTCTTTCGACACACTATATTCGCCTCGAAGTCCGCCAACCAATCCATCCCAAGCACCAAATCAAAACCACCTAAGGTCATCGCAAATGGTCTAACCGGAAATTTATGGCCCTCTAATTCCACATCACAACCCTCTATCACCTCGGAAATCCTGGTAGACTTACCTATCGCAGTTTCTACATCAAACGGTACGTCAACACGTATACTACTCACAGGCAGTTTAGCACAGAAAGTAGCAGAAATAAAACTCCTACTGGCACCCGAATCAAATAATACAAAGGCTAAAGTTTGGTTCACTAGAAACGTACCGGACACAACATCAGGGTCCGTCCTAGCCTCCTCCTGTGTCATCGTGAATACCCTGGTGCTCACCTCGGTCCTTTACTCCCCGTCTTCTTCACCCTGGAACCCTTGGCTCTGGGCTTCTTACAATCTCTACTCATATGACCACTTTCCCCACAGTTGAAGCACCTCGCGCCCCTACAATCTCTAGCCATATGACCAGGCTTTCCATACTTGAAACAGACGTTCAAACCCAGTCTACACTCCCCGCTATGCTCCTTCCCACATTTACCACACCTTTTCAGTCCCGTACCCGGTGTGGCTACACGACAGTCATCCACCCGTGCCTTCTTGTTGCTCGTCAAAGCATTACCCCGACCAACCTCTTCCCATTCCAATTCCTGTCACCACCACCCTTCCTACTACCTTCAGCCACCACCACCACTGCCCTTTCATCGTACAGTCTCCCCGCCAAGTCCATCGCTAACCTAAAGGTGCTCGGTCGGGCAGCGATCATATGCCTGCGAATATCCGCCGGCAAACCCTGAATGTACCTCTTGATCTTTTGCGACAGAGGTGTCACCTGATCTGGCACCAGACGTGCCATTTCGTTGAACTTTGTGGTGTACTATTTGTGGGTCATCGTTCCCGCCTCCAGCTGCAGGAACTCTCTCTCAACTTTATCCATCTCTCGATGAGGACAGAACTCCTCGATCACCAATCTTTTCAGCTCGGACCACTTCATTCTTCTAATGGCCCTGCTACCCTCGGCTTGGACTATGTTGTCCCACCAGCATAGAGCCGAATCCGCGAAAGAGTGGGTAGCGAACTTCACTTTTTGGTCCTCCCGGCACTCGCTGATATCGAGAACAGCCTCCACTTCCCTCACCCATCGGTGAGCAGCAGCAGGAGTGCCATTACCGTCAAAGGTAGGGGGCTTGCACTAAACGCCCCGTAATTACAGCCTCGTGCCAACTCCTGCATAGGCTGCTCTTCCTCCTCTTCCTCTTCATCATCCAAAAGAACCGTTTCCGGCTCTGGTTGCTCCTGTCTTCCTAAGGACCTATTCCTCTCTTTTCTTTCTCCTTCCCGGACAGCCTTTATCACTTCGGTAACCACAGACGGTAAGATCGTCTGCATGACCTGATGCACCTCTTCAACCACTGCCTCTTTTACCGAGGCTCTCAAATTGGCGCTCTCATCTACACCCTCCGGATGAGGGGTCTCGGGTTCTTCAGGAGCCACTTTCTCCACCCTAGGTCTTCCTCTTGTGGCCCGTGGTTCAGCACCACGTCCGCCACCACCTCCACCACGTGAAGCTTTGGATGATATACCACCGGCCATCCTCTAACACTCAATGAAAGATTCAAACACTAACACGGTCATTTAAGGGAAGCTCAATTTATGTCAAGTATAGTAAGTCCCTAATTACAGTGGCCAGTTGTGATTAGCCACTTACTTTACTCTTCGCACCCCGAGCATTACCTGTCCTGACTATATTAGTATCTAAATCTACCAGCAACACATAAACACATACCATGCGCACATAATACCGGTTATCATTAAGAAAATACCTGATGGCATGTAGCTACTCAGATTGGCATCCCTACCCTTTCCGTCCCATTTTCAGTTTAAGTTAAGGTTTATTTTGAAAATTTACCCGTTTCACTTAAACTTTGGCTTTGATACCAACTTGTAAGGCCCCGTTCCCGGGACGCTTACAGCTGGTCATTCATCGCACTAGAACATAATTTTCATTACATTACATTGAAATCGTTGCAGCGGAAACATTAAAAACATCATCTTTCTTTTAAGAAGATACCTTAAGTAATCCTGTTTATCCGAATCCTCTACAAACATCATTTTGTTTTATAAATGCATGCAACGTAATACATTTGCCCATTAAAAAATATCTCCTATCATATTATATTGCAAAACATTAAACAAAAGAATGTCATCCCAAAAGGGCTGAGTAGCCGCCTCGTGTCATCCTCAGCAACACTACCTGTCAACTGGAAACACATAAAATCAGCGTTGCTGAGTGAGTTCTAGTTTTATAATAAAACATACTTTTGTTTTGTTAAACCGTTCTTTACATACATGCGGTCACATAATATCGTTCTTACCTTCATCATTCATTCATTAGCTCTCGTTCATTTACCGTACATTGTTGACTTTCACATTCGTTACTTTCGCTCACATTCATTTATAAACTCTTCCTTTCGTTCGTATGTCTCTTACTTTTATTCATACATTCATTACATTCATTTGTACGTGTGTTACGTTCATTCATACGTTCATTACATTCATTCGTACATTCATTACTTCCGGTGACATGTATAATACCCCGAACTTTGTGCACTACTGCTAGTGCTGGACCTGTGGTAATTAATCACGAACATTATGCACGAAGCTGATCCAGTCACCTAGGGCTAGTACATGCACCACTTATCTTTCCTCTTTCATTCCGGATCAATGCCATGCGCTATACCCTGAACATTGTGCACGGGTGCTGGTGCTAGACCTGTGGTAATTAAATCACGATCATTGTGCACGAAGCTGATCCAGTCACCTAGGGTAAGCGGCAAGGATCCCATACATATGGTCAATCACAAAGATTGAACCCCAGTGTGCATCCTTCGGGGTAGCTAACCCGGACACCGTTGAGTTAACACCTTTATTGGGTGTGCACCTCCATACATTTGCTTGCAAGCCTTTTCTTACATTCATTCGTTCATTCATTAATGCATGCATTCATTCATCATGTTCCTCTTGGATTTGATGAGATAATTTTTTGTCATAAGCCTTACGATTCTTGTGTCACTTCCTTTTTTACCGCTACTAATTCTTGATTAGGACTTTCTTGCATTTTCTCCTCTTTGACTGAAACAGGCACTGAAAAATCAATGTTAGTAGTGTTTTATTAAGACCAGGAAGGTATATAGATTAAACTATAGTATAGATATGTTAAATGGATACCATGCATGTCTTGAAGTTCCTTCTTTGGTTCATCCATAATCGATTTCTACTTTATGTAAGAGAAATGAACAAGTCAGTATGTTATAAAGTATATATTTGATAAACGAAATCAATTCTTAACTTATATTTTTACTCTTGTTAGCAATTAATATAGACTAATATGTAATTAGCATACGTTCAGAATATAAAAAACATAAGGCACACAAATCTATTACCTTACTTTCATTTATATACACATGCAACTCATTCATCACGTAACATTTCCCGATAGACGACTTTTGAGGTGTATAATCCGTCTCGTCTAAAATTTTTTGAAGGATGCACTAACAACTTTGTATTTTCGCGTGATATCCCTCTTGACAATGCCACATAAAGTTGTCCATGTGAAAACACAGATTTCGGTAGATAAACACCAACGTGCGGAATTGTTTGACCTTGAGCTTTATTAATTGTCATTGAAAAGCTAAGTCGAATGGGAAACTGTTTTCTTTTTAGTTTGAAAGGGAACATGTCGTCTTCAGAAAGACATAGAGGGATTCTTGGAAAAAAATACCCTTTTCCTAATATGTTGGCCAACAGCTATT
This sequence comes from Flaveria linearis, assembly GCA_024085815.1. Taxonomy (NCBI): domain Eukaryota; kingdom Viridiplantae; phylum Streptophyta; class Magnoliopsida; order Asterales; family Asteraceae; genus Flaveria; species Flaveria linearis. The sequence goes on along the minus strand of CM044008.1, from coordinate 81,260,459 downwards.
TCCGCATCAATAACATTGTGTTGGAAACCTTTACATATCAATCTTGTGCCATTACATAGACCATGTGATGGATCGATATTCCGCAACAATATTATGGGACATGCAATTTTTAGTCGAAGCTTATACGGCGGCAAACCACTCACAGTTAGTGAGTTTAAGAACTCAATTGGATAAAAGTTGTTATGATCGTCTTCTGCTTCGTCAAAACTATAGTAAATTTTTTTCTCCCCTTGAAATATGTCGATCATTCGATCATTAATCTTATCAACACTCTCATTTCGAGTTGATAGTATTGCTTGGGAGATTATATAATCCAAAGAATACAAATTGTTTGAAATAGATGGAAAGATGGCATTAATAAATTCTTTTGTAGAGTTTTCTCGAATGGTGCATGGAATTGTCATGTCATCAGGTATGCGGATAAATTATCCTTCAATTGATTCTTCGGTTCCATCACCGACTCTTAAAAGAAAATCAGAAAACCACGGGTCATTAGCGCTCTCATATTTATGGTCAACCGCATCTTTTTAGTCAAAGACCAAAGAGGCGACATTCGTAGGCTAGAGTCTACAATCTGTGCTCGAGTGCCACGTTTAATAACCGGCAACACCTATCTGAAATCACCTCCCATAACCATTATCTTTCCACCAAATGGGAGACTAACGCCTACGATGTCTTGCAACGTCCGATCAACAGCCTCGATCGCCTGTCGTTTTGCCATTGATGCTTCATCCCAAATGATTAATTTAGATGACCTAAGTAGTTCTGCGGCCCCACTTTTTTTTTCTATTACACATTGAATTATTATTAAGATTTATGGGAATCTTGAATCTCGAGTGAGCCGTTCTCCCTCCTGGCATATTATTGGCTGCAACACCCGATGAAGCTGTTGCGAGAGCAATAAGACCACGTGAACGAACTTCAGCAAGCAACGCCTTTTACAAAAAAAAAATTCCCGTTCCACCTGGACCATCTATAAAGAACACACCTGGTAAATCATTATCCACGTGCGTCATTATCTCATCAAACACGACCTTTTGGTCCGAATTAAGTGAATGTTTTGCACATAAGTGTTCAGCTTCAACAACTATCGCATACTCCTCTTGCACCTCATGATGACGTACATATTGTAAGTGAGCATCTTCTGTTATGTCCAGAAGATCGAAATCATGGAGATTTTTACCCATAGGTTGTAGAAACACCCTAATTTCAGTAAGAACTATATTTTGAACTTGTTCACCATTATGACAATGTAACCTATGGTGTTCAGATAATGAGTCAAAGTGGTCATTCCATAACTTTTGAAAATCTCCAGGTTCGCAAAAAATTATTAGAGTCGCGAATAACCTTCTAAGAGCCTTGGGAAACTAAAATAGAGACGCTTCTGCGAGACATTGCGATAAACTTTCATCGTTCTTAATTAAGCCTATCTCAAGAGCTGCTTTTCAAAATGTCATGTGCTTATTGCCATTCACTGTGCAAAGATCTTCAAAAGAAGTAGGCCCTTTAACATTTGATAAAAGTAGGCGTAAATAGTACCTTTCTCCTTCCGCTGGATTAGCATAAACAATACGACCTCTTTGTGGTTTTTGCAACGATGATTCCAAAGACGCGAGCCTACATTCCACGTGAAGTGTTTTGGAAAATCTTTATACAAATATTGTCTTGCTGTTTCATCTACTCTATTTGTATCAAAAAATGCAGTTAGCATGGTTCTCTTATCTCTTTCTCCGTCAACAATTTCAGACATTATATCATTATCTCTAAATCTAACCATTTGATGATTAGGAAGAAATAGTTGTAAGGCCAACACAGCAGGATGAATTTGAGAAAGAGAGAAGGAAAAATGCACCACATAGCCTCTGAGGTGATACATAGCATGCATCTTGAAATCTCTTTATCTCATTAATGACAACCTCTTGCTCATCTTGATCGATTTGAATAACTTGTTTATCATGTCCTTTGTAAACATATTTGAATAAATATTTCACAGATTTTATACTTGAGCAAACCTCTACATTCATGTGACAGTTGAACATCATTAAAAGCCTTGGGTTATATGGGACAACCCATCTATTATCAAGAGTTTTTCCTCATACATCCACTTTTATTCCATTATTTCTCCTTCGATATAATGGATATGCATCGTCTCCTTGTGTTGTCTGTTCATTAAACTGCCTGGGATAGCGAAAACGACAAATTGGAGGATCACCCTGCTTGCAAGGATTGTTTGTTCGTAAATGTCCGCAAGGACCATGAATCATGTGCTTGACAACAAGATCGTGCAATTTGGGATATCTTGATATGTCGGGAATTTTATCACACATAATCTTATCATAATGGTCGGGATTATTGATTTTGTGTTGCGGGTACATGATAAGAAGAAAATGTGCATGTGGCAAACCACGCTTTTGAAACTCGATGACATAAACGTATGCGTTGACTTCTCCTAGAATATGTTTCTTGAAGAGTTGTTCCTTAAGATCCTCTAATTTAACACGAAACACTCTTGAAACAAGCTTTGGATAATCTTGTGCGGTTTGACCAACTTTCAAATTATCACATATCTCAGGCCACCGAGGATTACACGTCACTGTAAGGAACAAATCAGGCTTGCTGTCATCTTGAAATAAAGTCATCGCATCTTGAAACCGACGGCGCATGTCGCGAGGCCCTCCGATGAAAGATGCAGGCAAGACAATCCGTTGTCCCACTCTGTTTGGATTAACCTCACCAGCATTAACGCAATCCACAATACCTTGATATAGATCTGCTCTTATCTTAGCCTGGTTTCCTTCATAAAATTGTAAACGTTGCGTCTCAATCTTTTTGTAAACATCTACAGCAAACTGTTGTAGCAATCTACCACCGAACAGAAGCATGTTCTCAACAGATCGAATTTGGAATTTGTAACAGTAGTACTCTCGCATAGCTACGGTTGTTCTAGCACGTCATGTGTTTGCCTCTGAATAATTATGATGTTTAAAAAAATCATTAATTAAAAATAATACACGTTAGGGTATTATTTTTTATCATCACTTTAAAAGATACATAAATTGTTGGTACCTTCCATTTCTTCGTCGACGTTGTCATTATTGTTGTCAACTTCATTGAGTAGTACTCCTTGACGTAGTATGTTAGGATGCCAACCCGACTCACCATTAGGAAAAAATAGAGGATACGATAATGGATCTTAACAACCAAAGTAAGGCTGGATAGTTTGACTATATTCTGACCTACCGTACACAACAATACTTCTTTTATACGATGTGATATTGTCATTACCTTCCACCCAAATACCAGCAACCTATAAAATGTTGCATTATAAATATGAAAATCAATATGTAGTGTACGGTAGAAGATCCACACGTTGAAATAAAAATAATATTATTTAAACCTCGGATGTCGTTGGTCGGTTGTACACCCTTTTGTTAAGATCCACGAAAGCATTTAAAGTGACTCTGTAGTTGTCTAGAGGTCCTAGTTCCACAAGACTTCAAAATGTGTTGACATATGGGTTTGTAGAAAGAGCACGTGTTACCATCTCAGTGATGCTTCGATTAAGATTGGGCAATTGGAGTCTATGATCTAACTCGGTATCAGGATCATAAAAATAGAACTGTAAATACCTAGGTTTTCCATCCCTCAGAACTAATTGGTCGATTTTGTGATATATTCCTTTATGTGCACGAAACGTATAGACACCGGCTCTCATATTGTTCATTGTATCATCCAACATCACACCCATTGAGGCGAAAGAAAAATTGGTGTTATAAGCACGTATGTTTTGCCTAAACATTTTTCCAACTTCATCTTGCGACGTGAAAAGTTGGTATAATTCTTCTGGAATTTTTGAATTTGCTAATATTGTTTTTCCACTCATACAACAAAAGGTTGCAAATTCAAATGTGAATTGTTTTGCTCTACAATGAGGACATGGACTACGTTCCTTTAAGACACGATGATCTCTAGGTATACCATCATAAACAAAATTATACGGATCCGCTTCTATGCCCGAAAGGTTTCCAATGGATGGTTAAATTTGAACACCTAAGGAATTTGTTGTAATAAGTAACCGGAGTTGTAAAAGAATGTCAAGTTTAATGAAAAAACTTTGTTAAATAAATAGAAACCATGTGATGTTTCTGGTAAGACTTTATTGAAGACAAGATGGTTTGTAGGTCTACCATTGTAAAAAAAATTATACGGGTCCTCTTCAATAATCTCATCTCGGATGGACGGTTGATCAATAACGTCAGAAAATTGAGGTAATAGTGTCCGCAATTGAATTCGAATACCTAAGGAATTCCAAGTATTAAGTGACGAAAGATGAAAAGATGTCAACTTTAATAATGAAAGCATTGTTCAATAAACTATAAACCTCATGATATTTCAGGCATAACTTCGTCATTTATAAAGGGGAGTGTTGTTGTCGGAGCACTATCATCCGTTGGAGCACATCTAATTTGAATACCATTTGAAATACGTTTTCCATCGGCTTTGCGTGTATCATAGCATGCTTCATCTCGAGCCTTTCGTTTTTTAGTCGAACTACATGACACATTCTGTTTTCTCATTTTGTGTTATTTGACTACTATTAGTTTTCAAGATTCTTAATGGTGTCCTTTCAATTATTGGATCACTTTGGGGGACATGGCTTGCACCAATCTTTGATAGATTGTTATTTTCTTTGCAAGAAGCATAATATCGTCTATTATACTCTTTTCTTTTTTCAGCTGACGTAGATGCACTTGAGGTAGCGGGTTCATAACAATCTTTTGATTGCCCATTCTTTTTACGTGAAGCATAATATCGTGCATTGTACTCTTTTTTTTTCAACTGACGTAGATGCACACGAGGTAGAAACATCAATATGATCTTTTGGTTGCCCATTAGTCATTGTAAATTGATAAATACCTTGTAAATTAAATAAAATAGATTATCTTAGACAATCAATTTATGAAAACATCATTACAATAAGAGTAGACTACATGTGTTCCGAGCATCATAACTGAAAAACATTAAGTGAAAAGTTAAACTAAAAGAGCCGATGAAACTAAAGTCTCCACAAAAACTACACCCTTGGAACCACGAAACGAAGTAACAGGATAAAAACATTCCAAGGGCTCTACATCCATTTTAATTTCATAAAGCTTTCCCAAATTGGTCATCACAAACCAATTACCATTTGTCATAAAATGTGTTATGCCACACCATATTGACAGCGGGATAGGAGGGATTAGAGAACATGACACGACCTTAATCCAGTGCTCCTCTTGTAGCAACCATAACTCAACTGACATCTCGTGTATGCCAGAACTAACAAACATGTGAAGTTCATTTTTACATTAACTAAATCTCCGATATAAATTCCTGCAGAAGGAACCGGTGGAAAGATTATCTCCTTAAGCTACTCTGAATTAACATCAAAACAAATGACCACATTTATTCCTCCAACCCAGCACTCGGAAACATTGAAATATAAAGTATTAGCACATAACGTAGCAGTTGACCAAGAGAATGCGGGGATAACGTACTCCGGTCATGTTACAAAAGGTATATTTCTCCAAGAGGATGATTTCCTAGAATAAATAGATGCACAAAGCACACCACACCTACGCTTTACATGCAAGACCTTGTAATCATCGTAAGCATCAATGTACAAACCAATAGCGTCAGCATTATGTTCAAAGAAGCCATAGCAACGACAATGAGGTGTTGACAAATACTTGTAAGCACCGGTGACTGGATTCCAAAGAAGCAACTCAGATGTATGATTCAAGCGAACACACAACAATCCATCCAAATGTGAAAGAATCGAGACATCATGAAATGGAAATGGGACGATGGTGCTTGGCCAATAATCACCGGTTTGAAAGTCAATTGGACGAACAGAGCATATTTGGTCTCCGATTAAGAGGATTCTCTGATTGGATGAATTTAATGAGCGGGAGCAATGTACCCTTGCAAAGTCTTCTATTGATAGGAATGCATACCATTCCTTACAAACAGACTTAAAACGACATACAACCTTCGTTGGCATCCTCGTTAATATCTCAAATATGATTATTTCAATCAGTAGGGCAACCATGATGACACCTTCTTTCACAAATATTGACTAATTATCTGTATAATATAATTCTCCTATGAATTAGTATTTAGGTGTAGAAAAGTGTGGTTACATTACATATATAGCATACTACACAATACACTAATATAAATGAATATTATGCAAAGCAAAACATAGTTCTACTAATTAATGCTTAAAACAATATTGTCTAAACACATTGTAAGGTTGATAATTAGTTCAAAGTTTATATCTTTTTTTGATTAGGGTTGTTAGTTTCAAGCACAATCGTTGTAATAATCAGTGTTTAAGTATAATGTCTGTGTTTATGATTTGATTACATTTTTCTTTCTTCTGTTCTTTTACAAAATTTATAATACGAATATGAGATTATGTTTTTTATAGTTAATGTATGACGTAGGAATATAAGTTCTTTGTAACTTCGTTACATCAAATTAAAATTAGAACGCAAGAAAAGCCAAAACATTAAAAATAGACGTCTAACCATAGAAGTTAATTAAAGAGTTTATTGTAAACATGTTAAAATGAACATGGACTCTAGGGATGACGAATCCTTTCAATATCACGTGCCTCGGGCATTGTTTGGTTCATAGACAATCGTTGTTAAGTCTGTAGAAATCAAAATATTTTCTGAAAATAAAAGAGAACGTATAAGTTTAGGTAAGGCATAGAGGTTTTGAAATAGAATTCTTTTAAAAATATATACTTATATTTATAAGGTAATACATACCCTCTGGTAGATGAACCAACTTCACTCGAGATGCATACACTATAGAATTTCTTGCGATTGCTAGATAAGTTCTAAACATATTTTTCTGCTTCGAGTCATATAAAAGCATCTGTATTGTGTGACCGCTGACACATGTATTTAATTTTTGAAATCACAAACAAATTTATTATTTTATTATATTTTTATATACAGCGAAATAATAAAAAATTTAAATATTTTATGCAATCATTGACTTACGTCGCATCTTGAAGAACCAAAACAAAGTGGTATTGTCCTTTTTTTCGTTTACCCATGACAATTCGTCCAACAACATCTACAATGATCGTAAGTGTTCTTATTGAGGAAATTTAGGTATATACGATATATATCTATCAAAAATAGAAAAATCGAGAAACTTAAAACGTACCAATTATTAACTTTTGGTGTCTTCTATCAGGCTTAAGAATTTCAATAGAAGGAACCAATGGATACAGACAAAAACCTCTCACAAATTAACTTTTAAACATAATAAGTTTAGTCTATTCGCTGATGACAATCTTGACCTCACCATATAGCAAGATGTACTTTTCATATGTCGGATACTCTTTGATATTTCAAATTCTCAATTTGGAAACGATTAAGTACAAACACATTGGCCACCAAATCCATATTATTATAAAAGTCCATTAAATGTTCCGGGACAAAGGCGGCTATTTTTTGTCTCTAAAAAACAAAAAGAGTGTTCACAATGTAAAATATAAAAAAAATAATTTTATATTTTGAAAAGGAGAAAAGAAAATCACTTACGTTTTGATCAAGAAATATAACCAATAATTTGTTCTCAACAACGACTTCTGATATGAACTCAACCCAAACAAAGGGAATAGTATACCAACTTGTATAATTTGTGAGTGATGAAAAAGAGTCAACAACGGAATGAACATCCATGCTTAAATTAGACCTCCACTTTTTTATTTAGTCTGTAAAAACACTAAATGTTTTAATTTTAACATAAATGTAATGTAACTATTTTACCCATTTGTAATTTCAAAACATATTTCACATTTATTATTTTTGTATATATATTTATTTTATTTTTCATGAACTTATAAATATAAACACCTATTGAAGTATTAATTATTATTAATGAATATTTATGGGTGGTGTGTTATGTTAATTAAGACTAAGAATTATGATAATCAAGTTTAACTATGATACTTGGAATATTTATGTTTGTAAGTAAATTTTGACCAAGTACTTTTAAGTAAACCTTATGATAAATAATAAAATTTATTGATACTAATGTGTGATGTTAATGGAGATTAAGAACTGTGATAATTAAGTCTAATTATGTCAATTAGAAATTAAACGATTAAAATTATGTACTTACGACATGTACATATTTAGTTGAGCTTGATCAATTAGTTATCTTTAAGTTTGTATATAGATTATAACCAAGTACACTAATCAGAAACTAATCATGAATTGATTTCTTTTTGTAAAGTCAATTGACATTGATACTACATTTTGTAGATATTAAAGTGTAACTTTGAATATTAGCTTTTAGATGGTTTAAATTATTATACATCGATTATATTTTGGGGGTATCTATCAATCAAAAATCATGATTTGTAAAGCTTACACCTAAAATGTCAACATTGAATGGATGTAGGAAATGTATAATTAACAAAAAAGGAGTCCTATACCTAGTTTTCTATAAATTCTTAAAAGAACACGATACAACAGGCAAGTAGTAGGTGCTCTTTCAATTAAAATTATTAACGAAATACCAGCAATAAAATGTAATATACTAATTATTTACCTGCACAGGCTCTTCCCAAATACAATAGCAATGACCTTGCACTGTCAATACAAATCAGAAAATAGAATTATAAATCCAATCTCATCTAATAACATTGAAACAAAATACATATCAATAGCAGTCCTAAAAAAATATAACCAAAAAACACAACAATAATGACAAATTTTTTTGTGAATATCGATGTAAGGAATTTAAAACACCATGTTACTGACTTTCAATGGTTGGTTAAGGATGCTTTTATAAGTTTGTATGTTTTGTATAGTGGGTTGACTTTGTATATAAACTCTCCCCAACAGGCCGTATGTGTGTAACCTTTGGGCTTCGGCTGTAGTGAGACCCATAGGCAACAGCCCAACCCTTGCACCTATCGACCACTTTCTGTTTCTTTACAATTCCTTGTTTTTTCCCTTTTCTCGTAGGCCCAGCCCACATAATCAATTAATCAACCCCAAAGCCCAAACTTAATCACCTATACAAACATATCTTTTAACCCTAGAAGAGTTACAAATACTGCAGAACTAAATTATCACTCACTGCATCCATTATAAACTTGTCTTTTAAACCTTTATATGAGTGTGATAGATGGACCTTAATTTATTTTAAACATATGTTTTTTTGGAAGGTTGGTGATGGAAATAAAATGATGATTGGTGATTGGACAACCAAATAATAAGAGAAACTAAACTGAAGGGGAACAGTAGCAACAAGATTTTTGTTTATAAAAGGAATGCCTATGAGAACCAAAATGCTCTTGTTGCTTTCTTTCAACATTTCCATACACAAATCTATGAATACACTCTTTCTACTGTTGTAGAATCTAGCCATATAGCCTCTTTGTCTGCAACTTCTAGCCCTTGTCTCTATCACATGGGCAATCACCCATTAAAAGTACCAAGACCCTAAACAGACCCTTAGAACAACAATCACCCTTTAAAAAGAAAATAGTCCATTAACAACTGCACAATTCTGTAAACAATGCATAAGTAACATAAACTATCTATAAAGCCAAATGCTACATATTTTGGGACAAATGTGTATGTGATTGTACCTGCTGATTGAATTGAGCAAGACTTGGAATTTTTTGAGTGTAAGTAGCTTTCAGAACAAACGAATTCAACAATTTCACAGAGCCTGCAATGACCAGATGATAATATTTGTCACTTGATCTTACATAATAATCATGATCAGGTATCAGAAGTCAAAATTTTAGGCAGATGGGTGGAAATTTGTATGTTACATATCGACATTAAAGAAATTATACTTATCTCGTATTGAAAGGCGTTCATTTAATGTCGATAATTATACGTCATGTTTATTTCTTTTTGATAATGGAAAGGCCAAAATAAAACAATGACATAATTGTCATCTGTAAATGCTACAGATGTAACCTCTTAAATACAACATGAATATAGGTTAGTTAAAAGAAAAATCATGTGTATAGAATCAGCAATTGTCTATTTAATAAACATGCCAATGTGCCACGTAACCTAATATAGGGATATGAAAACAACCATTCCTATTACAAGCATGAGTCTGAGATATAAACACCTAGTATAACATTTAATCTTTTATCTTTGTATATAATTATTTTAATAAAAAAGAACTGTATAATAAGAGGTTTCACGTCTATATAAACATAAAAATAACGCTAATTTAATCAGTTCTTGCACAGACTCTAGTATAACAAGGACATTCTTTTCAAACCAAACAATAGTACAATACTTCAATACCATACTGTTGACGGCTTCAAAAAACATAGCAATAAGCTTCATGACCCTGAACTAATCTCCTTAATTTTCAGCCAAAGTTGAGTATAACTATTAGGCTATAATTTATTTTCTTTCAGCCCATGATGATTAGATTTTGATTCAGATCTTAGAAAGTTCAATGGCTTTATAAATTTACCTTGCAGACTTTATAATATTATTTATGAAATTAAACCAACATTCTAGAATTATGAACTCATAGACCCTCTAAAATTATTTCAATGGAACAGTAAGTACGTAAAAAACTTTTGTGCATCAATAGAGGTATGTCCACTAAAAGCTTTGATAAAACAGAATTGCAAAGGCCAAAAAGAGTCTGTTTATATTTCTTCAGTAAAAAACTAAATGATTAAGCTAGTGTCTTGAGCAATTAAAAGAAAAATAATTGAAGTTCATTAGAAACACATCAGAGAGCTCATATTAAGCCGTATCATATAAGCTTCTGGACCTATCGATGTAACAAAGACGTCACCTATGTGGTGAAAGAAGCACCTGTTAATGAGGGGTCATTGCAGAAAGAAGTATGGGACCAAGCTTTGTTTACTTTGTAGGAGAAAATAAATTTCTATGAGCACCAAAGTGCTTTAGACC
>CM044008.1:79839483-80024483 GCA_024085815.1 Flaveria linearis | reverse complement strand
AACGATATACAAAAAATTGAAATATATAACACAAAATTTCTCCGCCTATTCTTTCTAGTTGAGCCTCTCGGTCTGTCATTATACCTCGAGAGGTAGAAAGAATTACAACCCCCATTCCTCCTAAAATTCTAGGAATTCTTTGATAGTTAGAATAGATTCGTAGACCCGGTCGACTGATCCGTTTTAAATTTAAAAGATTTCGATAAGTCCTTTTCCTATTCCTTCTATGTCGTAGGGTTAAAACCAAAAAAGAGTTGTTGTTTTCTCGATGTTTTCTCACGTTTTCGATAAAACCCTCTCGTAAAAGTATTTTAACAATACTTTGGCTGATATTAGTAGCTGCTACTCGAACCACGCTTTTTCTATACATATCGGCATTTCGTATAGAGGTTATTATGTCAGCAATAGTATCACTACCCATGATTAATTAAAATTCTTGGTGCCTCCAAATTTGGATATAATCAACATGTTTTTTTTACGTTTTTTTTATGAATATTAATATGAATATATGAATTTTGAAAGGTATATACGTGAGACAAAATCTACTAAATTAATCTTAATCTATTTCTTTTAAATACCCTACTAGAACCTATAACCGTATCGTGGTCTCATTTTATAATACCTCGGGAGCTAATGAAACTATTTTAGTAAAATCGAACTGTCTCAATTCTCGGGCAATCGCACCAAAAACTCGAGTTCCTTTTGGATTTCCTTCTTGATCAATCACAACTGCAGCATTGTCATCATATCGTATTATCATACTGTTGTCACGTTTAAGTTCTTTACAAGTACGGACAATTACAGCTCTGACCACTTCTGATCTTTCTAGAGGCATGTTTGGAACCGCGTCTTTGATCACAGCAACAATAACGTCACCAATATGAGCATATCGACGATTGCTAGCTCCTATGATTCGAATACACATCAATTCTCGAGCCCCGCTGTTATCTGCTACATTCAAATGGGTCTGAGGTTGAATCATATCATTTTTTTATCTGTTTTTTACAATACAAAGGTCGAAGAAAAAAAGAAATATTATTTGTTCAGAAAAATAAACCTGCACCCGCGATTTTTAATGGCGTGTCAACCAACATCTATTGGATATATTTCAATTTTTTGTAAATAAAAAGGTTTGCAAAAATTTCTTTACACTATACATATAATATAATTAAACTATGACAATGGGTTGCCCGGGATTCGAACCCGGAACTAGTCGGATGGAGTAGATAATTTATTTGTTAAATAAGTAAAAATCCCTCCCCAAGCCGTGCTTGCATTTTTCATTGCACACGGCTTTCCCTCTGTATACATCTAAAACTCAGTTCTTTCATTAGACAAGAAAAGGTTGAATACTCAATTGATTTAATCCATACTACATCAACATTTCAGAATAGAATTTTTTTTTATTTATTAGTATTTGAATATTTAGTTAGAATATTTAGTGATCAAATTTTTATTTACAACATTTCATAACGAATCATTCATGATTGGCCAAATCATTGATACAAACAATATCCAAATACCAAATCCGCCTTCTAGATAACCTTCGCGAAATAGAAGAAACTCTTGGAAAGGTCAAGGAAAAAAATTGTTCTTCTTCCGTAAAGAACTCTTCCAATAAGTGCGAACCGAATCTTTTCAAAAAAGCACGTACAGTACTTTTATGCTTACGAGCTAAAGTTCTAGCACAAGAAAGTCGAAATATATATTTTACTCGATACAAACTTTTTTTTTTGAAGATCCACTATGATAATGAGAAAGATTTCTGTATATACGGCCAAAGCGCTCAATAATATCAGAATCTGATAAATCGGTCCAAATCGCCTTACCAATAGGATGCCCCAATGCGTTACAAAATCTCGATTTAGCCAATGATCCAACCAGAGGCATAATTGGAACAATACTATCAAACTTCTTAATAGCATTATCGATTAAAAATGTATTTTCTAGCATTTGACCGCGTACCATTGAAGCCTTTAGCCGCACACTTGAACGATAACCCAGAAAGTCAAGGGAATGATTGGATAATTGGTTTATATAAATCATTCCTGGTTGAGACCACAGGTAAAAATAAGATTTCCAGAAATTGACAAAGTAATATTTCCATTTATTCATCAAAAGAAAGGTCCCTTTTGAAGCAAGAATTGATTTTCCTTGATACCTAACATAATGCATGAAAGAATCTTTGAACAACCAAAAATTCGCTTGAAAAGCCCTGACAAAGACTTCTGCAAGATGCTCTATTTTGCCATAGAAATATATTCGTTCAATAAGGGCTCCAGAAGATGTTGATCGTAAGTGAGAAGATTGGTTACGGAGAAAGAGGAAGCCAGATTCATATTCACATACATAAGAAGTATATAGGAAGAAGAATAGCCTTTGATTTCTTTTTACATTTACGTACTATCAGTGCCAATATTGGCATATTGGCGGCGATGAAACAAATAACGGATTAGTCCTTCTACTTTAGGCATTATTTTTAATTTATTTTATTTATTTTTTTTTCAAAAAAGAATTAAGAAATACTCATGGTAACCATTCAAGCCGACGAGATTAGTAATATTATCCGTGAACGTATTGAACAATATAATAGAGAAGTAAAGATTGTAAATACCGGTACCGTACTTCAAGTAGGTGATGGCATTGCTCGTATTCATGGTCTTGATGAAGTAATGGCGGGTGAATTAGTAGAATTTCAAGAGGGTACAATAGGCATTGCTCTTAATTTGGAATCAACTAATGTTGGTGTTGTATTAATGGGTGATGGTTTGCTGATACAAGAAGGGAGTTCTATAAAAGCAACAGGAAAAATTGCTCAGATACCAGTGAGTGAGGCCTATTTGGGTCGTGTTATAAACGCCCTGGCTAAACCTATTGATGGTAGAGGTGAAATTTCATCTTCTGAATATAGGTTAATTGAATCGCCCGCTCCGGGGATTATTTCTCGACGTTCTATATATGAGCCTCTTATCACAAAGATAAGAAATCAAAGTATTTTGGCACTGTCAATCCAGAAATAGATAAAAAAACTCGGGGAACTCATCGATTCATCTAGTACTAGTATTTAAATATATAATTCATTTTTCAATTTACTAGATTGAAACTTTATCACGTAATCACATTCCTAGTATTGTATGTTGATGACATAATACTATATGGAAAGGACATTCCAACCATGGAAGGTGTTAAAACCTGGCTTGGAAATTGTTTTTCCATAAAAGATCTCGGTGAAGCCGCCTATATTTTGGGAATAAAGATCTATAGGGATAGATCGAGGCGGTTGATAGGTCTAAACCAAAGTGCATATATTGATAAAATCTTGAAAAGGTTCAAGAATGAAAACTCTAAGAAAGGTAGGGTACCTATTCAAAGAGGGACAATATTGAGTGCATCTCAATGTCCAAGCTCAAGGATGAGCAAGATTGTATGAAGGACATCCCATATGCGTCTGCTATAGGATCCATCATATATGCGATGATATGCACTAAGACTGGACGTGTCATGCGCGTTAAGCATGACAAGAAGATATTAGCAGAATCCAGGTAATAGCCATTGGATGGCTGTTAAAAGTATATTGAAATACCCTAGGAGAACTAAGGATATGTTTCTAATATACGGATCTGAGAAAGAGGAACTCGTTTGTAAAGGGTTACATGGATGCGAGTTTCCAAACTGACTCGATCACAATGGGGTATGTCTCCATTATGAATAGGGTAACATTGTCCACTACAAAATAAGAATACATAGCCGCCTCATTAGCAGCTTTGGAAGCTGCATGAATAAAAGGTTTATTACCGATCTAAGGGTGGTCTCTACCATTCAAGACCCCTTAGAAATCTTTTATGATAACAAGGGTGTGATTGCTCAAATCAAGGAACCCCGTGCACATCAAAAGATTAGGCACAATGAGCGGAGATTCAACTACATAAGGGATGAAGTTAAACAGGGAAAGATATGTATTCGCAAAGTTCACTTTGATCAAAAATATTGCGGATCCACTCACGAAGCTCCTCGAAAGGGCAAAGCATGAAAGTCATATAGGATTCTATATGCCCAATACACATAAAATATTGATGTGGTTAGTACGTTATGATCCAAGTCGGGTTATACCCAATAACAAGCTTAGCAAACACCAATTAATATTTAATTGATGATATGATCATGCAATTAAATATTTACACCAATTTAGAAAATGGGTTTTCTAAATAAGTTGCATATGAGATGGAACAATTTATTAGGATATTTTGTTCAAAAATATTATTTGAAGTGTTATTTAAATTAGTTGTATAACACCAAATAATAATGAGAGTATACTACTTATACAATTAATTGGTTAATTGTATAAACTAGTTAAAAGAGTAGGCAATATATACATGTGTGTATTAATATTTAAGAGAATAAAAATCTTTGTTTTTTTTTATGCCAAAACCGTCCCATGTGACCTCATGGGTGGGAGACACACATGCTTGTCATGGTCTTCCACTAACCAACTTATTCTCTTGATTACATAAACACACATGCCCTCTTGTCTCCTCCACTAACTAGAAAGACTCCATTCTTCTCATTTGAATCATTACATGCAACTAACAACAAGAGAATTCAGCTCTTAACTCTCTCTCTATCTTACGGAAATGGCAGCAGCATTGAAGGTGGATTTAGAGCTGATTTTGAGCTGGTTTGATGTTGTTCTTGGTGTGAGATTCTTGCATTACATGATGATGAGTCTCATTACATGCAACACAAGAAAGTTTCAGCTCTTTCTCTCTCTAATCCTACGGATTCCAGCAGCTAGAAAATAGGGTTTTCTAGCTGAGATTTGAGCTGCATCTTGGTGTAATCTACCTAACAAGATAAGGTGTTTGCAAGGAGCTTGGGGTATACTAACTTGAGGGTTCCTTCTTTGGAGTCTTGGCCAAGTTCTTGAGCATCTAACAACTCTTTTCTGTCGAGTTTAGCTGCTGCAGAAAGGTATATATCACAGCTCAATGAAGCTGTGATTTTATGTAGTTTTTCACATGTTCATAGCTTGCTAATTCACATAAATGATCCTTTGTTCTTTGGGTTTGTTTTATACATTAATATGGTCATCTAATGAACATATTTTTCAGCTTATAAACATGGTTATAATGCTTTACTTCCGCTGCGTTTTCTGAAAGTTTAAATGGTTAAACTATGATTTTATGTTCTAACAAACCCAACAATGGCATCAAGAGCCGGTTATGTGGATAGCTTGCTTGTTCTTGTCCTTTAAAAATTAGTTTTAGAGGATGATTTTAAACTCATAATAGGCTGATTATGGGCTGCTACATTTCTATTTTGATGAATCCCCAACTTTCAAGATTATATCATACATGCTTGTGATGAAATCTTGAAAGAAATACATGTTGATAAAATGTTGATTGTTTGGACAATATTTAAAACCAAAAATTTCAGTTTATGTTGGCTGAAATTTGGTGGTTTTAAGTGGGGTTTCATTATATGAATAAATGATATGATCATTGGTTGTTAAAGTGCATAACCTAGCTTAAGGCCTTGTGTGATTTGGATGGTTTTAATGGTTGTTTTAATTCATTCAATTGGGTTGTAATATTTATGTTTATTATTTGGGTTGTAATTATTTATTCATTTGGTTATGTAATAAATAGATTAGGTGCATTTCTTTTATTAGAAAAATGTATTAGGATATAATTTTTGTAAAAGGAAGATGCACAAGATGAAGACCCAAATATGGACATCAAAGACACAAAAAAGGGACTTGAAGCATATGGATGCAAGTTCAAGTGGGAGTCTAAGGAGACCTCTATTTTGTGTTGTATTCAACCCTTAGGAAAGACCAAATGACCACACTTGTGATGGCAAACAAGTGTGGTCACAATAGTAGCTATGGTTATGCACATTGTGGTTGTTTATATTATGCTTGTTTGGTTGTTTGTTGTATGATTGTTGTTTGATATTTGGATATGCATAACAAACTCATTAGCAAACTTAACAAGCTGAAAATTTATGGTTTCTAATCATTAAGTGGTTAATAAGAGGTTATTAAAAGGATTAATGATTTAATAAAAGAGGGTTTATTAAAAATAAACCATAAGATACCTTGCATCTATGGTTCTTAATCATTAAGTGATTAATAAGAGGTTATTAAAAGGATTGATGATTTAATAAATGAGGTTTTATTAAAAATGAACCATAGGATACCTTGTATTTGAAAGCATGCAAATACAAGGTATATAGAGTTTTCAAAACTAGAATTAATGAAAACTAAAAATCCCTTTTCAAACAAGTTTAACACCGTCCTTTTGCACAACACTTAAGTCATTTGGAAACTCTTAATGGGATAAAGGTCACCTAACCATTTTGAGGGAACTTATGACTTAAGGTGGGAATACCACATTGGTGGGATAAAGGTCACCTAACCACTTGTGTTGGTAAACTCACATGTGTGTGCAAGTAGGGTGACTTGATTTGCAAACCATGTTGAATGGATCACCTAAAATATGGTTTCCAAATGGTGTTGATGGGATTAACATGCCGACTTTGCATATGATGTTTAAAGTCGATCCCATACCGCTAGAAGTTGCAAAAGGTTGCAATTGTCAAAAGTTGACTACCTTGTTAATTTGAATAATGGGATAAAGGTCACCTAACCATTATTTGAATGTAATGTTGGATTCTAGATTTTAATTATTAATTGTCTATGAGACGTAAAGGGTATTAATAATTAAAATGAAATTTTAAGAAATACTAAAAAGAACTTTGTAAAATTTGTAGAATGACCGCAAACAATAATGCTACCACCCCTACCGTCCATACCCTATCACTGAGAACTATTTTAGAGAGGGATCGTCTGTACCATAATAACCTTATGGACTGGTCTCGAAACTTGAGAATTGTTCTCAAGCAAGAGCAAAGGCAAATGTCCTTGACGATCCTATTCCTAACCAACCCGACCCCGACGATGTTGAGGCCGCCTCGAGAGGCTTAGCTGTCCTGTCTCAAAGGAGTTGGCCAAGGATTTGATCCTTAATGGCCCAACTTAAAGTTTGAGACGTTTATAATGAATTACAATATGAATGGATAGGACAAGAGCATTGGTGAGTTTCGCGCAATGCTCACAACAGCTAAGGCAGGGATGGGTAGAAAGGTTCTACATATTCTCTAGATCAATAAGGGAGGCAATGGAAAGGCCATTCCCGATCCCAAGGAAAATGTTGCCAAAGGAGAGGGCACATCAAAGGCAAAAGGGAAGGGAAGATCAAAGCGGAACCTCCAAAACCTAAGCTTATGAAGCCTAAGGTAAACGAAAAACGATCCATGCTTTGAGTATGGTGAGATAGGTTATTTGAAAGGGAATTGTCCAACCTATCTCAAAGAGTTGAGAAATAAGAGGGATGCTGGGCAAACCTCAAGCACAACTTTCATAATCCATATTGACTTAAATGTTATTTCCTCAAAGCACATGGGTAATTGGATACCACATGTGGAACTCACTATTGCAATCTGTTGCAAGGGTTCAAAAAGAATAAGCACTTTAAGAAAGGAGACTATGTTTTGAAACTTTCAAAAGGTTTGGAAGTTGTTCAAAACATGTTATATGCTCCTAGTTTGACTAGGAACATGATTTAAGTTTCCCTTTTAAAACGATATGGTTATGTTTTAAAGTTTGTAAATGATGGTATTTATGTTTATATGGATGATGTATATTACTTCAAGGATATGCCTTCTAATGATGTTGATGAATTGGTTCATAATGATTCGTCCTATAATAACGCATTATACCTATCATGCACCAAGAGAATTAAAATGGTTTAAGTGACTCTTATTCTTGTCATTGTCATCTTGGTTACATAAACAAGAATCGGATTTAAACACTTTAAAAGAATGGTCTTTTGAAAACAAATGAAAATTGTTCATTTGATAAGTGTGAATCTTGTTTACAAGGTAAGATGACCAACACGCCCTTTAGTGGTACTAATGAGAGGGCAAAAGACTTATTAGGAATCATACATTTGGATGTATGTGGTCCTTTTAAGACAATGACAAGGTATGGTGAAACTTACTTCATTACCTTAACCGACGATTATAGTCGCTATGGTTATGTGTACTTGATGGCACATAAACATGAAGAATTTGAAATGTTCAAAAACTTCAAGAATGAAGTAGAAAATCAACTCGATAGAACTACCAAAGTTCTCCGTTTAGATAGAGAAGGTGAATACCTAAGTGAGACTTTTAGGGATCATCTAGGAAGTTGTAAGATTGTCTCATAACTTACTCCTCACAGAACACCATAACATAATGATGTGTCTGAAAGGAGATCGAACCCTATTGGATATGGTTCGACCTATGATGGCTATAAGCTCACTACCTCTAATCATTTTGGGGTTTCGCACTACTCTCCGAGGCTCGTATTTTGAATATGGCCCAAACCAAGAAAGTGGATTCGACGCCTTTTGAAATATGAAATGGAATAGTTCCATCGCCATCATATTTAAAAGTATGGGTTATGAAGCTTATGTTAAGCTTAACACCCAAACCAACTGAAAGTCGATTCACTAAGTGTATATTTGTTGGATATCCAAAAGGACTGTATAGGATACTACTTCTTTGATCCAACAAAGCAAAAAGTATTTATTGCTCAAAAGGCATAGTTCTTGGAAGCCAAGTTCCTTATGGAAGGAATGACGCATAGAACAGTGGAATTTGATGAGGATCAAGATCCACAAGCCGATACACGTTTGGTTGACACTAGCTATCAACAAGAGGTTGTTGATAATGATCAAGAGGTTGATCGATACACACAAAACGTTCATAGATCTGGTAGAGTTAGCATTCCACCTGAAATATATGGATCTTTCATGGATGGATGCTATGAGATTGACTCCGATGAGCCAAGTACATACCATAATGCTATGTCCAATTAGGATTGTGACAAATGGCTGGAAGCCATGAACGCAGAGATGCAATCCATGTATGACAAACAATTTTAGGAATTGGTTGACCCTCCACTTAACTCCAAACCGGTTGGATGCAAGTGGGTTTTCAAGAAGAAAACAAATATGCATGGAAACTTGGACACTGACAAGGCTTGTGTGTATAAAAAGGCTAGTGGGAGTGTAATCATATTCCTAGTATTGTATGTTGATGACATAATACTATATGGAAAGGACATTCCAACCATGGAAGGTGTTAAAACCTGGCTTGGAAATTGTTTTTCCATAAAAGATCTCAGTGAAGCCGCCTATATTTTGGGAATAAAGATCTATAGGAATAGATCGAGGCGGTTGATAGGTCTAAACCAAAGTGCATACATTGATGAAATCTTGAAAAAGGTTCAAGATGGTAAACTCTAAGAAATGTATAGTACCTATTCAAAGAGGGACAATATTGAGTGCATTTCAATGTCCAAGCTCAAAGGATGAGCAAGATCGCATGAAGGACATCCCATATGCGTCTGCTATAGGATCCATCATGAATGCGATGATATGCACTAGACTGGACATGTCATGCGCGTTAAGCATGACAAGTAGATATCAGCAGAATCCATGTAACACCCATTGGATGGCTGTTGAAAGTATATTGGAATACCTTAGGAGGACTAAGGATATGTTTCTAATATACGGATCTGATGAAGAGGAACTAGTTGTAAAGGGTTACACGAATGCTAGTTTCCAAACTGATCGAGATGATCCTCGATCACAATCGGGTACGTCTCCATTATGAATAGCGTAGCATTGTCCACTACAGAATTCGAATACATAGCCGCCTCATTAGTAGCTTGGGGAGCTGCTTGGATAAAAGGTTTATCACCAATCTAAGGATGGTCTCTACCATTCAAGACCCCTTAGAAATCTTTGTGATGACGAGGGTGTGATTGTTCAGATCAAGGAACCCCGTGCACATCAAAAGATTAGGCACAATGAGCGGAGATTCAACTACATAAGGAATGAAGTTGAAAAAGGAAAGATATGTATTTGCAAAGTTCACTTTGATCAAAACATTGCGGATCCACTCACGAAGCTCCTTGAAAGGGCAAAGCATGAAAGTCATACCTATGCCTTAGGACTTCGATATTCTAGTGATTGGACTAGATCAAATTATGTATTTGAATATGTGGAACTCTTTATTATTTGAGTAAAATTATTTGGTTATAATGTCTCAATTAATGTTCCAATTTAGCATGTTTAATCCATGAGTAAATTATTTACTCTAAATGTCCGTAGTCGTTCATACTTGTGGGAACAAGTGTGAGGGTAAGACTATTATGAACTTGGATTGGTTGATATTCATAAGGATGAATATAGAGCAATAGGTTGCTACCAAGGTTCATAAATATTTGTGGGATACAAATATTGGACTAACCCGCATCTCAAATCTTACTACATGGAATCTTATTGATTGATCATAAGTAAATTTGAGTAAAGGCGAATATCATTTGGTATCCTTCGACCTGAGATACATATTGGGTTTTGATATTCACCAAGTGTTACACCTTGAACTAGTTCTTCACTGATATGAAATAATTGTCAGTACATAAGGCTATGTTCAGGTATGACATAAGGTGATTGTGAGAAACGTATGTAGTCAAGATGGGATTTGTTCCTCTTATTCGTTGAGAGTATGATGTCTAAGGCCTGATTAAGTTAAATCAACAAGGAATGATCATTCTGTGTCCTTGGATTTAACATGACATCTGTAACAAAAGGATAGGTGATTGATTCACCTAAATCATTTCAAGTAGGGTACTTGAAAGGGATGATGTTATTGAATGGCCATAAGTCACGCGTATTAAGGGTAGTAAACCGTTGTTAGGCGTCATTTACTGCTTGCATCAATCTTCTATGAATCTTGGGCAAGTGGGAGATTGTAGGATTCTATATGCCCAAGACACATAAAATATTGATGTTGTTAGTACGTTATGATCCAAGTCGGGTTATACCCAATAACAAGCTTAGCAAACACCAATTAATATTTAATTGATGATATGATCATGCAATTAAATATTTACACCAATTTAGAAAATGGGTTTTCTAAATAAGTTGCATATGAGATGGAACAATTTATTAGGATATTTTGTTCAAAAATATTATTTGAAGTGTTATTTAAATTAGTTGTATAACACCAAATAATAATGAGAGTATACTACTTATACAATTAATTGGTTAATTGTATAAACTAGTTAAAAGAGTAGGCAATATATACATGTGTGTATTAATATTTAAGAGAATAAAAATCTTTGTTTTTTTTATGCCAAAACCGTCCCATGTGACCTCATGGGTGGGAGACACACATGCTTGTCATGGTCTTCCACTAACCAACTTATTCTCTTGATTACACAAACACACATGCCCTCTTGTCTCCTCCACTAACTAGAAAGACTCCATTCTTCTCATTTGAATCATTACATGCAACTAACAACAAGAGAATTCAGCTCTTAACTCTCTCTCTATCTTAGGGAAATGGCAGCAGCATTGAAGGTGGATTTAGGGCTGATTTTGAGCTGGTTTGATGTTGTTCTTGGTGTGAGATTCTTGCATTACATGATGATGAGTCTCATTACATGCAACACAAGAAAGTTTCAGCTCTTTGTCTCTCTAATCCTACGGATTCCAGCAGCTAGAAAATAGGGTTTTCTAGCTGAGATTTGAGCTGCATCTTGGTGTAATCTACCTAACAAGATAAGGTGTTTGCAAGGAGCTTGGGGTATACTAACTTGAGGGTTCCTTCTTTGGAGTCTTGGCCAAGTTCTTGAGCATCTAACAACTCTTTTCTGTCGAGTTTAGCTGCTGCAGAAAGGTATATATCACAGCTCAATGAAGCTGTGATTTTATGTAGTTTTTCACATGTTCATAGCTTGCTAATTCACATAAATGATCCTTTGTTCTTTGGGTTTGTTTTATACATTAATATGGTCATCTAATGAACATATTTTTCAGCTTATAAACATGGTTATAATGCTTTACTTCCGCTGCGTTTTCTGAAAGTTTAAATGGTTAAACTATGATTTTATGTTCTAACAAACCCAACAAGTCATACCTATGCCTTAGGACTTCGATATTCTAGTGATTGGACTTGATCAAATTTTGTATTTGAATATGTGGAACTCTTTATTATTTGAGTAAAATTATTTGGTTATAATGTTTCAATTAATGTTCCAATTTAGCATGTTTAATCCATGAGTAAATTAATTACTCTAAATGTCCGTAGTCGTTCATACTTGTGGGAACAAGTGTGAGGGTAAGATTATTATGAACTTGGATTGGTTGATATTCATAAGGATGAATATAGAGCAATGGGTTGCTACCAAGGTTCATAGATATTTGTGGGATACAAATATTGGACTAACCCGCATCTCAAATTTTACTACATGGAATCTTATCGATTGATCATAAGTAAATTTGAGTAAAGGAGAATATCATTTGGTATCCTCCGACCTGAGATACATATTGGGTTTTGATATTCACCAAATATTATACCTTGAGCTAATTCTTCACTGTCCTGAAATAGTGGACAGTACATAAGGGTATGTTCAGGTATAATACGAGGTGTTTGTGAGAAACGTATGTAGTCAAGATGGAATTTGTTCCTCTTATCCGTTAAGAGTTAGATGTCTAAGGCCTGATTAAGTTAAGTCAACAAGAAATGATCATTCTGTGTTCTTGGATTTAACATGACATCTGTAACAAAATGATAAATGATTGATTCACCTAAATCATTTCAAGTAAGGTACTTGAATGGGATGATGTTATTGAATGACCGTAAGTCATGCGTATTAAGGGTAGTAAACCGTTGTTAGGCGTTATTTACTGCTTGCATCAATCTTCTATGAATCTTGGGCAAGTGGGAGATTGTAGGATTCTATGTGCCCAAGACACTTAGAATATTGATGTGGTTAGTACGTTATGATCCAAGTCGGGTTATACCCAATAACAAGCTTAGCAAACACCAATTAATATTTAATTGGTGATATGATCATGCAATTAAATATTTACACCAAATTTAGAAAAAGGGTTTTCTAAATAAGTTGCGTATGAGATGGAATAGTTTATTAGGGTATTTTGTTCAATAATATTATTTGAAGTGTTATTTAAATTAGTTGTATAACACCAAATAATAATGAGAGTATACTACTTGTACAATTAATAGGTTAATTGTATAAACTAGTTAAAATACTAGACAATACATATCTGTGTGTATTATTTATAAAAGAAATCCTCCTTTTAAATGAGCAACAAACCGTCCCCTTGGTCTTGCTTTAAGTGGGAGACATAACATGCATGTGAGGCTTGCATGCTTGTGTGTTTTTACACAAAGGATTCTCTTGATAAACACACACTTGCTAGTTCCACTAACAAGCATGTATTCAGCTCTCATCCAAAAAGAACAACACATGCAAACAAGAATGTTGGACCAAAAGAACCAATGAGCCAAGATCAGGAAAACCTCTAAGTCCCACATGACATCACAACAACTGCTGAAGACTCCCATCAGCTATTGTGTTCTCCTGCTTGAATGTCAGACTCGAGAGCATCTTAGCTCCAACCATCAGCTGTTCTGACAAAGTCTGAAGAACAAAGTATGAAGATCAAAGAATTGAAGAACAACAGCTGAAGAAGACTCCAAAGTACTGAAGACCAAGTACTGAAGTCTGAAGTACTGATCTTACAAGTATTGAAGACTTCAAGTATTGAAGACATGTACTGAAGAATCAAAAGCTGAAGAACTGAAGAACTGAAGACCTTCTACTCAAGCACAAAGTCTGAAGACAAAGACTGAAGACAACAACTGATGATATCTACTGAAGTCATCAGTTGTTACATCATCTGAAGCCAAGTCTGAAGACCAAGTACTGAAGACTCAGAGTTTGTCACAACAGCTGAAGATGTCTTCTTCAGTTGTTGTGATGGTTTTTCCTTTTCAGTAGTTTATCTTTTTTCAGTAGTTGTACAACAACTGAAGAGCATGTTCTTCAGTTGTTATAGTATCAGTAGTTATAAACGACTAAAGAGTTTGTTCTTCAGTCGTTGTAGGATTTCAGTAGTTTTATTTTTGTCAGTACTTAGGAAACTTTTGTAAGATGATGTCAGTTGTTGACATCTTCAGTAGTTTTATGTTTTGTCAGTTGTAATTTTAATATTTAGTTGATGTCAGAAAAAGGACATCAACCCATCCTTTTGCCGCCTATAAAAGGATGGGGAACCATACTGTTTTAATTGCCGAAACGTGCTATGCAATAGAACATTTATTGTTTCGCATAACTCTTTTCTCTCTCTATGCTTGTGCTTTTACATGCAATATCTTTTATGTTCTTGCATTAATCGCTAATTAATGTGCTAAATCCGCTGCAAACATAATCTAATTGATCAAACGAGAGGCTGAGATCCTGTCAAATGGTATCAGAGCTGGTTAATCATTGATCTATTTCACTATTGATCATTTGAAACTGCTCTTTTGATCTCTCTGTTTGATCGAATTAGCAATTTGCAAGAGTTAGCCATAGAGAGTGAGTTTCTGCTGTTTCCGGCCAAAATCTTGAGGTCTTTTGGTGGTTTTGAGTTACGTTTGTCGTGTTTAAACTTGTTTTTGACTAAAACCTGAGATGACAACACCAACTAATGATCCTCACAACACTGGTTCCGCAAACAAGCCTCCGATGCTGGTTAGGAACGAGTATAACATATGGCAAAGACGTATGCTACACCACTTGGCTGTCAACAGTGCTGGTTGTTGGAAGTCAGTGGTGCATGGGCCATACAAGCCTATGGTGAGCGTCCCGGAATCTAATGAACAGGTTGCGAAGAAACCTGAACAATATTCGGACGAATATCTAAAGCTGTTCGAAATTGATGCTAGAGCCCATGGAATTCTAGCCATGGCCATTCCTAATGAGATATATTCAGGGCTCTTGCATCATGAGTCTGCTCATGACCTATGGGTTGCTCTAAAGGAACAATTTGGAGGAACTGATTCGGTCTTAGCAAACAATAGGGAAATCCTCGCCCAACAATATGAGACATTCTCATATAGAAAGGGTGAGACTCTGACCCAGCAGTTTGAGCGGTTCTCTTGTTTGATCTCTGAGCTGAAGATGGTCAAACAAGAGTACTCCAAAAGCCAGATGAACAACAGGTTCCTCAGGTCATTGCCTGAGAGGTGGGACACATATACCATTGTCCTACGCTCCAGTGCTTACCTGGACACTCTATCTCTCACCCAACTTCATGGAAAATTGCTCACTTTTAAGAGAGAGATAGAGCAAAAGAGGAGGTTGTCATCTTCTAGAAAACTTGCTGATGACTTTGTCCAAGGTAATGCTGCCTTGATAAGTCATGAGTCAGAATATGCTTCATCAGAAGGTTCTTACGATGAGCATATAGATTTCTCTACCAACTCAGAACAAGCTTTTGTTGGTGTTAGTAGTTCAGGAGGTGGTGGTGACAACTTGTGTTTTCTGATGGAGGACTTGAAGGGCATTCCAGATGATGATCTGGAAGAGATGGATATTTTGAACCAAATGGCAATGATAAATATCCGCTCTCAAAAGTTCTACAAGAGAACTGGTAGGAAATTCCCAGGACTCTCTGGCAAAACCAAAGTTGGTTTTGTCAAGAGCAAGTTGAGGTGTCACAAGTGCCAAAGGCTTGGACACTTTGCAAGAGAGTGTAGATCGTCTGGATCTAACTCATCTGCACCCTTTGTGACTTTTCCCAGCAATAGCTCACAGCACAAAGGGCAACCTTCCTCCAGTTCTAGCTATCCATCTCAGGCACAGGCACCACCTGCTTATTTTGTGCCACAGGGTCATATGCCATATCCTTTCCCCTGTTACTACATGCCTCAGCATAGTCAAACTCAAGCACCCCCGGCTCAACCACCTCATGCTCTTCTAGAGCCTCAATCTTCCCAATCTCATCACCACACACAACCTCAACAACAAAACTTTTTCACCCCAACTGTTGTTGACTGGAGTAGTCTACCAGAAGAGCTATATGGTCAGGATCAACTACTTCAAGGTGCTGGTCAACATGGTGGTG
Source organism: Flaveria linearis (assembly GCA_024085815.1). Taxonomy (NCBI): domain Eukaryota; kingdom Viridiplantae; phylum Streptophyta; class Magnoliopsida; order Asterales; family Asteraceae; genus Flaveria; species Flaveria linearis. The sequence goes on along the minus strand of CM044008.1, from coordinate 80,008,449 downwards.
ACCAACCTTTTGGAAATCTTGCTCTGATGGCCCTTGATTCTGCTGAAGGGTCATCATCCAATGCCTCATCTCAGGTATCCACTGAGGCAAAAGCCAAGCTTTGTTCAGAATCTTGCATAGCAGCATTTGCTTCTATTAGAGAAGCAAATGTAGCTTTAATAGGTAAAAATCTTGAGCTTGAGCAAACAATTTCCAAAAGAAAAGCTGAGTTTGAGGTTGTTCTAAAAGATAAAAATGATGAGATTTACAAGCTTAAATGCCAAATCAAAGATGATAAAGCTTGGGAAGATGTACTTCTAGAGAAGTACAAAGACCTCAAGGAAACTCTTGCAACCACCCAAGTTGAGTGCGATCGATGGGTGCAATCATGCAAGGGTTTTGAAATGCTTCTTAGCAAGCAGTCAGCTTCCAATGTGAAGTTTGGCATTGGTTATAATCACACTGCTCCTCCCACAGATTTCACTTCAAGAGCAGAAGTTGAATCTGATGGGGAGAGCAATAACCAATCCTTCTCATCATGTGACTTACTATCCTCTGAATCAGCATCATCAGAGATAGATGTCAGCATTTACTCCTGCCAAAACCAATCAGCTGATGCTACAACAGCTGATGGTTTAAATGCTGACTGTCACATGACCAAAAGGCTGATCAACTCAGGTGTTGTCACTAAAAGTACTGAAGGTACTGAAGAGCAAGTGACAACATCTGAAGTTCAAACCTCAAATACTGTTAGCACTAAAGAGAAGAAAACTAACAGTAGGAAAGGTTTGAAGACAGCTAGAGAGGATACCAGGAAAGCAGGCACTAGGAAGAAAACTGCTAGTACTGATGACAAACAGCTGAAGAACAAGTCTTTAGCAGTTAAATCCTCTTCAGCTGATGATCAGCATAAGATGAAGAAAAAGCCATGTGAGATATGTGGCTTGTTCAATCATCTTACTGATGATTGCTGGTACAAAAGGGGTTCCAAACTCAAACAGAAGGAGAAAATTGATGAAGGCATCAATAAAATGAAGAATGAGTTTGAAACCAAGTTTGTACTAGCAACATCCAAGCCTGAAATCCCTAAGCCCAAAGCTAAATCTAAAAGGAAGGTGGGGATTACTCAGGCAACAGCTGAGGTTGCTCAGAAAAAGATGGTACAACATAGGAACTCATCATCAGCAAACTACAATGTGTCTGAAGAGCTGAAGGCCTTATCACAGAATCAGACACAATTGGTGATGATGGTTCAGCACCTAGTGGGAAGAGTCAACCACTTAGATGCTCCTGTGTTGAAACCACAGAAAAGGAAGTCCAAGCCAAAGGGTTCCTCTTCTGTACCATCTTCTTCACCTCAAGCTGTGACACACAACACACCTGTTAGTGTTGCACCTGTAGCTGAGAACAGACCCAAAACAAAGCAGGTTTGGGTCTCCAAGACCAACTAACACATGGTTGTGTTTGCAGGGTTCTTCAACATGCCATAGAAGCATCTGGTATGTAGACAGTGGAGGATCCATGCACATGACAGGAAGCAGCTCCCTTCTTAATGACTACTCTCAAGGAAAGAAGGGATTTGTTTCCTTTGGCAATGATGCAAAGGGTTACATCATTGGTAAAGGCTTTGTTTCTAATGGGGAAATAAGGTTTGATGATGTTAACCATGTGGAGATTCTCAAGTACAACCTCTTGAGTGTCAGTCAAATGTATGACAAAGGCCATGTTGCCCTTTTTACAAGCCAGAACTGCCGAATTCTGTCATCCAAAGTTCTGAGTTTGATTGACAAGGCATTGGATGAACACACTCTCCTGAAGGCCAACAGGACAGGAAGAGTGTATGCCTTAGATCTGTCCAAAAAGATGGATCTAAAAGGCCATCCTTGCCTATTCTCCAAGGCATCTCCTCAAGAGTCTACACTATGGCATAGAAGGCTGGGTCATGTTAATTTCAAGAACATGAATCAGCTTATAAGCCATGGTTTAGTAAGAGGATTGCCTCAGAAGGAGTTCAAGTGTGAAGATGACTGCACTGCTTGTGTGAAAGAAAACAACACAAAGTTTCATTCCCTTCAATAGAAGAACCTAAGTCCACTGCCTGCTTACAGCTTCTGCACATGGGTCTCTTTGGTCCTGTCAGAGTAATGAGCATGGCAAAGAAGAAATACTGCCTGGTAATTGTGGATGATTATTCCAGGTTTGTATGGACTTTCTTCTTGCACTCCAAGGATGAAGCAGCAAAGACAATAATGAACTTTGTGTTACATGTAGAAAAGCAGTATTCCCTACAGGTCAAGTGTGTGAGGAGTGACAATGGAACAGAGTTTAGAAACCACACACTTGATGACTTCTACCTGTCCAAGGGAATTAGAAGGCAGTTTAGCATTCCTAGAACTCCTGAGCAGAATGGAGTGGTGGAGAGAAAGAACAGGACCCTCATTGAAGCAGCAAGGTGAATGTTGGCTAACTCAGGGTTGCCACTGACCTTTTGGGCTGAAGCTGTCAATACAGCTTGCTATGTACAGAATAGAGCTTTAGTGAATAAGAGGTTGATGAATACTCCATATGAAGTTCTTCATCATTTGGCCCCTCTTATTTCATTCTTTAGAGCCTTTGGGTGTCCTTGTTTTATTCTCAACACTAGCAACCCACTTCAGAAGTTTGCTAGTAAGGTGGATGCAGGGTATTTTGTTGGTTATTCATCAACTTGCAAGGCATACAGAGTCTTCAACTGTAGAACTAAGGGGGTTGAGGAAACTCTGCGTGTTAAGTTCAATGAATCTCCAAAGGACAAGATTCCACAAAACCCTGTGGAGTTGTTTGATCTGGACATACTACAATATGTTCCTTATCAACCTCCATCTGTTGAGCCTGTCAGCAGATCTCCACCTGGTGGTACTAATGATGATGTAGTCAGTACTCACCTCTTCAGGATCAGTGACAACCTGCCTGAGTCCACTGAACCTGATGCTCCTGTAGCCTCAGCAGCTCCATCCACTACAAATGCTGATGAGATTTCTGCTTGCTCTACTTCATTTGAGCTGCCATACTCTACATGGTTTCAGGAATCTCCATCACCATCTGTTGCTGCTGATGGGTCTACAAACACTTGCACAGATATCATAGTCTATCAAGAGCTCAAGAATCACCCCACATCACAGATCATTAGTGATATCCATGCTGGAGTTTCAACCAGGAATCAATTGTCCAACTTCTGCTTCTATGCTCTCTTCATCAGTCAGCAAGAGCCAAAGAACTATCATATTGCCTTAAGAGACAATGGATGGGTGGAAGCTATGCAGCTTGAGCTTCTTCAATTCAAGAAACAGCAAGTGTGGGAGCTTGTTCCATTACCCAAAGATAAGTGTGCTATAGGCACCAAGTGGGTATTCAGGAACAAAACAGATGAGAAGGGTCAAATTGTCAAGAACAAGGCCAGACTGGTTGTCCAAGGGTTTGCACAGGAGGAAGGCATCGATTATGATGAGACCTTTGCACCTGTGGCCAGACTGGAAGCAATCAGACTGTTCTTAGCTTATGCTGCCTTTCACAGTCTTAAGGTTTATCAAATGGATGTCAAAAGTGCCTTCCTATATGGAAAAATAAAAGAAGAGGTTTATGTGTGTCAACCACCAGGCTTTGAGGACAATAAACATCATGATTGGGTGTACAAGCTTGATAAGGCTCTCTATGGGCTGAAGCAAGCACCTAGAGCCCGGTATGAGACACTCTCAACCTTTCTTCTAGAGAATAAGTTCACTAGAGGCACCATTGATAAAACCTTATTCATCAAGACTGTGGGACAACATAAGCTCCTTGTTCAGATTTATGTTGATGACATCATCTTTGCATCCTCTGATCCAAAGTTGTGTGATGAATTTACAAAGCTTATAAAGCTAAGATTTGAAATGAGTGCTATGGGAGAATTACAGTACTTTCTGGGTTTGCAAATCAAACAACAGGATGATGGAATCTTCATCCATCAGTCCAAATACACCAAAGAGTTGTTGAAAAAGTTTGATTTACAAACCTGTAAGCCCTGTTCTACTCCCATGAGCAGCATCACACAACTAGATGTAGATCAGAAAGGTAAAGCGGTTGATCAAACCCTTTACAGATGTATGATTAGGTCCTTGATGTACCTTACAGCCTCTAGACCAGACATCATGTTTGCAACATGTGCCTGTGCTAGATTTCAGGCTGCACCTAAAGAATCCCATTTGATTGCAATCAAAAGGATCTTTAGATACCTGCAAGGTACCCAATCACTAGGTCTTTGGTATTCAGCTGGGCATTCTTGCAAATTGGTTGCTTTCTCTGATAGTGACTATGCAGGATGCAAAGTCACCAGAAAATCCACTTCTGGTGGTTGCCAATTCCTAGGCAATTGTTTAGTTTCTTGGCAGAGTAAGAAACAAACATCCATTGCTACATCCACTGCTGAGGCTGAGTATATTGCTGCTGCAAGTTGTACCTTTCAAATACTCTGGCTTCAGAACCAACCTCTGGATTTTGGCATTACTGAGACTAAGACTTCATTATTAATGGATAGTGCTTCAGCTCTTTGTATTGTTAAGAATCCAGTCCAGCACTCCAGGACCAAACATATTGAGATCAGACATCATTTTATTAGAGATTGCTATGAGAAAGGTCTGATTGATCCTAAGTTTGTGCCTAGTGCTGATGAGCTTGCAGACATTTTTACTAAGCCTCTAGATAGTGCCACATTCTAAAATTTGGTACTAAGGCTTGGTATGCTGCAGCTTGACTGATTTGATCTTTGCTGATGATTTTACTTCACAACTACTGATGAGCATTAGGTCAAATACAAGTACTGATGAGTAATTTAGTCTTCAGCTCTTTCACAACTACTGAAGACTAAAATGACTCAAAGTACTGATGTACATTATTTATTGAAAACAACTGAAGTAGTGAGGTGAATTACAACTACTGATGTATGATTTTCAAATAAATAAGTACTGAACAAATTTTGTTCACAAGTACTGATGTGTGATCCTACACAAGTACTGAAGACAATTTGTTCACCAGCTCTGAAGAATATTTCATCAGCACTTGTGAACATCTGATCACAAAAGCTGAAGGCATAAATATTCACAAGAGCTGAAGGGTCAATGAAACATCTGAAAGTCAGCCAAAGAGCTGATGAGTAAGTGTGGAGGCTAGTATGAAACAACTGATTTGATGGCAACAGCTGATGAGTAATTTCTCATCAGCTGATGACAACAGCTGCTGTTTCATACCCAAAAACTGAAGGACAAAACCATGTCTTCAGTAGTTTCACAACTACTGATGGCTAACACCAAGTCCTCAGTTGTTTACAACAACTGAAGCAATACCATGTCTTCAGTAGTTCATAACTACTGATATCAGTAGTTCACAACTACTGAAGGCTAACACCAAGTCTTCAGTTGTTACAAAGTCTGAAGAAGAATATTAGGTCATCAGTAGTTCATAACTACTGAAGACTGACAGTAACTCTTCAGACGTTTACAACATCTGAAGGACAAAACCAAAGTCTCAGTAGTTTCAACTACTGAAGACCAACACCAAGTCCTCAGATGTTATAACCACTGAAGGTTAAAACCACATCATCAGTTGTTACAACAACTGATAACTAACACCAAAACCTTCAGTCGTTTTCTTTCAACCTTTGACCTACCCTATAAATACCCCACTTTCAGAGCATTTACTCCTCACTTGACCTAATCCTTCCAAACCTCTGAAATTCCCATACACCATTAATGGCGACCATGCAACTGAAACCTCGACACAACTGTGTCGCCCATCTTACAAAATCGCCATTATGGCCTAAGTTTCACCAAGCCGTCGATCTTATGAACGACTCACCCTACGAAACGGCTTTTCTCCTGAACCCCACTATATACACCGACTCCTTGGCGGACTTTTTGGACAAATGTAACTGTCCAAGCCGGAGAGCAGGATGGCGAGGTCTCTCTCCGGTCCTCCGTCAACAGCCATCCCGTGGTTATCACTCCAGCTACCCTACGCCAAACCCTAGAGCTGGAGGATGCCACCCACCCAACTTCCTACCCCAAAGGTGCCTTGGATCTCTCATTCACATACCACGACTACCAGGGTAACCTCTCCGCCTCCACCTTGTTGAAGAAACACTTTCCTGATCCTCAACGACTGATCTTCCACATGGTGAACGTATGTCTGGCTCCCAAAACCACTTCGTGGGACCAGATGTCCACAAGGTGGCAATAGGTATTGTTCTCTATCCTTGAAAAACAACCGTTAAACTTAACTGATATACTATTTTTGGAAATAAAGGATATGGCCACAAAACCAATTTCTAACCGATGGATCTTGTATCCTCGGTTCATTATGGCCATAATAGAGAACCAGCTTCAGGCTGAGGGACTAGTTGGCACTGGGGTCCCTGCCATGGCCGTTCTAGCCGAGGTATACTCCAGGCACAACACTGACCAAACACTCAAACAGCCTGGCCTGCTGCGAAAACCCACGCAGCAGGAACCCACAGCCTCCACCTCCAAATCCAAAGTCCCCACCAAACCAAAAGCCAAAAAGAAGCCTAAAAAGGCTACTCAGGGAGATGAGTCCCCTGAGGATGCCCCTGCAACACAAAGGCAGGATGTGCCTGCCGGTTCGATTCTCCCAGCAGGTACCACGACTCCACCCACCACAACCGCACAGGCTTTCTCTCAATAGGAGCCTGATGCAACCAATATTGGGGCAACCACATTACTGGGGTCTTTCTCACTTGAGAAGACTGCCATTCAAGAGCACAGTCCTCCCCATGTGCACACTGCTTCGAGCCCATCTCTTGATGAGACCTCCCCACAAATCCCTACATTGGTTATCGCGAAAGTGCTAACCCATCTGAGCACTCCACCCTCTCCCCAGAAACCTATTACAACTGGGGAGACTCCAACCGAAGAGGGGGTGGATACAAGTGCCGGTGGGAGCCCACAGCACAGAGAATCAGTCCAATCTCCCAGTGTGGCTAGGGAGATAGGACAATCTGGTGAGGCTGCCACTTCCCCTGCATCAACATCTGAGCAGGGTGAAGCTGGTAACATCACTAAGACCTCACCAGAGGCAACTGCCGATGATGGATCCAATCCGGAGGATAGAAGTCCCTAGTACCATGAACAAGGGGCACATGCTATTACTGAGCCACACTCAGGGCATGTACATCCTGACATTGTCAGGAGGTCAGGTGATTCAGCTCATGCTGATGATGACCTAAGCTTCTTCTATGATGTAGTAGCTCAAAACACTATCCTAGAGGATGAGATAAGCAGACTCAAAGAGCTGCTTGCTCAAATGACTCAGGATAGAAGTCCATCTGCCACCACTACCCCACAGATGGCACCTTCACCCGAAGGTCTCATAAACACTGAGCTACTCCCACAAACTCGGCCACCAGCCCCTGCTTCTGGCACTAGCTCTCAGGGTCCGAACCCCCCTGAGCAGCTGGATGTTATCCTCCAGAAATCCCTACCTCTCATCACACCCATGCTTAAAGACTTAGTCATTCAAACCCTTGATGAGAGGCTTCCCACATACATACAACCCATGGTGGAGGTTGCCATTTCTAAGGCACTTGCTGATAGTCAAACCCCAACCAATGCACCCAAAAAGGGGGAGACATCAGTGCAAGTCAAGAGGAAGAGGGGTGAGGAGGAGGTAGAGGCAGAGAAAGAGGTGGTGGTTGAGAGGGAGTTGGTTGAGGAGACTAGGAAGGTGAGGGAGAAAGGGAAGAGGAAAGAGAGGGAGGTTGAGCAAATAGAAGTGGCTGACATCCAAAAAGATTTCAGTTTCACTGATAAGAAAAAGGGAGAGGAGGGAAAGATGGTGGCTGACTCTGATCTAGCAGCCCTTGTCAAGGAGGCTGATGCTGAACACAGCAAATCAATGGATTCTGCCATTGCTCAGCTGTTCAGGCAAGGCTTTGACAAGGACACTGCCTTGCTAGATCAGGAGATCAGGAAAATGGAAACTAGGGAAATAGAATACCAATGGTCTACTTATAGCCAAGAGGATCAAAAGAAACTTGAGGCTGTGAGTAGATTCATTTCGAAGTATCTGGGCAGGCCAGTCCTTGATGTAAAAGCATGGACCAGGGACAAACTCTTGGCAATAACCACCAAGATCTGTTCGGCTGGTGATTTCACTAAGGAACTGGTCGCAGAGGCCCTCTCTGAAGCAGGTGCTGGGAACAGGACACTGCTAGTAAAACAGACCAAACCAGCCCTTATCTCTAGGTTACTAGCAGTGCCTGCCAACATTCCCACACCAACAACCCAACCACAACCCACTAAACCAACCCCTTCACCACCAAAACCCGTAGCCAATGATCCACCCTTGAAGAAGAAGAGAAGGGTGTTGAGGCTGCAAGAAGAAGAAGAAGAAGAGGGTGATGAGGTGGATAGACTGCCTCTTTCAGCAGTCATCCCTCTACCAAAAGCCAAATCCCAAACCATCACTCCCACCTCACAGATGGAAACTGTGAAGGTAAAGATAGAGGAAGAGGCACAGCAGCTTCATGATGCTGAGATGCTTAAGTCTATTGACCAAGCATATGCTACCTCTACCTTTATCATGAATATGAAGAAAGAAGCTCTGAGACTCTTCACTCTCAAACAAACCTTCCAATATAACAAGGAGAGAGTGAGGACTTGGCCTGATCCTAGGGTGGCTCACAGGATCACAATGAATAATATTCCTGTCAGATACAAGAGCCAGATGAAGAGGATTGTAGATGTAGTAATCACAGTGGCTCTTGTAATAACACCCTGGGAAATTGTGGATGAGTTCGAGAAAGCTTATAAAGCTAAGCTACCTCCTGAAATGATGTTGGAGAACAGGATGGTAAGGAAAGGCTTAGTTTATAAGTAGCTTGAGAACTTCCGCAAAAATGAGCTCAACTTGTTGCTAGAAGGCAGACATCCAGATGAATTTTCTTACAAGCAAATCACAACAGTTGAGCTCAAAAATGGGAAACAGGTCAAGTATGTCTCAGAGACGTACGACCGTGAAGGATTGTTCGATGGTGGGGATGAGGGCATGACCAAAGATGAACAAATGATCTTTGTCCGAGCCTACACCAGAGAATCCTACAGGCTTGTACATGGGAGGTAGATCTCATGGATGGGACAACAACTCTGTGTCCAATTCCCCAAGACAGAGCTCCCGTCCATACTTAGCCAAACAAACACTAGAGACTACCTCTAAGGCCAGTGCTTATCTGGGTCAACTTCTAATCTGATCTAGAAGGAAATAGACCAATCATTATGCCACCAATAAGTGGGACAACCAATAATTAGAGGTTTTGGCTGCATTGGTTCAGGGGGAGTTTGTTGGACCAAAAGATCCAATGAGCCAAGATCAGGAAAACCTCTAAGTCCCACATGACATCACAACAACTGCTGAAGACTCCCATCAGCTATTGTGTTCTCCTGCTTGAATGTCAGACTCGAGAGCATCTTAGCTCCAACCATCAGCTGTTCTGACAAAGTCTGAAGAACAAAGTATGAAGATCAAAGAACTGAAGAACAACAGCTGAAGAAGACTCCAAAGTACTGAAGACCAAGTACTGAAGTCTGAAGTACTGATCTTACAAGTATTGAAGACTTCAAGTATTGAAGACATGTACTGAAGAATCAAAAGCTGAAGAACTGAAGAACTGAAGACCTTCTACTGAAGCACAAAGTCTGAAGACAAAGACTGAAGACAACAACTGATGATATCTACTGAAGTCATCAGTTGTTACATCATCTGAAGCCAAGTCTGAAGACCAAGTACTGAAGACTCAGAGTTTGTCACAACAGCTGAAGATGTCTTCTTCAGTTGTTGTGATGGTTTTTCCTTTTCAGTAGTTTATCTTGTTTCAGTAGTTGTACAACAACTGAAGTGCATGTTCTTCAGTTGTTATAGTATCAGTAGTTATAAACGACTGAAGGGTTTGTTCTTCAGTCGTTGTAGGATTTCAGTAGTTTTACTTTTGTCAGTACTTAGGAAACTTTTGTAAGATGATGTCAGTTGTTGACATCTTCAGTAGTTTTATGTTTTGTCAGTTGTAATTTTAATATTTAGTTGATGTCAAAAAAAGGACATCAACCCATCCTTTTGCCGCCTATAAAAGGATGGGGAACCATACTGTGTTAATTGTCGAAACGTGCTATGCAATAGAACATTTATTGTATCGCAGAACTCTTTTCTCTCTCTATGCTTGTGCTTTTACATGCAATATCTTTTATGTTCTTGCATTAATCGCTAATTAATGGGCTAAATCCGCTGCAAACATAATCTAATTGATCAAACGAGAGGCTGAGATCCTGTCAAAGAAAAATGCAGCTCTCTCTCTCTAGGAAAAGCTATGGACCAGCAGCATTTTAAGGTGTTCTTAAAGTGTTCTTGTGTTGTTCTTGGAGTGTTCTAATAACAAGAAAGGTTCTTGCATTCCATGATCATGATTCTCATTTGCATGCAACACAACAAATCTCTCCTTCTTCCTCTCAAATCCCACGGATTGTAGCAAGCTGAAAAGAGGGTTTTCAGCAAGAACAAAGAGGGTTTTGGAGCTGTTTTTGGTGTATTCTACCTAACAAGAAGGTGTGTTTGCAAGGAATTTGGGGTATACTAGCTTGAGGACTTCTATCCTTGAAGTCTTGGCTGCATTTTGGGCATCTCCATCTTCACCAAACATCTCTTTTGGTCGACATTATTGCTGCTGCAATAAGGTATATCACAGCTCAATGAAGCTGTGATTTTATGTAGTTTTACATATGTTCATAGCTTGTTAATTCACATAAATGATTCTTTGATTTATGGGTTTGTTTTATACACTTGAATGGTCACTTGAAGAACATAATTTTCAGCTTATAAAATGAGTTTTAAAGCTATACTTCCGCTGCGTTTTCAGAAAGTTTAAGAGGTTAAACTATGATTTTATGTTCTAACAAACCCAACATCTATCGGCTCCAGTATCGAATAATACGTAAGCATAACGGTTACTAACTAGTAATGTACCGGTGACAACGGAGGGATCTTTACGAGCTTTCTCCGCTTCCATCATGAATGCTCTGCCACGGGCTTCCTGTTCCTTCAACTTAGGACATTCCTTCTTAAAGTGTCCAAATGCTCCACATTCATAACAACCTTGGTTCTGACCTTCTTTCCTCTCGTCCAACTTTACTTGACAATCTCTTATTCGGTGTACAAACTTTCCACAGCGTTCACATACGTTGCAGGGGCCAGTATGGTAGTACTTGCATTTGTTGCACTTAGGGCTAGGTCCTTGGCTTCTTTTGCTTCATCAGCAGTATACATCCTGCCAGGGCATCTCTTCTTTAGACGGAAGTTTCCAGAACGACTTCCTGAACCTTCAGACCATTTCCTCTTTCCAGAATAAACTGACTTTTCCTTCTCCATTGGACTCTCACAAATTTCCATTGGCTTCTTCCCTGTGCTCGCTTTCCTTAACGTTCCCATTCGTACAGCATCATCGGTCAGGGTATGTGCTAGCTGCACTACTTCTTGGTAAGTAGTAGGGTTTGATGATGTCACCATGCTACGAATCTGAGGCAGCAATCCCCAAATGTAGCGTTCGATTATCTTGTACTCAGGGGTTATAAGATGGGGTACAATTCTTGCCATTTCATTAAATAGTGTAGTGTATCCACAAACATCTGCTCCTTCCATCGAGAGGTTCCAAAACTCGGCTTCAACCTTTCGAATCTCATTACGCGGACAGTATTCCTTCATCAACAAAGCTTTGAATTCATCCCAGGTGAGTGCATAGGCAGGCACCTCAACTAAAGCATGGATTTGTATCCACCAAGTTAATGCCTCATCTTGGAGTGAACTTGTTGCATACTTCACGCACTGAGCTGGCGTACAATTGCTGATCATCATAACTGCTTCCATCTTCTCTATCCAGCGGAGAACTCCAACTGGTCCTTCTATCCCAGCAAAATTCTTTGGCTGGCATGCTTGGAAGGCCTTGTAGCTGCATCCTTCATTTTGGTTCCCTTGATTAGCATTATGTTAAGCGACGGCAGCTTGAACGTGTTGCGCAATCAATTGAGCTAATTCCTCAGCAGTTTTGGAAGTGGGTTTCCGTGGGTTTCCCGTCTTGGAGCCATGGTTTTTCTTTTATAACATAACAATCATGATATAAGTGAGTCGATATATCACGCAATATCCGAATTAATCGCGTATGTAAGCAAAGAAATTTAACCATATCATAACATAACCATTCATCACATTTCATTCATCCAAAAATTAACCCAAAAACCAATGTTACCTGTTTTTTCATCAAATGCCAAAAGAACAACTTGGCCCAAACAAAATACTGGGGCGGTCAAATGCCATCCCCTAACAAGTACATGTTTTTACCCGAGTTAATAAATTCTTTCAGCCAGCAATTACAATGATGAAATGAAATAGACAAACTGGAAATAAGACAATCATGGAAATTTGCGCCTAGATCCTGGATAGCTCACGCCAAAGTATACTCCCGAACGTGCGGTAACCATGACAAGCAGAACGCAAACTACCATCAGTGGCATGGTAACCGTCACATGCTGCTCCATCACTCGCACACGACGGTTCGCATCCATCTCTTTAACTCTTGAGGCATCCAACCTCATCCTGGTCACATCAGCTGTCAGTGTCACGTCCTCGATTTTGGCTTCAGTAACGATTAGCTTTCTCTGCATCTCGAGCATCATCTCCTCCAACAGTTGGATCCTGTGATGCATCTGCGCCTGTGCATCATCATCCACTACCTTCTCTTCCTCTAACGTACCCAGTCTACCAGCTAGCTCAATCAACTTGTCATCACTAGCTTCACCATTCCTCATCTCCAGCGAGTCTATCCTGCTCTCTAACCAGACGCACCTAGCAGCTAGTAGAGGCACAGTCCTCTCCATCGGCTGCCTCGTCAGGGGTAATGCTCTCAGGTCAGAAGACTCTCCAACTCCTCTAATCACTGGTATACCCTCTTCATCGGTCCACCTCTGAACTTGATCTCCTAACCATTCCCATTTCCTAGCCACACATGCACGTGTCCTCTTGAGGGGTCGCTCCATAACATATCCTACTGTCTCTCCATCTACATCCCTATCAGTACTAGCTCGAATAGGAGTGCTAGCTCTCTTCCTAACTCCACCAGTAGATAACTCAACCTCCTTAACCTCATCCCTACACTCATAATCACTATCACCATCAACATAACTATCCCCACTAGATCCATCATCACTAGAATCACTATCCCCAGAACTACCATCACTATCATCACTATCACTAGAGTCATCAACACCATCAACCCTAGGAACTACAGGCTCTTTCTCATCTTTGGATGGAACTTCAATGGGCTCCCCTTCTTCGGACTCCTCGATCCATCCATTCCTGTTACTAGGATCACTAGCATGAGGTGACATAGCGGGTGCAAAGGCACTGGGATCAGCATAGAAACTGGAAGTAAGTGATGATTTCTCAACCTGCGGGACCTTACACTCCTGATCCTTATCACTTGGGTTTGTTGACATCTATGACAAAAGGGTAATTATACTATATTAACATCTTATCCTGCATATGATCATGAAATCATGCAACAACTAGAATATTCCAGAGTCAACTCATATGTAAGAACTTACGCATGCAAACAATTTCATCATATGAATTCAAGCTCAATATAGCACTTACGCATGCTGAACAATGTCTCATATGGCATTCAAATTAAAATGTAAGCACTTACGCATGCAAAGAATTTCATCATATGATTTCAAGCTCGATTTTGTAAGCATTAAAACAATGTCTCATATGGCATTCAAATTAAAATGTAAGCACTTACGCATGCAAACAATTTCATCATATGAATCCAAACTCAATATAGCACTTACACATGCTAAACAACAAAAGTATCAGTTTAAATCTTCACTCATGGCACCTAAAGTATGGCATACTTAATTCAGGCAATTTAAATAAAATCTTACATCTACTAAGGGCAAGTGGTATGAACACACATTTTTCCCAAAATCCCCGAAACTTTCTTCTTTTACGAAAAGTTATAGTCTAGATAAATTTTTTAAAAAAAATCCTTTTCTAGTTCGCTATAACCATTGGCTCTGATACCAACTTCTGTCACACCCCAAAAACAACGTTAAATATCGCAGCGGAATTGTATATGCGTTAAGCATGGCAATGACAAAGTTGGAAACCAACATGATATATAGGCAAACGTTAAACATAAGTTCTAATTACAAACCACATGATTTTGTCAAAACATTTCAAAATAAGAAAAAGTTCGAATTGTTTAACAACGATCATACACAAAGATCGTATTTTTGAATTAATAGCCAAAATAAAACCAAAAGATGCCACATCCACATTTGCCCAGGCCCAGTTCATACCACCATCCATGCTCCTATGTACCTGAATACATGCTTAAAAAGTCAACATAAAGTTTAACGAGTTCCACGGGTTTACAAAAACATTACATACAACAGTATCAGATATCATTGACAAACAATGTGGTAAGTTGTAAACTAGCTAGGAATACAACTTAATGATAGTACCTAGAGCTATAATCAAACCAAGACACAAAAGCTTTATATAAAGTAAGCAATCCCCACGAAACAAATTCAACATACATTCACTCGCATCCAAAACGCTTGATCAGAGCTACTGATCGCGAGTACGGGCTGTCAAACCCAAATAGATCTACCAATATACAATGTGGCCTAACCCAAGTCTAATTATATGGGAAAAGGGGGTATTCATGAAAGACTCACATGGACACAATAACGAAACACCCATACTCGAGACTATCATACGAACACATACGAGCAAGCCACATGATCATGATACAATGAACGAAGCCATGTATTTCCCCCACGATTTTGTAAAACGATAACAAGTTAAAAGAAGGGGCCGTGGAAACTCACCTTGATTAATGAAATTGATAGTAGTGCAATTACACCAACGAACATCCAGTCAATCCTAATAGTGCCCTTTGCTCTAGTATTCGAAACTACTAAGAGAGTAAGAAATGATGATTTTCTTGCGTTTTTCTTTCGATTATCTCCACCAACAAGCCTTCTTACGCTATAGTATGCTTGCATCTCGAGTTCCAATTGTAGATCTTCAATGAAATTGGAACAAAAACAAAAATGGTGGTGGTGTGGTGGTGTGGCCGTAGGTTGTAGAGAAAAAGAGAGAGGGAGAGTGAATTTCTTTAGAAATGAAGTGAAAAGAAGTGAAATGAGGGGGGAAGGGTTTATATAAGGGGAGGGGAAGGAGAGGGGAAGGGACGGCCGTAAGGCAGGGTGGGAGGGGGTAGCCGAACGGTCTTTTCATTTTTCTCCCGTCTCGACCCGATTTTCAAAACCCGAACATGTTAAATTCTAATTCCTTGCGAAATTCTAGTCCAAAACGACTATTTACACGCCCCATATCTTGGTTTTACCCACTTGGGCATTTTATTGTTTATCCGCTAGATTGAGCCATCTCGTCGCACTAAGGCGCGTAGATGCTGTTATCGGGTTTTCTCGTTACGATAGTCATTTCCTCACATAATAACATTAATATTAGTGTAACTAATATTAAATTAGGCCAAATTCTCATTTTTACCTATGATGTTAATATTTATTTCCCGGTCGGTTCGTAGTGGCGTTTATTTCAGACATTCGCCGGTCTCGGGTTTTCGTGGTCGAACACGCACGAAATAGAAACGTAAGCACATGTAGGACTCTAATCAATCTTTAGAAACGTAAGCACGAAATAGAAACGTAAGAAAAGTTATTTAGTGCTATATATTCTAAAACAAGACTGAGAATAGAAATCAAAATCTAGGGTTTCTAGGGAAATTACCCAGAAATCGAGGGTTGTCACATTTTGCATCAGAACACACCCTAGTCCATGGTGCGAGGCATCACAGTATACCACAAATCCGTCAGTCCTTTAGGAAGTGACAAAATAGGGGCACTACATAACTTTGGCTTGAGCAATTGAAACGCTTCCTCATGCTCCTCACACCAAATATACTCCTTGTTCTTCTGTGTCAATGCAGTCAATGGCTTTGCTATCTTTGAGAAGTTCTCGATAAATCTCCGATAATATCCTGCCAATCCAAGGAATTGTCGTACCTCGGTTGGGTTTCTTGGTATTTCCCAATTCTTAATTGCTTCCATTTTGGCGGGGTCAATGTGTATGCCTTCAGCATTGATGACATGTCCCAGAAATTGAACTTCTCGAATCCAGAACTCGCATTTGGAAAGTTTTGCATATAACTTCTTATTCTTTAGTAACTCCAAAAGCAACCTCAGATGTTGTTCATGTTCCTCCTTAGTTTTCGAGTATGCAAGTATGTCATCTATGAACACGATTACAAATTTATCCAGATACGGTCTGCACACCCTATCATGAGATCCAAGAATACAGCAGGGGCGTTTTTCATTCCAAAGGGCATGACCATGAATTCATAGTGACCATATCACGTTCGAAACGCTGTCTTAGGATCATCTTCCTCAGCAATTCTCAACTGGTTATCACCCAGAGCGCAAATCTATCTTCGAATAGTAACTCGATCCTTGCAATTGGTCAAACAAGTCATCTATTCTTGGCAAAGGGTAACGGTTCTTGATGGTTAACTTGTTCAGTTCTCTGTAGTCGATGCACATCCTCATCAATCCATCCTTCTTTTTCACAAATAAAACTGGCGCTCCCCAAGGGGAGAAGCTTGGTCTTATAAATCCACTATCCAACATTTCCTGCAATTGCTTGGATAACTCCTGCATTTCAGGTGGCGCTAACCGATATGGAGATCGTGCAATTGGCGCTGCTCCTGGTAATAAGTCGATTTTAAATTCAACTTGCCGTTGCGACGGCAACCCAGGCAACTCCTCAGGAAACACTTCCTGATAGTCGCGCACTATCGGTATTTCCTCTAGCTTCTTCTCCTCGGCTCTCGTGTCGATTACATGGGCTATAAAAGCTACGCATCCTTTCCTTAAATACTTTTGTGCCTTCATCACTTTCACAATCTTTAACGAGCACTTTAATCACCTTGAATCTCTAATGGCTCTTCATTTTCAAGGTGCAACTTGACTACTTTCTCATGACATACGATTTCAGCACGATTCTTCAATAGCCAATCCATCCTTATTACAACATCAAAACTTCCCAATTCTACAGGCAAAAGGTCAATTCTAAATGTGTGGTCTCTTAAGAGTATAGTACAATTCCTATACACCTCGTTAGTTTCTATCAATTTCCCATTAGCTAACTCAATCGAGTACTTCTTATTCAACTTACTAGATTGTGAGTCAAGGAAAGACTCGAAGTTTCTAGAAAAAAAACTTCTATTGGCTCCAGTATCGAATAATACGTAAGCATAACGGTTATTAACTAGAAATTTACCGGTGACAACGAAGGGATCTTTACGAGCTTTCTTCGCATCCATCACGAATGCTCTACCACGGGCTTCCTATTCCTTCAACTTAGGGCATTCCTTCTTAAAGTGTCCAAACGCTCCATATTCATAGCAACCTTGGTTCTGACCTTCTTTCCTCTCATCCAACTTTACTCGACAATCTCTTATTCGGTGTCCAAACTTTCCACAGCGTTCACATACGTTGCAGGGGCCAGTATGGTAGTATTTGCATTTGTTGCACTTAGGGTTAGATCTTTGGTTTCTTTTTGCTTCATTAGCAGTATACATCCTGCCAGAGCCTCTCTTCTTTAGACGGAAGTTTTCAAAACGACTTCCTGAACCTTCGGACCATTTCCTCTTTCCAGAATAAACTAACTTTTCTTTCTCCATTGGACTCTCACAAATTTCCATTGGCTTCTTCCCTGTGCTCGCTTTCCTTAACGTTCCCATTCGTACAGCATCATCGGTCAGGGTATGTGCTAGCTGCACTGCTTCCTGGTAAGTAGTAGGGTTTGATGATGTCACCATGCTACAAATCTGAGGCACCAATCCCCAAATGTAGCGTTTGATTCTCTTGTACTCAGGGGTTACGAGATGGGGTACAATTCTTGCCATTTCATTGAATAGTGTAGTGTATCCACGAACATCTGCTCCTTCCATCGAGAGGTTCCAAAACTTAGCTTCAAGCTTTCGAATCTCATTACGCGGATAGCATTCCTTCATCAACAAAGCTTTGAATACGTCCCAGGTGAGTGCATAGGCAGGCACCTCACCTAAAGCCTAGATTTGTGCATTACACCAAGTTAACGCCTTATCTTGGAGTGAACTTGTTGCATACTTCACGCGCTGAGCTGGCGTACAGTTGCTGATCATCATAACTGCTTCCATCTTCTCTATTCAGCGGAGAACTCCAACTGGTCCTTCTGTCCTAGCAAAATTCTTTGGCTGGCATGCTTGGAAGGTCTTGTAGCTGCATCCTTTATTTTGGTTCCCTTGATTTGCATTATGTTGGGCGACAACAGCTTGAACGTGCTGCGCAATCAATTGAGCTAATTCCTCAGCAGTTTGTGGAAGTGGGTTTCCGTGGGTTTCCCGTCTTGGAGCCATGGTTTTTCTTTTATAACACAACAATCATAATGTAAGTGAGTCGATATATCAGGCAATATCCAAATCAGTCGTGTATGTAAGCAAAGAAATTTAACCATAACATCATAACATAACCATTCATCATATTTCATTCATCCAAAAATTAACCCAAAAACCAATGTTACTTGTTATTCATCAAACACCAAAAGTACAACTTGGCCCAACCAAAATACTGGGCGGTCAAATGCCAGCCCCTAACAAGTACATGTTTTTACGCGAGTTAATAAATTGTTTCATGCAATAATTACAATGATGAAATGAAATAGACAAACTGGAAATAAGACAATCATGGAAATCCACGCCTAGCTCCTGGGTAGCTCATGCCAAAATAGACTCCTGAACGTGCAGCAACCATGAGAAGTAAAATGCAAACTACCATGAGTGGCATGGTAACCCTCACATGCTGCTCCATCACTCGCGCACGACGGTTCGCATCCATCCCTCTAACTCTTGAGGCATCCAACCTAATCGTGGTCACATCAGCTGTCAGTGTGACGTCCTTGATCTTGGCTTCAGCAGCGATCAACTTTCTTTGCATCTCGAGCATCTTCTCCTCCAACAGTTGGATCCTGTGGCGCATCTGCGCTTGTGCATCATCATCCACTACCTTCTCTTCCTCTAACGTACCTAGTCTACCATCTAGCTCATCCAACCTATCATCACTAGCTTCGCCATTCCTCATCTCCAGCGAGTCTAACCTGCTCTCTAACCGGACGCACCTAGCAGCGAGTAGAGGCACAGTCCTCTCCATCGGTTGCCTCGTTAGGGGTAATGCTCTCGAGTCAGAAGACTCTCCAATTCCTCTAATCACTGGTATACCTTCTTCATCAGTCCACCTCTGAACTCGATCTCCTAACTATTCCTATTTCCTAGCCACATATGCACGTGTCCTCTTGAGGGGTCGCTCCACAACATATCCTACTGTCTCTCCATCTACATCCCTATCAGCAAGGGTCTTCTTTTTGTATTGTAACGCTGTATTTCATGGAGTGATGTTCATTCTATGTCCTTTAGGGAATAAATGGAATGACCTTCGCGACGGACGCATCCCTATAGTACTAGCTCGAATAGGAGTGCTAGCTCTCTTCCTAACTTCACTAGTAGACAACTCAACCTCCTTAACCTCATCCCTACACTCATCATCATTATCACCATCAACATAACCATCCCCACTAGATCCATCATCACTAGAATCACTATCCCTAAAACTGCCATCACCATCATCAGTATCACTAGAGTCATCAACACCATCAACCATAGGAACTACAGGCTCTGTCTCATCTTCGGATGGAACTTCAATGGGCTCCTCTTCTTCGGACTCCTCGATCCGCCCATTCCTGTTACTAGGATCACTAGCATGAGGTGACATAGTGGGTGCAAAGGCACTAGGATCAGCATAAAACTGGAAGCAAGCGATGATCTCTCAACCTGCGGGACCTTAGACTCCTGATCCTTATCACTCGGGTTTGTTGACATCTATGACAGAAGGGTAATTATACTAGATTAACATCTTATCCTGCATATGATCATGAAATCATGCAACAACTAGAATATTCCAGAGTCAACTCATATGTAAGCACTTATGCATGCAAACAATTTCATCATATGAATTCAAGCTCGATTGTAGCACTTACGCATGCAAACAATATCTCATATGGCATTCAAATTAAAATGTAAGCACTTACGCATGCAAACAATTTCATCATATGAATCGAAGCTCAATATAGCACTTACGCATGCTAAACAATGTCTCATATGGCATTCAAATTAAAATGTAAGCAGCATGCAAACAATTTCATCATACGAATCCAAACTCAATATAGCACTTACGCATGCTAAACAACAAACGTATCAGTTTAAATCTTCACACACGAAACATAAAGTATGACGTACTTAATTCAGGCAATTAAAATATAATCTTACGTCTACTAAGGGCAAGTGGTATGAACACACCTTTTTCCCAAAATCCCCAAAACTTTCTTCTTTTACGAAAAGTTATAGTCTAGATAATTTTTTTTAAAAAAATTCCTTTTCTAGTTTGCTATAACCATTGGCTCTGATGCCAACTTCTGTCACACCCCAAAAATGACGTTGAATATCGCAGTGGAATTGTATATGCGTTAAGCATGGCGATGACAAAGTTGGAAACCAACATGATATATAGGCAAACGTTAAAATATAAGTTTTAAATTATAAACCACATGATTTTTGTCACAACATTCCAAAATAAGAAAAAGTTCAAATTGTCTAACCACGATCATACACAAAGATCGTATTTTTAAATAAATAACCAAAAGATGCCACATCCACGTTTGCCCAAGCCCAGTTCACACCACCATCCATGCTCCTATGTACCTGAAATACATGCTTAAAAAGTCAACATAAAGTTGAGCGAGTTTCACGGGTTTACGAAAAACATTACATACAACAGTATCAGATATCATTGACAAACAATGTGGTAAGTTGTAAACGAGCTAGGGATACAACTTATTATAGTACCTGGAGCTATAATCAAACCAAGACACGAAAGCTTTACATAAAGTAAGCAATCCCCAAGAAACGAATTCAACATACATTCACTCGCATCCAAAACGCTTGATCAGAGCTACTGATCGCGAGTGCGGGCTGTCAAACCCAAATAGATCTACCAATATACACTTTGGCCTAACCCAAGGCTAATGATTATATGGGAAAAGGGGGTATTCATGAACGAATCACATGAACACAATAACGAAACACCCATACTCGAGACTATCATACGAACACATACGAGTAAGCCATATGATCATGATACAACGAATGAAGCCATGTATTTCCCCACGATTTTGTAGAACGATAACAAGTTAAAAAGGGGCCGTGGAAACTCATCTTGATCAACGAAATTGGAAGTACGTGCAATTACACCAACGAACGTCCAGTCAATCCTAATAGTGCCCTAAATACGATAGACACTTTAAGAATTGATACTCAAGTCTTACAAGCAAGTTGTTCATCCAACCTACTAGAATTATATTATTTTTAAGAAAATATTTATTTACGCGAGTAGTTGGTGATTATAACACTCTGTTAAGATCTTAACGAAAACGGTGAATTACGCATTACTTAGACAAGTACTAATTAAGAACGAAAATGTGAAAATTGTAACCAAATACACATAAACACTCATATATATACGTACATAAATCCTAAATTACATTTCATGAATCAAACTACTTTAACCAACTTGGTATAAAAGTCTCTAAATCATGGCAATTTCTACGCATAAGAGACCACTTAGGCATCATAAAACATGTTCAAACGCACATATCACTTTATGAACCAATTGTACCTCATATGGCCATAAATAATACGTACAACAAGTCCATAACTACTGATTAAACTCAGACCCATACTATGCCTAATCTTCATGCCAAAAGTCAACGTTTTTACAACTAGTTAAGCCTAAAACGTAATATAATCATCCAATCACCAAGAATCATACATATCATCAAAAATACATTATTTGGACATAAAATATCATCACATTACAGTCCTAGTTCCAGATTTCAATAGTTCCTTTTATTCCATACAAAAACACCTAGTCTCGCATGCATTTCGATGTAAATTTCAAACATAAACATTCAAATCAACCAAACAATGATCCGTCCACAATCTATCATGTATTCATGCTACATTATACCCCAACTTACTGTTCTAAACTATCCATAACAAAACAACTTATTGCATGTCAAAGATCAAGTCTTATTTCATCACATTTCGCAAGATATGAACCAATACATGCATATATATATATATATATATATATATATATATGACATTCATACACACATTAAATCCATCAAAATCCTTCAACAAAACACTGAAATATTCTGTTCTAAACCACCCGTAACATTATCCATACTTGCATGTTCAAACTAGTCATAAACCTTCACTTTTTGCAAGAACAAACACCCAAACATCAACATACACACATGCATGCATACAGTCACCCATACACACACTTAATCCATGTAAACCTTCATCAAAATGTCACAATAGATGATTTATAACAGATTTCATACTTTAATCTACTTGCATGGACGATTCAACATCAACAATGCATCATCAAGTAACAATCTAGCATCCAAACTTCAACACACATACATGCACACGTACGGACACATACATACACATATACACACTTACACAACTCATTTTTATTCCATATTTTCTGTTTCAAAACAGCTTTTTCCTGAAATATTACTTGGATGAACAATCCACAGCTTTTAGGTAGTCATTTTCATATAAAAATATAACTAAAATGAAAGATTAAGGTTACCTTAGTCTTAGCAAGCTATTTTCATGAAAAAGAAACGTAGGATGGCGGTTTTTCTTCTAGATTCACCACCAACAAGCCTTCTTGTAAGGCCCCTTTCCCGGGAACCTCATAGTTGGTCTTTAATCGCATATATTTAAATAAAACAATGCAGCGGAAACGTTCAAGATAAACTTTTCTTTCACTATATGTACTTTTGCCATTTAATACAACGTACGTCAATTACAAAATCATCTAATGTTGCATTACATTACAAAAGCACTATTACAAAAGATTCCATCTTTTCTGTGTACAAAATGGTCATAAACAGTGACCTTTAGTATAAGAACATAAAAATTTTTCTTCATAAAGAAGATTTCTTAAATAATCCTGTTTATCAGGATCTTCAAGAAATCATGCACTCGCATGCAACATAATGTGTTGCGCGCATTACGGGCCCACAACACATTGCGTGGCAGCATTATCAAAAGGAGAATGCCATCCCAAAAGAGCTGAGTAGCCGCCTCCTGCCATCCTCAGCAACCCTACCTGCCAACTGGAAACACATAAAAAGTCAGCGTTGCTGAGTGAGTTCTAGTTTTATAGGTGGTATATAAAAATACTCTTTTCAGTATTATACTATACTGTACTGTATATGCGAGCACGCATCAGCTGTATGAACAAATAACATTCGTTCCTGGTACTATATGCCTTGTCTGTAAACTTTATCTTTATGTTTCAATTTCTATGTGGACCAGTGAGCGATACCCCAACTATGTGCGCGATGGGAAACGGATGACGGACCATCTATATACCCCGAAGGGTCAACTGTATTCCCCCGAAAGGGCTATGTGTATGCCCCGAAGGGTCAACTGTATTCCCCCGAAAGGGCTATGTGTATCCCCCGAAGGGTCAACTGTATTCCCTCGAAAGGGCTATGGGTACTATGTACAAGGCCGACCCGATCATCCGGGGCACGCCGCAAAGGTCCTGCCAATCTCAATTGATTGACCCTGTGTGCGTCAATGGGTAGCTAGCCCGCAACACAGTTGAGCTAACGACACACAGTCGTGTAACTCATATATGCTTGCAAGACTTGTTAACTTTTATTAATTTTCCTTCACTTTCTTTATTACTCTTTCACTATGCTTTACATAATACTTTCATTTCATCTATTAGACAACATGTAAAACTGTGGAAAGATAAACATGCATCAAATCGAGGAACATCGGTATTTACAATCATCAGTCATTACTATCATATAAGGCTACATCATACTTAGCGCACATACATCATACATACACTTCTCTCCACATTCATATTAGCCCTATTTGGGCGATTGAACATACTCCAGTCGCATGGCCTCCATGCGACTGAGTCATGCGAATGGGCATCTATGCGACTGAACCCTCAGTCGTACGTCTGTACTACTATGCGAATGGGTCTATGCGACTGAATCCTCAGTCGTGCGTCTGTACTACTATGCGAATGGGTCTATGCGACTGAATCCTCAGTCGTGCGTCTGTACTACTATGCGAATGGGTGTATGCGACTGAATCCTCAGTCATGCGTCTGTACTACTATGCGAATGGGTCTATGTGACTGAATCCTCAGTCGTGCGTCTGTACTACTATGCGAATGGGTCTATGCGACTGAATCCTCAGACGTGCGTCTGTACTACTATGCGAATGGGTCTATGCGACTGAATCCTCAGTCGTGCGTCTGTACTACTATGCGAATGGGTCTATGCGACTGAATCCTCAGTCGTGCGTCTGTACTACTATGCGAATGGGTCTATGCGACTGAGCCCCCAATTGTGCGACTGAGCCTCAATCGTACGATTGAACATCAGTTGTTCCTCAGTCGGGCGACTAGCCCCCTTCAGTCGCATAACCCTAACTGGGCTGCGACTGAAGTTCATCACGAACAGCAGCCGCGACACTCGGCTGAAAAACCCTTCTAAACTCCATTCAAGCCCAGATTAACCCTCCCAAACCTTAGGGAATCATACTAGGACATCACATAAACATGTGTAGGTCCTAAATCATACTTTAAACACATTATCAAGATTTCATCCAAATGGGTCAAATATACACTTTTACAAAACTAGGGTTTAGATGTGTTCCAGCCCCAAAATCGTTTGAAAACATGTAAATGAGGGGTCCTAGAACTCACATTATCAGGTTGGAGTTGAAGAGCTTCGACTTGACTAGCTTCTCGACAAAATCCGAGCCTGAATCACCCCGTTCTCTCTTTTCCTCCTCTGCTCTGTCGCTCTTTGCTCTTTCCCGTCTAAAACGTGTGAGTGTTAGGGAAAGAAGAGAGCTGCTCCTCTTTTATAGGTACATCTCAGTCGCCCGAAGTCCAGGGGCGACTGGACCTTCAGTCGCATGAACACAGTGTGACTGGACCTACAGTCGCATGAGTTCCATGCGGTTGAACCTTCAGTCGGGCGATTGAACTCCAGCCGTACGGTTGAGCTTAAATCGTCCGAGCATCATGCGATTTAAACCACAGTCGCATGAATTCCATGCGACTGAGACTCAGTCACATATCACTTCAAAAGTCAAACTTCCGGGTGTAACAAGTCCACCCCCCTTATTTAGGTTTCGTCCCCGAAACCTGTTATTCCTCGAACAATCATGGGTCAAGCTGTCTCATTTCTTCTTCGGTTTCCCACGTTGATTCGGATCCCTTCCTGTGCCGCCACTGTACACGCACAAGGGGAACCACTTTATTTCTTAACCTCTTCTCTTTGCGATCGACGATCGCCACTGGTTGCTCTACATAGTTGAGCCATTCGTCTACTTCAATATCTTCCAGTGGAACGATCAGATCCTCATCGACCAAACATTTTCTCAGATGAGATACGTGGAAGGTCGGGTGAATTCCACTTAATTCATCTGGTAGATCCAACCTATAGGCCACCTCCCCTACTCGAGCAACAATTCGGAAAGGGCCTATCTACCGCGGGCTCAACTTACCCCGCTTCCGACGCTCCCCAATTCTTTCCAAGGCGAGACCTTCAACATAACCCGATCTCCCACCTGGAACTCAATCGGTCTGCGTCGTTTGTCAGCATACGACTTCTGTCTGTCTTCGGCTGCTTTCATATAGGCTTTGATCCTTTCGAGCTTTTCAATCGTAGCCTCGATCATTTCGACGCTCCCCAATTCTTTCTGACCAATATCACCCCAACAAACGGGTGTGCTGCATCTCCTACCGTATAGCATCTCATAGGGTGGCATGCCAATACTAGCATGATAGCTGTTGTTGTACGAGAATTCAGCTAACGGTAAGTGGTCATCCCAACTTCCCCCGAAGTCAATAACACATGCCCGAAGCATGTCCTCCAAAGTCTGAATGGTCCTTTCAGACTGACCATCAGTTTGAGGATGATAAGCCGTGCTAATATGTAACCTCGTCCCCATAGCATCATGGAATTTCTTCCATAATTTGGAGGTAAACCGGGTGTCGCGATCGGACACAATCGACACCGGTACACCATGACGAGTCACAATCTCTTTGATGAAAAGATCGGCCAACCTCTCGGATGAATATGTCTCGCGCATCGGTATAAAGTGAGCACTCTTTGTCAGACGATCCACAATCACCCATATAGTATCATACTCTTTCGGGGTACGTGGCAGCTTTGTGATGAAATCCATGGTGATGTGCTCCCACTTCCATTCCGGGATATCCAAGGGTGAATCTTTCCATACGGCTTCTGGTGCTCGGCCTTCACTTGTAAACAAGTAAGGCATTTACTCACATACTCCACCACATCGCGTTTCATACCCGGCCACCAATAATCTTTCTTCATGTCTTGGTACATCTTTGTAGCACCGGGGTGAATGGAATATTGAGTCTTATGGGCCTCATCCATGATCTTTCCACGTAGATTCCCAAGACGAGGAATCCACATACGCCCAAACCGGGTTCTAACACCAATTGTGTTCTCACCCAACTCCGCAACAAGGCCTCTCATTCTTTCAGAGTTAAGATGTTCTTCTTTCAATGCCTCATCTTGGAACTCTTTGACTTGCTTCATCACGTCAGAGGTCATGATCAGCTGGTACGCTTTCACCCGAATCGGCTCGGGCCTCTCTTTTCGGCTAAGGGCAAATCCGCCACCACGTTGGCTTTGCCCGGATGGTAGTGGATTTCACAATCATAATCTTTTATAAGCTCCAACCATCTTCGTTGCCTCATATTCAGATCTTTTTGCTTGAAGAAGTACTTCAAGCTTTTGTGGTCGGTAAAGATGGTGCACTTCGTTCCGTAGAGATAGTGCCTCCAAATCTTCAATGCAAAGACCACAGCTGCTAACTCCAAGTCATGAGTAGGGTAATTAACCTCATGGACTTTCAACTGCCGGGATGCATAAGCTATAACCTTTCCCCTCTGCATCAACACGCATCCCAATCCCGAATAAGAAGCATCAGAATAAACCACTAGATCTTTGCTTCCCTCGGGTAATGACAGAACTGGAGCTTGGGTCAACCTCGTCTTCAGCTCTTCAAACACCTTTTCTTGAGCTTGACCCCATATAAATTTCACGTCTTTCCGGGTCAACTTGGTTAGTGGAGAAGTGATTTTTGAAAAGTCTTGGATAAACCTTCGGTAGTAGCCCGCCAGACCCAAGAAGCATCGGATCTCAGATGGCGTCTTCGGAGACTTCCATTTCATCACCGCTTCCACCATTGCCGGATCAACCATAATTCCATCCGCATTTACCACGTGACCCAAGAATTGAACTTCGCGTAGCCAGAAAGCACATTTGGAGAACTTAGCATACAGTTTCTCCCTTCTCAAAGTCTCCAACACCTCCCGGATGTGACCGACATGCTCTTCTTCGCTCCTCGAATAAATCAAGATATCATCGATGAACACAATCACTGATTTATCCAACATTGGCCGGCACACCCTGTTCATCAGATCCATAAAAGCAGCTGGCGCATTGGTCAAACCAAAAGACATGACGAGGAACTCATAGTGACCGTAGCGCGTACGAAAAGCTGATTTAGGGATATCCTGCTCCTTCACCTTCAGTTGATGGTAGCCTGATCGAAGATCTATTCGTGAAAACCAACTAGCACTCTGAAGTTGATCAAACAAGTCGTCGATCCTTGGCAAGGGGTATCTGTTCTTTACCGTCAACTTATTCAGCTCGCGGTAGTCGATGCTCATCCTCATACTACCGTCCTTCTTCTTTACAAACAGGACCGGAGCACCCCAAGGTGAGATACTCGGTCTAATAAACCCCTTATCCAACAACTCTTGTAACTGCTCCATCAACTCTTTCATTTCCGTCGGAGCCAATCGATACGGTGCTTTGGCAACAGGTTGGGCGCCCGGTATTAGGTCAATCTGGAACTCGACCTCTCTGTCGGGTGGCAATCCCGATAGGTCTTCCGGGAACACGTCTGGAAACTCACGCACAACCGGAACATCGGATAGTTGTGGTGTTGGCGTTTCTACATCCTTTACATAACATAAGAAGGCGCTACATCCACGCCTCATACATTTTCCTGCCACCGCCATAGAGATCACCTTCGGAATTGTCGTGACCCGATCCCCAAAAACAGTTACCGAACTTCCGTCAGGCGCTGTCAAACAGATCATCCTCTTTCGACACACTATATTCGCCTCAAAGTCCGCCAACCAATCCATTCCGAGCACCAAATCAAAACCACTCAAAATCATCGCAAATGGTCTAACCGGAAATTTATGGCCCTCTAATTCTACATCACAACCCTCTATCACCTCGGAAATCCTGGTAGTTTTACCTATAGCAGTCTCTACATCAAACGGTATATCCACACGTCTACTACTAACGGGCAATTTGGCACAGAAAGCAGCAGAAATAAAACTCCTACTGGCACCCGAATCAAATAATACCGAGGCTAAAGTTTGGTTCACCAGAAACGTACCGGACACTACATCGGGGTCCGTCCTAGCCTCTTCCTGCGTCATGGTGAATGCCCTGGCGCTTGCTCTCGGACCTTCACTTCCCGTTTTCTTTACCCCTGAAGCCTCAGTCCTAGGCTTCTTGCAGTCTCTAGCGATGTGGCCAGGTTGACCACACCTGAAGCATACGTTCATCCCCAGTCTGCATTCCCCACCGTGTTCTCTCCCGCATTTACCACACTTCTTTCCTCCTGAACCCGACGCGACCACCCGGCGGTCATCCACCTGCGTCTTCTTATTACTCGTCAAAGTATCACCTCGACCAAACCTCTTTCCCCGCCAGTTTCTCTCTCCACCTTCCTTCTTGCTACCTTCCGCCTTTACCAACGCAGCCCGTTCATCGTATAACCTTCCCGCCAAATCCACTGCCGACCTGAAAGTGCTCGGTCGGGCAGAAATCAAATGCCAACGAATTTCAGCTGGCAGCCCCTGAATATACCGGTTGATCTTTCGAGACACCGGCGTCACCTGCTCTGGTACCAACCGCGCCATTTCGTTAAACTTGGTGGTGTATTGTTGGTGGGTCATCGTCCCCGCCTCCAACTGCAGGAACTCTCTCTCAACTCTGTCCATTTCCCGACGAGGACTGAATTCCTCGATCACCATCCTTTTTAACTCAGCCCACTTCATCTTCCCTATGGCCCTGCTACCCTCGGCTTGGACTATATTGTCCCACCAGCACAAAGCCAACCCTGTGAAAGAGTGGGTAGCAAACTTCACCTTCTTTTCCTCCTGGCAATCACTAATATCGAGGACAGCCTCCATTTCTCTCACCCATTGGTGAGCATCAGCAGCAGTACTAGAACCATCAAAAGTCGGGGGCTTGCACCTTATAAATGCCCTGTAGTTACAATCCCGTGTTGTCTCCCGTACCTGCTCTGCCTCCTCTTCCTCTTCATCATCAGATAGAACCGTTTCCGGCTCTGTTCGTTGCTGCCTTCTTGAGGACCTATTCCTTTCTCTTCTATCACCTTCTCTGACAGCTTTAATCACTTCGGTCACTATAGACGGTAAGATTGTCTGCATGACCTGATGCACTTCTTCCACCACTGCCTCTTTTACCGAGGCTCTCAAGTTGGCGCTTTCGTCTGCATCCTCCTGATGAGGGGTCTCGGTTTCCTCATGAACTACCTTCTCTACCCTAGGTCTTCCTCTCATGGCACGCGGTTCAGCACTACGTCCACCACCACGTGAAGCTTTAGATGATCTACCACCGACCATCTTCTATCACACTGAAAGATTCAAACACCAACACGGTCATTCAAGGAAATAGCTCAGTTTATGTTAAGTATAGTAAGTCCCTAATTACAGTGGTCAGTTGTGATTAGCCACTTACTTTACTCTTCGCACCCCGAGCATTACCTGTCCTGACTACATTAGTATCTAAGTCTAACAGTACACATAAACACATATCATGCGCACGTAATCATGATTAACTTTGAGAAAGTACCTGATGGCAAGCAGCTACTCAGATGGCATTCTTCCCTTTTTCTGTCCCATTTTCAGTCTAAGTTTAGGTTTATTTGAAAATTTACCCATTTTACTTAAACTTTGGCTCTGATACCAACTTGTAAGGCCCCTTTCCCGGGAACCTCACAGTTGGTCTTTCATCGCATATATTTAAATAAAACAATGCAGCGGAAACATTCAAGATAAACTTTTCTTTTACTATAAGTACTTTTGCCATTTAATACAACGTACGTCAATTACAAAATCATCTAATGTTGCATTACCTTACAAAAGCACTATTACAAAAGATTCCATCTTTTCTGTGTACAAAATGGTCATAAACAGTGACCTCTAGTATAAGAACATAAAAATTTTCTTCATAAAGAAGATTTCTTAAATAATCCTGTTTATCAGGATCTTCAAGAATTCTTGCACTCGCATGCAACATAATGTGTTACGCGCAATACGGGCCCACAACACATTGCGTAGCAGCATTATCAAAAGGAGAATGCCATCCCAAAAGAGCTGAGTAGCCGCCTCATGCCATCCTCAGCAACCCTACCTGCCAACTGGAAACACATAAAAAGTCAGCGTTGCTGAGTGAGTTCTAGTTTTATAGGTGGTATATAAAAATACTCTTTTCTGTATTATACTATGCGAGCACGCATCAGCTGTATGAACAAATAACATTCGTTCCTGGTACTATATGCCTTGTCTGTAAACTTTATCTTTATGTTTCACTTTCTATGTGGACCAGTGAGCGATACCCCAACTATGTGCGCGATGGGAAACGGATGACGGGCCATCTATATACCCCGAAGGGTCAACTGTATGCCCCCGAAAGGGCTATGTGTATCCCCCGAAGAGTCAACTGTATTCCCCCGAAAGGGCTATGTGTATCCCCCGAAGGGTCAACGGTATTCCCTCGAAAGGGCTATGGGTACTATGTACAAGGCCGACCCGATCATCCGGGGCACGCCGCAAAGGTCCTGCCAATCTCAATTGATTGATCCTGTGTGCGTCAATGGGTAGCTAGCTCGCAACACAATTAAGCTAACGACACACAGTCGTGTAACTCCTGTATGCTTGCAAGACTTGTTAACTTTTATTAATGTTCCTTCACTTTCTTTATTACTCTTTCACTGTGCTTTACATAATACTTTCATTTCATCTATTAGTGACAACATGTAAAACTGTGGAAAGATAAACATGCATCAAATCGAGGAACATCGGTATTTACAATCATCAGTCATTACTATCATATAAGGCTACATCATACTTAGCGCACATACATCATACATACACTTCTCTCCACATTCACATTAGCCCTATTTAGGCGATTGAACATACTCCAGTCGCATGGCCTCCATGCGATTGAGTCATGCGAATGGGCATCTATACGACTGAACCCTCAGTCGTACGTCTGTACTACTATGCGAATGGGTCTATGCGACTGAATCCTCAGTCGTGCGTCTGTACTACTATGCGAATGGGTCTATGCGACTGAATCCTCAGTCGTGCGTCTGTACTACTATGCGAATGGGTTTATGCGACTGAATCCTCAGTCGTGCGTCTGTACTACTATGCGAATGGGTCTATGCGACTGAATCCTCAGTCGTGCGTCTGTACTACTATGCGAATGGGTCTATGCGACTGAATCCTCAGTCGTGCGTCTGTACTACTATGCGAATGGGTCTATGCGACTGAATCCTCAGTCGTGCGTCTGTACTACTATACGAATGGGTCTATGCGACTGAATCCTTAGTCGTGCGTCTGTACTACTATGCGAATGGGTCTATGCGACTGAGCCCCCAATCGTGCGACTGAGCCTCAATCGTACGATTGAACATCAGTTGTTCCTCAGTCGGGCGACTGGCCCCCTTCAGTCGCATAACCCTAACTGGGCTGCGACTGAAGTTCATCACGAACAGCAGCCGCGACACTCGGCTGAAAAACCCTTCTAAACTCCATTCAAACCCAGATTAACCCTCCCAAACCTTAGGAAATCATACTAGGACATCATATAAACATGTGTAGGTCCTAAATCATACTTTAAACACATTATCAAGATTTCACCCAAATGGGTCAAATATACACTTTTACAAAACTAGGGTTTAGATGTGTTCCAACCCCAAAATCGTTTGAAAACATGTAAATGAGGGGTCCTAGAACTCACATTATCAGGTTGGAGTTGAAGAGCTTCGACTTGACAAGCTTCTCGACAAAATCCGAGCCTGAATCACCCCGTTCTCTCTTTTCCTCCTCTGCTTTGTCACTCTTTGCTCTTTCCCGTCTGAAACGTGTGAGTGTTGGGGAAAGAAGAGAGCTGCTCCTCTTTTATAGGTACAGCTCAGTCACCCGAAGTCCAGGGGCGACTGGACCTTCAGTCGCATGAACACCGTGCGACTGGACCTACAGTCGCATGAGTTCCATGCGGTTGAACCTTCAGTCGGGCGATTGAACTCCAGCCGTACGGTTGAGCTTAAATCGTCCGAGCATCATGCGATTGAACCCCCAGTCGCATGAATTCCATGCGACTGAGACTCAGTCGCATATCACTTCAAAAGTCAAACTTCCGGGTGTTACAAGTCCACCCCCCTTATATATTCTAAAACAAGACTGAGCATAGAAATCAAGATCAAGGGTTTCTAGAAAAATTACCCGGAAATCAAGGGTTGTCACACGTTTTTACTCCCAGGCGTCCCATAACTGTTTGGACGCATCACTACTGTTCATACGCATCTAGTTGGGCGTTTTTGAGAATTTCTCTAAGGCGATCCCTTAGACGTTTCAACACTGTTTAGGCGCTTCAACCTCAACACCTAGAAATTTTTTAAAAATTTGAATAATCAAAAATATTTTTAATTCATTTCTTTAATTCAAAAACTTCAAAAAGAACAAAAATATTTCTTCTTAAAATCAAAATATAAAAAATGGTGAAATCAGAAGATTCTGAAAATAGAGTTCCTAAACTTAAAAACAGCGCTGATTTTAAAAATTGTTCACTTAGGTTAAAACATCACCTGAATTCCATTGATACTGATCTTTAGAAATCTATAGAAAAAGGACCATACATTCCTATAACCACTGATGAGCCTGACAGGGGTTTTGTCTATACCAAAGATTCACCAGAACCCTACCCTGAAGATGGTCTGCAAGGTGATCATCAGAGAAAGATCAAGAATGATATCAAAGCTTACTCTCTGATGTGTAAAGGACTACCAATTGAAGTCCTAGCCAGGCTTGTGTTGGGTTTGTTAGAACATAAAATCATAGTTTAACCTTTTAAACTTTCTGAAAACGCAACGGAAGTTTAGCATTATAACCTTGTTTATAAGCTGAAAAATATGTTCATTAGATGACCATATTAATGTATAAAACAAACCCAAAGAACAAAGGATCATTTATGTGAATTAGCAAGCTATGAACATATGTAAAACTACATAAAATCACAGCTACATAGAGCTGTGAAACTACCTTACTGCAGCAGTGAAAAATCGACAGAAAAGGTGTTGGATGATGTTGAAAATCGACCAAGACTTCAAGATTAGAAGTCCTCAAGCTTGTATACCCAAAGCTAGTTGCAAACACCTCTTCTTGCTAGGTAGAAATCACCAAGAACAACCTCAAAACCCTCTATTTTTCTGCAGAAAACCCTCTTTTCTGCATGAAGAATCCGTAAGCTTTGAGAGAGAACAGAGAGCTGATCTAGTTGTTGTTTTGCATGTCTTTGTTTATGAGAATGAGAGAGTATATGTTGACTAGTTAGTTAGTGGTAGACAAGTAGTGCATGTGTGTGTTTCTCCAAGACCAAGCTAGTGGATTGAGCTAGTGGAAGACAATGGCATGTGTGTTCTCTTATCAAGAGAATCACACTACACATGCACATGCATGCTATGGACGGTTTTGATGTTAAAAAAAGAAGTTTTCTTTTATAAACATCAAATATTTACGCACACATAAATTTTCTTTTCTTGTAACTAGTTTATGCAATTAACCATTTAATTGTATAAGTAGTATACTCTCATTATTATTTGGTGTTATACAACTAATTTAAATAACACTTCAAATAATATTATTGAACAAAATATCTTAATAAATTGTTCCATCTCATATGCAACTTATTTAGAAAACCTATTTTCTAAATTGGCGTAAATATTTTATTGCATGATCATAGCATTAATTAAATATTAATTGGTGTTTGCTAAGCTTGTTATTGGGTATAACCCGACTTGGATCATAACGTACTAACCACATCAATATTCTATGTGTCTTGGGCATATATAATCCTACAATCTCCCAGTTGCCCAAGATTCATAGAAGATTGATGCAAGTAGTAAATACTGCCTAACAACGGTTTACTACCCTTAATACGCATGACTTATAGCCATTCAATAACATCATCCCATTCAAGTACCTTACTTGAAATGATTTAGGTGAATCAATCATCTATCCTTTTGTTACAGATGTCATGTTAAATCTAAGGACACAGAATGATCATTCCGTTGGTTATTTAATTTAATCAGGCCTTAGACATCTAACTCTCAACAAATAAGAGGAACAAATTCCATCTTGACTACATACGTTTCTCACAAACACCTTGTGTTATACCTGAACATACCCTTAAGTACTGTCCGTTATTTCAGGACAGTGAAGAATTAGCTCAAGGCATAATACTTGGTGAATATCAAAACCCAATATGTATCTCAGGTCGGAGGATACCAAATGATATTCGCCTTTACTCAAATTTACTTATGATCAATCAATAAGATTCCATGTAGTAAAATTTGAGATGGCGGTTAGTCCAATATTTGTATCCCACAAATATCTATGAACCTTGGCAGCAACCAATTGCTCTATATTCATGCCTTATGAATATCCGCCAATCCAAGTTCATAATAGTCTTACGTTCATATTTGTTCCCACAAATATGACCGACTACGGACATTTAGAATAATAAACATATTCATGGATGTAAATATGCTAAAAGGAACATAACTCAAAATATCATAAATGTATAGATGAGTTAAATATTACAATTGTTCCATATTTTCAATATTAATACTAAAACAGATCAATTCCAATCACTAGAATATCGAAGTCCTAAGGCATATGTATGACTTTCATGTTTTGCCCTTCCGAGGAGCTTCGTGAGTGGATTCGTAATCTTTTGATCAAAGTGAACTTTGCGAATACATATCTTTACCTTTTCAACTACATCCCTTATGTAGTTGAATCTCCGCTCATTTTGCCTAATATTTTGATGTGCACGGGGTTCCTTGATTTGAGCAATCGCACCCTCGTTATCACAAAAGATTTTTAAGGGGTCTTGAATGGTAGAGAGCACCCTTAGATCGACGATAAACCTTTTATTCATGCAGCTTCCAAAGTTGCTAATGAGGCGGCTATGTATTCGTATTTTGTAGTGGACAATGCTACCCTATTCATAATGGAGACTACCCCAATTGTGATCGAGGATCATCTCGATCAGTTTGGAAACTCGCATCCGTGTAACCCTTTACAACGAGTTCCTCTTTCTTAGATCCGTATATTAGAAACATATCCTTAGTCCTCCTAAGGTATTTCAATATACTTTTAACAGCCAACCAATGTCTATTACCTGGATTCTGCTGATATCTTCTTGTCATGCTTAACGCGCATGACACGTCCGGTCTTAGTGCATATCATCGCATATATGATGGATTCTATAGCAGACGCATATGGGATGTCCTTCATACAATCTTGCTCATCCTTTGAGCTTGGACATTAAGATTCACTCAATATTGTCCCTCTTTGAATAGGTACCATACATTTCTTAGAGTTTTCCATCTTGAACCTTTTCAAGATTTTATCAATATATGCACTTTGGTTTAGACCTATCAACCGCCTCAATCTATCCCTATAGATCTTTATTCCCAAAATATAGGTGGCTTCACCGAGATCTTTCATGGAAAAACAATTTCCAAGCCAGGTTTTAACACCTTCCATGGTTGGAATGTGTTTACATATAGTACTATGTCATCAACATACAATACTAAGAATGTGATTACACTCCCACTAGCCTTTTTGTACACACAAGCCTTGTCAGTATCCAAGTTTCCATGCATATTTGTTTTCTTCTCGAAACCCCACTTGCATCCAACTGGTTTGGAGTTAAGTGGAGGGTCAACCAATTCCTAAACTTGGTTGTCATACATGGATTGCATCTCTACGTTCATGGCTTCCAGCCATTTGTCACAATCCGAATTGGATATTGCATCATGGTATGTAGTTGGCTCATCGGAGTCAACCACATAGCATCCATCCATGAAAAATCCATATATTTCAGGTGGAATGCTAACTCTACCAGATCTGTGAACGTTTTGTGTGTATTGATCAACCTCTTGATCATTATCAACAACCTCTTGTTGACAGCTAGTATCAACCAAACGTGTATCGGCTTGTGGATCTTGATCTTCATCAAACTCCATTGTTCTATGCGTCATTCCTTCCATAAGGAACTCGGCTTCCAAGAACTCTGCCCTTCGAGCAATAAATTCCTTTTGCTCTGTTGGATCAAAGAAGTAGTATCCTATACAGTCTTTGGGATATCCAACAAATATACACTTAGTGGATCGACTTTCAAATTTGTTTTGGGTGTTAAGCTTAACATAAGCTTCACTACCCATACCTTTAAATATGATAGCGATGGAACTCTTTCCATGCCATATTTCAAAAGGTGTCGAACCCACTTTCTTGGTTTGGGCCATATTCAAAATATGAGCCGTGGAGAGTAGTGCGAAAACCCAAGATGATAAAGTTGGTAAGCTCATAGCCTTAATGAATTGAACCATATCCAAATAGGGTTCAGTTTCTCCTTTATCAGAATCAAGAACTTAGATTGTTATGTAGAGTTGATTTTCTACTTCATTATTGAAGATTTTGAACATTTCAAAAGCTTCATTTTTATGTGTCATCAAGTGCACACAATAATAGTGACTGTAATCGTCGGTTACAGTAATGAAGTATCTTTTCACTAATCTTTGTCATTGTCTTAAAAGAACCATATACATCCAAATGTATCATTCCTAATAAGTCTTTTTGGTTCACACTTATCAAAATGAAACATTTTCATTTGTTTCCAAAAGACCATTCTTTTGAAGTGTTTGAATCCAATTCTTGTTTATGTGACCAAGATGACAACGTCAAAGATAATAATAACTTAAACCGATTTTAAGTTTCTTGGTGCTTAATTTGTATAATGAGTTATTATAGGACGAATTATCATGAACTAATTCATGAATATCATTAAAAGACATATCCTTAAAATGAAATACATCATCCATAAAACTTAATACCATTGTATACAAACTTTAAATCATGAACATATTGTTTTAATAGGAAACATTAATTATGTTCCTAGTCAAACTAGGTGCATAAAAAAGGTTTTGAGAACAACTTCCAAACCATTTGTAAGTCTCAAAATAGAGTATCCCTCCTTGAAGCGCACATTTCTTTTGAACTCCTTTGCAATAATTGCAAGTATGAGTCTCACATCCGGTATCCAACACCCATGTTTAAAGAAATGACATTTAATACAATGTGAATCATGAAAATTGTATTCGAGGTTTGCCTAGCATCCCTCTTATTTTTCAACTCCTTGAGATAGGAGGGACAATTCCCTTTTATTGTCCTATCTCTCCATACTCAAAGCATGGATCATTCTCCTTTACCTTAGGCTTCATAAGCTTAGGTTTTTGAGGTTTCGCTTTAACCTTTGCTTTGATGTATTCCTTTCTTTTGGCAATAATTTCCTTAGGATCGAGATTGCCTATTTCTTATAGTCTCCCTCATTGATCGAGAGAATAGGTATAACCTCTCTACCCATCCCTGCCTCGGTTGCTTTGAGCATTGCGTGTTTTCACCGATGCTCTTGTCCCACCCGTTCATATTACAGTTTATTATGAATGTCTCAAACCTTTAGTTGGGCAATCAAGGATCAAATCCTTGGCCAACTACTTTGAGACAGGACAGTTAAGCATCTTGAGGCTATCAATGTGGCTTTTCATCTTAAGAATATATAAGATGATATCGATTGGGTTTGTTCCATGTGACATGCATAAAGTGCTTGAACCATTTCGAAGCAATCTTACTAAAGTATGTTGAAGGAACATTTCCTTCAACTAGATTATCATGTCATATGCCCTATGATTTTTGAAACCCTTTTGGAGTTCGGGAATCATATTCCCAACATTAGGTAGGAAATTTGCACAGAATCCTTAATGTGCTTAAGCCAATCGTCAAAAGGCCTTAACATCAACATCGTTGGTTGGTAAGACATGGGATCGTCAAGGACATAGGCCTTTACTCATTTTGAGAACGATTCTCAAGTTTCGAAATTGAGTCCATAAGGTTGTTGTCATTCTGACGCTCCCTTTCTAAAATTGTTCTCAGTGATAGGGTATGGACGGTAGGGGTGGTAGCATTATTGTTTACGGCCATTCTACAAAATTTACAAAGTTCTTATTAGTATTTCTTAAAATTTTATTTTAATTATTAATACCGTTTTATGTGTAATAGACAATTAATAATTAAAATCTAGAATCCAACGCTACATTCAAATAATGGTTAGGTGACCTTTATCCCATTATTTAATTTAACAAGGTAGTCAATATTTGACAATTGCAACCTTTTGCAACTTTTAGCCTTTATGGGATCGGTTAATCATCTTATGATTGGTTGGCATGTTTAATCCCATCAACACCATTGTACGCCATGCTTCGGTGACCCTATGCACATGGTTTCCAATTCAAGTCGTCCTACTTACACACACGTGTGAGTTTTCACATACAAGCGGTTAGGTGACCTTTATCCCACAAGTATGTTAGACTCCCTCAAACACACAAGTTCCCTATAAGTGGTTAGGTGACCTTTATCCCACAAATAGTTCTCAAGTGATTCGAGTGTCCTGTAAAAGGATGGTGTTAAACTTGTTTAAAAGGGATTTTTGGTTTTCATTAATTCTAGTTTTGTAAACTCTATGTACCTTGTATTTGCATGCTTTCAAATGCAAGGCATCCTATGGTTTATTTTTAATAAAACCTCTTTTACTAAATCATTAATCCTTTTAATAACCTTTTATTAACCACTTAATGATTAGAAACCATAAATTTTCAGCTTGTTAAGTTTGCTAATGAGTTTGTTATGCATATCCAAATATCAAACAACAATCATACAACAAACAACCAAACAAGCATAATATAAACAACCACAATGTGCATAACCATAGCTACTATTGTGACCACACTTGTTTGCCATCACAAGTGTGGTCATTTGGTCTTTCCTAAGGGTTGAATAAAACACAAAATAGAGGTCTTCTTAGACTCCCACTTGAACTTGCATCCATATGGTTCAAGTCCCTTTTTGTGTCTTTGATGTCCATCTTTGGGTCTTCATCTTGTGCATCTTCCTTTTACAAAAATTATATCCTAATACATTTTTCTAATAAAAGAATTGCACCTAATCTATTTATTACATAACCAAATGAATAAATAATTACAACCCAAATAATAAACATAAAATTACAACCCAATTGAATGAATAAAACAGCCATTGCAATCATCCAAATCAAAAGGCCAAAGGCTAGGTTATGCACACTAACATATGAATAATCATTAACATCATTCAACAAACAAAATAAACCCCATCAAACCCTAAATTTTCAGCCAACTTAAACTGAAAATTTGGGTTTGTTTGTCCAAGCAAACAACAACCAAACATATCAACCAATTGACATTCCTATCATTCAAAGTTTAATCATAAGCATGAAGATATAACTTTGAAAGACTTGGGGTTTATTAAATCAACCAAAATCAACCCTAATTAGTTGATTAA
Organism: Flaveria linearis; assembly: GCA_024085815.1. Taxonomy (NCBI): domain Eukaryota; kingdom Viridiplantae; phylum Streptophyta; class Magnoliopsida; order Asterales; family Asteraceae; genus Flaveria; species Flaveria linearis. The sequence continues at coordinate 79,968,292 of CM044008.1, read as the reverse complement.
CATCCTTTGAAACGATTTTTAAAGGATAAGAACAAGCAAGCTATCCACATAACCGGCTCTTGATGCCATTGTTGGGTTTGTTAGAACATAAAATCATAGTTTAACCACTTAAACTTTCTGAAAACGCTACGGAAGTTTAGCATTATAACCTTGTTTATAAGCTGAAAAATATGTTCATTAGATTACCATATTAATGTATAAAACAAACCCAAAGAACAAAGGATCATTTATGTGAATTAGCAGGCTATGAACATATGTAAAACTACATAAAATCACAGCTACATACATAGAGCTGTGAAACTACCTTACTGCAGCAGTGAAAAATCGACAGAAAAGGTGTTGGATGATGTTGAAAATCGACCAAGACTTCAAGATTAGAAGTCCTCAAGCTTGTATACCCCAAGCTAGTTGCAAACACCTCTTCTTGCTAGGTAGAAATCACCAAGAACAACCTCAAAACCCTCTATTTTTCTGCAGAAAACCCTCTTTTCTGCATGAAGAATCCGTAAGCTTTGAGAGAGAATAGAGAGCTGATCTAGTTGTTGTTTTGCATGTCTTTGTTTGTGAGAATGAGAGAGTATATGTTGCCTAGTTAGTTAGTGGTAGACAAGTAGTGCATGTGTGTGTTTCTCCAAGACCAAGCTAGTGGATTGAGCTAGTGGAAGATAATGGCATGTGTGTTCTCTTATCAAGAGAATCACACTACACATGCACATGCATGCTATGGACGGTTTTGATGTTAAAAAAAGAAGTTTTCTTTTATTAACATCAAATATTTACACACACATAAATTGTCTTTTCTTGTAACTAGTTTATGCAATTAACCATTTAATTGTATAAGTAGTATACTCTCATTATTATTTGGTGTTATACAACTAATTTAAATAACACTTCTAATAATATTATTGAACAAAATATCCTAATAAATTGTTCCATCTCATATGCAACTTATTTAGAAAACCCATTTTCTAAATTGGTGTAAATATTTAATTGCATGATCATATCATTAATTAAATATTAATTGGTGTTTGCTAAGCTTGTTATTAGGTATAACCCGACTTGGATCATAACGTACTAACCACATCAATATTCTATGTGTATTGGGCATATAGAATCCTACAGCTTGATGGATATCAAACTGGTTACACAATGTACAAAGCTTTAAAGACCATTTATGAAGGAGGTAAAAAGATATAAAACCTCAAAAAGAAAAATTGAAGAGGCAGTTAGAGCTTTTTCAACATCTATCTGGTGAGACCATAAATCAGATGATGAACAGATATGTGCAGCTTGCAACAGAGATGTCAATAATTAGCATTACACATGATCTTAAAGATCTAAACATTAGACTTCTTAATGCTTTACCATCCTCATGGAAACAAACAATTGTCATTGTTAAAGCACACAGGGAAATTTTGAATGGATCTAGATCTGTTAATTGTAAAGTGTGAATCTATGGAGATTGATGAGAGTTCGAGGAATAATGACAGAACATCATCAATGTCACTGTATCAATTTGTTGAATCTCCAGCAAACACTATTGAGAATGCTTTCATGGCTAAGAATGAAAGTGTACATGAAGAAGAGGGAGATTTATTTGTAGGAGCAGGATTCTTCACTGATTCATCATTCACTAGTGCATCTGCTTATGCAATCAAACCTCAACCTCAACCTCAGTCTCCCCCTATTTCTCAGAGTTATAAGCCTCAAACAGAGAATCCATCTATTAGCTTTGCTAAATCTAGCAAAGTTAAAGATGTGATAAACATCCTATTTGAGGATAAAGAGTCTAAAACTGCCTTTACTGCCTTCATGGCAAGCTTTCAAGCATATCAAGGTAGTCATCTATCTCAATTAGATCTTGTTTTGTAGGATTTGTTTGAAATGGATCCTGAAGATGTTGAAGAGATGGATCTGAATTGGTAGATGGTGATGATTGCCTACAGAACACAAAAACACTCGCATGTAAACAGGAAATATAAGCCTAGTGCTAATAAGACTGCTGGTTTTGACAAGTCAAACTCGAGGTGTTTCAACTGCAATGGTTATGGGCATTTTTCTAGGGAATGCAAAGCTCCTAGAAATAATAGAGGAAATGCTTAATCAAGGAGGTTTCAATCAGCTCAGAAGACATTCCAAAATCCGTATCAAAGTCTTTCGATGCCTGAGCTTAAAGATGAATCAAAATCATCTGATGAACCAAAGAAAGCTCTTGTAGTCAGTGTGAAGGATGGATATGACTGGAATGCATATGCTGAGCAATTTACCAATGATCTAACCTCAGGTTTATCTCTTGTTGCAGAAATTCAAGGGGAAGATTGGTCAGAGGACTGTGATCCAAAAGTGGAAGGTGAGAATAAAGAAGATGATTATGACTGGAGTGACAAATCTGATCTCAAAGAGGATTCTGATGAAATTCCTTTGATGGCTCAGTATGATCAACCCAAGTTGAAACTTCATCCTCAAACTCTGAAACATCATCCCCAAAATATCTTAAAATACCATCTGAAGTAAGGAAAAAACTTTGCACCAAATCATGCGTCGAACATGTCGAATACTATCGAAGCTATTCATATAAAATCAATGAGAAACTAAAAAAAGAAGAGTCAATGCATAATAAACTAAAATCTGATCATAAAATAGCATATCAAAAGATCATTTCTCTTCAAACAAGTTGGAACAAAATGTTAAAAGAGTTAGAAATAGTTTCCAAACAGTTGGAAGAAATGACTAAAAATCTAGAATACGAGAAGATAGCACATGCTTCTACTCAAATTGATCTTGCTAAGGTTAAAAGTTCAAAAATAATTGTTGAAAAACTGGTGAGTGAAAGAAAAGATAAACCAAAAGCAGGATTAGGCTTCACTCATGAACCTATGCCTAAATCAATAACCAACACACTACCTGAAAACTTTAACATGCATGATCATTCACCAGAAAACAAAGCTAAACTCAAAGCTTTTCAAAACAAAACTAAGAATTCTGATAATGAAGAAGAAAAGACTAATATCAAAATCTTTGAACAAAAGGACGATGAAAAGATCAAAAATGGTCATCCTATAAAGATTAAATCATATGAACCTTTAAAGAAAAGTAAAAAATCATGTGCTCCAACAAAATCTGTGTTGGAAGAAGTTGAAATCAAAAGTAAAGAAAAAACAAAACTCGAAGAAGGAACATCAGAAGATTCAAATTCTTTTGATCTGAAACTGAAAGATAATGAAAAAGAACCTTCACCTGAAGATGTTCAATCTGAATTAAAACCAAGTTCTTCTAAATCAAAAAACCAAAGAAGAAGAAGAAAATCATCTAAGCCAAAAATGATCAAAACAAATGTCAAGAAAATCTGATCAAAACAACAAATCAAGCAATTAAACTCAAACCTGTAAAATTTGTGACTGCTAGTTTGTTGAACATGAACTCTTTCCATGAAGTTAAAGTAAGTCCTAAGAACAAATCTCACTCTGATCTGAAAACGGGTTCGGATTCTAAGACTTTCGCTGTTACTAAAAGATTTGTTCCTAAGGAATCCAAGAAAGGAGTTCATGAACAAAAGATGAAAAGTAATTTGTCAAAGAACAAAATTTCAACTCAAAAGCAAAATTTGACAAATCAAAAACAACAATTTAACTTTTTGACACCAAGATATAAACAAGAATCAAATATTGCGTCACCATCAAAAATTAGCAAGCAATTGTTTAAATGTCCATAAAGGTACTGTGAAAATTTGTGATATGTACAATCACAATGTTGTTGAGTGCTTTTTCAATAATTACTTTCACATCTGTGACATGAGGAATCATTCCATAGCAGATTGTTATTTCAACAAATATTGTACCTATTGTGATGAGAGAACTCACAACACTGAAAATTGTTACTTTAGGAAGAGTTCACCTAATAGAGGATTTTCCAATTCAAATTCGAGCAAAGGTTATGTTAACCCTCAGTATCTGAGAAATCAAACTGATGGATTTCTAAGATTAACTAACCAATCTTCTTTAGGTTTGAGATCTTTCCAAAGGAACAATTATGTAAGACCAAAACAAAGTTCTGAAAGAACAATTCATACTAAGATCTGTAAGAATGACTAATAAAAATGTTGGTAATCAATATTTGTCAAAAGTTGGTCAATCAAGTGGTATGAATGTTTACAAAAATAGTCGATAACAAATGCATAACAAAATTGGTAAATTCATTAAGAACAAGCAAGATTTAAATACTCTTCATTTTAAACAATATACCATTGTTGATAAATTTGGAAAACCCAAGACCATTTCGGATTGGGTAGATACCTCAACTTAAATTTCTTTGTTGTGCAGGTACGCCCAAGAAGACCACTCAATACTTGGTATGTGGATAGCGGATGTAGCCAGCACATGACACAAGCAATCATGCCTTACTGCAAGATTTTAAGTTAAAGGATGGAACGCATGTCGCCTTTGGTGGTGATGCTGGTGGAAAGATAACAGGAGAAGGAACGAAATCCAGTGGGATAATAAGCTTCGATAAAGTCAACTTTTGTTCTCAGTTGAACTTTAATCGATTAAGCGTATCCCAAATATATGAGAAATCATATTCTGTTCCATATGATGATTCTTTCTATTATGTCTTGAAGCTAGGTTTTTAGATTAGCAAGGATTGGGTGATTGTTAAAGCTGAAAGGGATCAAGATGTATACAAACTAGAGATGTCTCAAGTTGAGCCCTCAACAGAAACAACGTGCCTCATTTCTAAAGCATCAAATGATGAAAGTCTGCTTTGGCATAGACATCATGGACATTGCAACTTCAAGAACATGAACAAGCTTGCTGTAGGAAATCATGTTATTGGACTTCCATCCAAGAAGTTTGTAACGACCGATCACTGCTCAGCATGTTTGAAGGGAAAGCGACACAAAGCGTCTTATAAGACCAAGCCGATAAACTCAAATCCCAAACCACTCCAGTGGACCTCTTTGGATCAACCAATGTCAAGAGTATTGGAAGAAAATCATATTGTTTAGTTATCATTGATGACTATACAAGATTTTCATGGGTTTTATTTTTGAATGCTAAATCTAAAATGGTTGAACTATTAAAGAATTCATTACTAAAGTTGAAAATCAATTAGCTCACAAAGTGAAGATACTAAGAAGTGATAACAGTACAGAATTCAAAAATGCCAACATTGATATGTTTTGTGTAGAGAAAGGTATAGCTCATCAGTTCAGTACTCCCAGAACTCCTTAACAAAATGGAGTTACTGAAAGGAAGAACAGAACACTGATTGAGGCTGCATGATCTATGTTAGCAGATGCTAAAATACCGATCACTTTCTGGTATGAAGCTATCTCAACTGTGTGTTTCGTCCAGAATCGAACGCTAACCGTGAAAGATAAACTGAAAACTCCTTATAAGTTGATGTTTGGCAGGAAACCAAACATAGATTTCCTTAAATCTTTTGGTTGTCCAGTCATGATTCTAAATTCAAGTGATCATCTAGGAAAATTTGAAGCAAAATCTGATAATGGATTTTTCGTTGGATATTCATCTGTTTTAAAAGCCTATCGAGATTATAACTCTAGGACTAATGTTATAATTGAAACATTCAACGTTAAATTCTTAGAAAATTGTTTTCCATCAGTTTCAAATGGTCCTGCTTGGTTATTTGATTTAGATTCATTGTCAAACTCTTTTCATTCTAACTTGTTTGATCAATCTAATTTTCTTTATTCTACAGGTAAGAAGAAAGCTCAAGGAGATCTTGGATCTTTTAGTGATGATTCAGATTCAGACGACCCAATCGATCAAAGCCCAGATTACCCATTCTTCTCTTTTGTCAAGGATTCAACAATTCAATTCAGTGAAAATGATAAATCTAATCAAGATTCAGATCATTCAGTGTTAGAAGGTCAAGATTTTTCTCAACCACTTCCTAATGTGCAACCTGAGTCTGGAACATCATACATCTCTGGTGATGCAGTTGATTCTGGTAAACTTGATTACTTTATCAACTCACCGACTCAAGTTCTAAATTTCAATCCACATTCTTCTAGCCTGTTGCATCAGCTCTCCAACTTGAATTAGACAAATTTGGATGTTAATGTTCAAGGAAATGAGATTCCTACATCTCGTATTCATAAGAACTATCCAACATCTCAGATTATTGGTCCATTGAATGAGAGAACAATGAGAAGCAAATCAGAACAAGCAAACCTTTGCTTATACTCGTGTTTTCTTGCTCAAGTTGTTCCTAAAAATGCTATCGAAGCATTAAAGGACAATGGTTGGATTGAGGCTATGCAAGAAGAATTACTGCAATTCTGCAAACAAGAAGTGTGGAATCTTGTGGGTTTACCTGAAGGAGAAAATGCTATAGGCAGAAAATGGTTGTTTAGAAACAAAACAGATGATCGAGGAATCGTCATTCGAAATAAAGCGAGGCTTGTTGCACAAGGATACACTCAAGAAGAGGGTATTGATTATAATGAAGTATTTGCTCCAGTTGCAAGACTTGAATCCATTCGTGTCTTCCTGGCTTGTGCATCATTCATGAAATTCAAAGTGTATCAAATGGATGTTAAAAGGGCATTCATGTATAGTCCAATAACCGATTATGTGTATGTGAAGCAACCTCCGGGTTTTGAGGATGCAGAATTTCCATATCATGTGTACAAGCTTAGCAAAGCTTTGTATGGACTCCATCAAGCACCTAGAATCTGGTATGAGACATTGTCACAACACTTAATCTATCATGGATACATGCGAGGGAAAATCGATCCAACTTTATTCATAAAGAAGGATGCTGATGATCTCTTATGTGTACAAGTGTATGTTGATGATATCATATTCGGTTCCACCAGTCTAAAATTGTGCAATGAAATTCGAAGAAATCATGAAGTCTTGATTTCAAATGAGTTATACGGGAGAAATAAATTTTTTTCTTGGACTTCAAGTTCAACAATCTACAGATGGTATTTTTATCAATCAAGAGAAGTTTGTGGACAAGGTCTTGAACAAATTCAAACTGCAAGATTGTGAGTCCATAAGAACTCCAGCTGACAGAAACTCCAAGATTGAGCCTGATCCAAAAGGAAAATCAGTTGAACAAACCTTATACAGATCTATGATTGGTTCTTTGATGTATCTTAATGCATCTAGACCAGACATAATGTATGTTATTTGTGTCTGTGCCAGGTATCAATCAAACCCATAGGAGTCCAACTTAATTGCCGTCAAAAGGTTATTCAGGTATCTCAAATGTAACCGGCTTTAGGGCTATGGTATCCTTACGAGGGAAACTTTGAGTTACATGGATATACATACTGATAGTGATTATGGAGGATGTTGTCAAGAGAGAAAATCTAATATGGGTGGATGTCAGTTGTTAGGTCCCCGATTAGTCTCATGGCAGTGCAAGAAACAAACAAATGTCTCTATTTCAACCGTAGAAGCTGAGTACATAGCTGCTTCAACAGGATGTTCTCAAATCCTTTGGTTGCAAAACCAACTGCTGGATTATTGGTTCAATTTTCTTAAAACATCAGTTTACATTGATAACACTGCCGCTATGTTCATTACAGCTAATCCGGTCCAACATTCAAAAACAAAACATATCGAAATTCGATATCATTTTCTCAGAGATAACTCTGTATAAGGTTTAATCATTTTGATTCAAATTGCAACTGAAAAACAGTTGGCAAACCTATTTACTAAAGCCTTCTTACCAGGACGGTTTGAGTATTTAGTAGAGTCAATTGGTCTTATTAACCATGTGTAAAACTGGTTTTTAAGCTTATCCAAAAGGTCATAGCAAAAGGTCATAGTTGTCAAAGTTAATTGTCTGATTGTAGTTTGTGTGTGTTTGTTTTCTTATTAAAGAAAAACCAAATACAAAAATAGAAAATCAAAAATCAAAGATAAAAATATAAAACAAAAACTACAAAAATAGAGTATTTCATTTTTATTTATGTTATAGGAATGAATCTATTTTTGCAACATGTGAGAAATGATAGTACCTTAGTGAGATCAGTTGCATATTTCACTCGATAATGTGTAGACAATCTCATGCTACTATACTAAAAAAGTAAATTATTATGATCAAGCTAAATCATGTATTCACGATTGTGATTTCATCTTAGTACTAATGAGTAGTATTAGCTTATCAGATTGATTGCTTGTAAATTTACAACACTCACACCTGGTGGTGATATGACTAACCATGAGATCTGTTATAAGCATCATCTCACTTCTTTCTTATGAGTCATCATAGACCTGAAGATATGAGATATCCTCTGTTGTAAGTGATTACATACCTGGATATTCTCCTTCGATGCAAAAGATGCCAATGTGCACAACCCATTCAAATGGATGATTAGAGTTTATCAAATGGATTATCCATGATAATTCTCTGCTAAATTATCAACATGAACTCTGGTTATGAATATATGTCAGGTAATAAGTTGAGAATTTGTGCTTTCTTGCATGTCTTGATGATAGTTGATCTCTCTAAGTCTTTGTATGAGTCACATCATGTCATATCTAATTCTACCCTAATCAATCCAAGAATTGAAAAAGTAAGTGAGCTGATTCTTTTATCAAAAACACTCAGTGTCTGTCCTTGGATCTTGTGTCTCCTTTGCTGTGAAATCACTGACCTGGAACACACATGATGAGGATTTATTCATTGTCTATGACTATTCACACTTTATTTTCTTCTAATGTGCTGATCTTAACTGATATGATCTCACTGCAGACATTGATTCTATTGTAAATATTAGATTTTTATTCTGCTTTAATTTTGATTTTATGCATGTTTTATGTGTGCAGACAATTTAACAATGATCAGTGTGATCTTCTTATGACAACTTGGGAAACTTCTAAGTTTGTAAAATTTAAAAGTTTAGGGGGAGTAATAAAAGTAAGAGTTTCTAAGAAAATCTCAAAGCATGTGTGTGTTTGATAATGTAAAAAATTTGATAGTTTGAAAATGAGCCCATAAAAGTGGAAAAGCTTCTTGTAAATTTTTTTAAAATGAGATTAATGTGTCTAAATTTGTGATTAAAATGAAGGGAAATTGTCTTTTGAAAAGTTAAATAAAAATAAAAGGGTTTAAATGTCAAAAGTTCAAAATTGAGGGTCAAAAATGTAAATTTTAAGAAAAAGTCAAAAATTGATAAAATTGTCGATTATTAGTATGTGAACAGTACTAATATGTCTAAATAGTGTTCAGGTGGAAGATGTGAAAATTATACAAGTGTATGCAAACTCATGCGCCTAAACAGTGGCCATAAGTCCAAATAGGAGCATGATGAGTTTTTAGAAATATTACACGTCTTTGGGCATTTATCATATGCTCATGCGCCTAAACAGTTGTAATATGTGTGACAAGTTGGTTAAGTGTTGGGCGTTTCAACATGCTCATGCGCCCACACAGTGGTTAGACGTATCAAGTGAAAATTTTCACCAAGCGTTGGGCGTTTCATATAGTCTCATGCGCCTGAACAGTGCAAAAGCGCCTAAACAGTGCAAAAGCCCCTAAACAGTGCTTATGCGGCTGAACAGTGCTCATGCGGCTGAACAGTGCTCATGCGCCTAATCTCATGCGCACAATGCTCATGCGCCTGAAAACTTAGTGAAAAATACAACTTCATGCACACAAACAATGCTCATGTGCCTAAAATTTTCACCTAATATATAAACTACACTTTGCATCTTTCATTCATTCACACTCCCAAAATACCATGAACTCAGTCGACTCTCAAATTTCACTTCATTACACTAAGTTTGATTATTGTCCTGATATATTGTGATCGACTGATTCTATATTTTATTATAAACGTAAGTTCGTAATCAAAATCATTCTATTTCAAGTAATAGATTCACAATCAGTTGGGCATTCAAACCTATTCAGACGTTGCGAACCCTAAAAATCTGAAAAATTTGAAATTTGTGCATTAAAATGAAATTAAGAACTAAAATTGATCATTGATTGTTAATGTACTCTTGATTTTGAGCATTTTGATATATAGAACTTTGAATTCCATGAACATTGATCGGATGATGTTGTAAGGCCCCGTTCCCGGGACACTTACAGTTGGTCATTCATCGCATACATTTAAATAAAACATTGCAGCGGAAACATTCAAGATAAACTTTTCTTTTACTATAAATACTTTTGCCATTTAATACAACGTACGTCAGTTACAAAACATCTAATGTTGCATTACATTACAAAAGCATTATACAAAAGATTTCATCATTTCTAATTACATCTTTACAATGCCTAACTTTTACTATGATTGTTGCTGAAGCATATGAAACCGAGGATTTCCTAAGTAATCCCGTTTATGTGAATCCTCAACAATCATAGGGTCATAAACAGTGACCTCTAGTATAAAAACATAAAAAATTTTCATCATAAAGAAGATTTTTAAATAATCCTATTTATCAGGATCTTCAAGAAATCTTGCACTTGCATGCAACATAATATGTTGCGCGCGTTATGGGCCCACAACACATTGCGTGGCAGCATTATCAAAAGGAGAATGCCATCCCAAAAGAGCTGAGTAGCCGCTTCGTGCCATCCCCAGCAACGCTACCTGCCAACTGGAAACACATAAAAAGTCAGCATTGCTGAGTGAGTTCTAGTTTTATAATAAAACATACTTTCATTTGTTATAACTATCCTTACATACATGCGATCATACAACATACGTACACTTAGATAATATTATTATTATCTTCATCATTCGTTCATTAACTTTCATTCGTGTACCATTCATCGTTCTCATTCACGTTCGTACATACATTCTTTACTTTCATTCGTACGTTCTGTACTTTCATTCTTACATTCATTACATTCGTTCGAACGTTCATTACTTTCGGTGACATGTACGGTACCCCAAACATCATACCATACTGCTGGTGTTGGACCTGTGGTGATCAACCACAAACATTGTGCACAAATGCTGATCCAGTCACCCGAGGTAGGTACATGCACCATTTATCTTCCACTTTTCATTCTATCATACGTTAGCCAAGTCTGTTGCAGCACACGGCTGCTCACCTCAGTGGCAATTTCACGATTGCCTGCTAACCGAGTCTGTTGCAACACGAAGTTGCTCACCTCATTATCAATCTCAAAGACTGACTCTGTGTGCATCCTTCGAGGTAGCTAACCCGCATCACAGTTGAGCTAACACCAGCCAGGGGTGTGAGCCTCCATTCATTTGCTTGCAAGCCTTTCTTACATTCATTCGTTCATTCATTAATGCATGCATTCATTCATCGTGTTCCTCTATCATTATCTTTTACTTTACGTTCTTACTACATTCGTTTCATTCATTCATTCATTCACGTAAAGTCACTAAAAGATAAACACGCATCGACACAAGGAACATATATATTTACAAGTCATCAGTCATTACCATCGTATAAGGCTACATCATACTTAGCCTACATACATCGCACATACCCTTCTCTACTTATTCATATTGGCCCTATTTGGGCGATTGAGCATACTGCAGTCGCATGACCTACATGCGACTGAGTCATGCGAATGGGCACACAGTCGTGCGAATGTACCTCCTATCGTACGAATAAACACCATGCGAATGGGCTTCTATGCGACTAACCCTCAGTCGTGCGTCTGAACAGCTATACGAATGGACCTATGCGACTGAACCCTCAGTCACATGGCCTATCGTGCGACTGAGCCCCAGTCGGGCGGCTGAGCCTTAATCGTACGATGTAATCATCAGTCTTTCCTCAGTCGGGCGACTAGCCCTTCAGTCGCCTAGCCCTAACTGGGTTGCGACTGGAGTTCATCACAAACAGCAGTCGCGTCCTACGGCATACAAACTCCTCTAAACTCATTTCTAGCCCAAATTAGCCTTACTAAACCTTAAGGATTCATGCTAGGACATCATACAAGCACATTCAAGTCCTAGATCATACCCTAAACACGTTACCCAAAATTTCACCCAAATGGGTCAAACATACACTTTACAAAAATAGGGTTTATATGTGATCCAGCCCCAAAATCGTATGAAAACATGAAAATGTGGGGTTCTAGAACTCACCTTAGTTGTTCTTCGAATTTACACTCTTCACCTGGGCCTCTTCGACTGTTCTAACACCTAAAACACACACACCATACCACCCGAACACACAAGTCACATTTATAAGCACATATACGGGTCTACAATCATCTAAAGCTTCAAAAACTCGAGATTTCTTACCAAAAACATCGAGTTCTCCGATTCTTCTTCAAAAATCCCGTATCTTGCTCTTTCTCTCTCTAAAATATCAAGTTCTGCTTTCTTTTTCTGAAATCTCCGAAGATGGTAATGATGTGAACAAAAGTGGGTGGCCATACCACCTTTTGTATCAAAATTAATAGGAAGTTTGCCTATTTGACACTTTTGGCCCTTCCACAAAAGTAAACTTTTGTTTTCTTTCCTTTTTCTTTCTATTTCATTCTTTTAGTTTCTTGCTAGAAAATACGGGTGTTACAGATGTTCTTTATCAGTCGATTGATGAAGATGAACAGTCATGAATTTTTAATTTTTAAATAAAAAATAAAAATTCAAAAAAATTCAATTGTTTAATAATTTTGATAAAATTTTAACTGGATTAGTGTGTTTTAAAACAAATATACAACAACTTGTATTTACTATGACTTGGACAGAATTTCTTAAATGCATAGAAAAGTCTAAGTATAAGTTGATGTAAAAACAAAAAGTTTTAATTTTTAAAACATAATAATTCATTAAAATTTAAATCAAAATTTTTGTTGGGTTTGTTAGAACATAAAATCATAGTTTAACCATTTAAACTTTCTGAAAACGTAGCGGAAGTAAAGCATTATAACCATGTTTATAAGCTGAAAAATATGTTCATTAGATGACCATATTAATGTGTAAAACAAATCCAAAGAACAAAGGATCATTTATGTGAATTAGCAAGCTATGAACATATGAAAACTACATAAAATCACAGCTACATAGAGCTGTGAAACTACCTTACTGCAGCAGCAAAAAGTCGACCAAAATGATGTTGGAATGACACTGAAAATGGCCAAGACTTCAAGAGTAGAAGTCCTCAAGCTTGTATACCCCAAGCCTCATTGCAAACACCTTCTTGTTAGGAAGATTTTACACCAAGAACAGCTTCAAAATTGCTCCAAGAAACCCTCTAATGCTGCTGCCTATTTCTGTAAATAGAGAGAGAGGAAGAGCTGAATTCTTTGGTTGTGTTGCATGTTGTGAATAATGAGAAGGAGAGTCACTATATGCTAGTTAGTGGAGATGGTCAACCAAATGCATGTGTGTTTCTCCAAGAGAATAACTTAGTGGAGAACTATGCATGTGTGTCTCCCATGTGTGTCTCCCATGTGTGTCTCCCACTCAAAGACCCCAAAGGGGATGGTTTTCTAGTTTAAAAAACAAGGTTTTTCTTTTAATTAAACATACACACACATGTCTAGTCTTTTAACAATTAACCATTTAATTGTATAAGTAGTATACTCTCATTATTATTTGATGTTATACAACTAATTTAAATAACACTTCAAATAATATTATTGAAGAAAGTATCCTAATAAATTGTTCCATCTCATATGCAACTTATTTAGAAAACACATTTTCTAAATTGGTGTAAATATTTAATTGCATGATCATATCATCAATTAAATATTAATTGGTGTTTGCTAAGCTTGTTATTGTGTATAACCCGACTTGGATCATAACGTACTAACCACATCAATATTCTAAGTGTCTTGGGCACATAGAATCCTACAATCTCCCACTTGCCCAAGATTCATAGAAGATTGATGCAAGCAGTAAATAACGCCTAACAACGGTTTACTACCCTTAATACGCATGAGTTATGGCCATTCAATAACATCATCCCATTCAATTACCTTACTTGAAATGATTTAGGTGAATCAGTCATTTATCCTTTTGTTATACCTGAACATACCCTTATGTACTGTCCACTATTTCAGGACAGTGAAGAATTAGCTCAAGGTATAGTACTTGGTGAATATCAAAACCCAATATGTATCTCAGGTCGGAGGATACCAAATGATATTCGCCTTTACTCAAATTTACTTATGATCAATCGATAAGATTCCATGTAGTAAAATTTGAGATGCGGGTTAGTCCAATATTTGTATACCACAAATATCTATGAACCTTGGTAGCAACCCATTGCTCTATATTCATCCTTATGAATATCAACCAATCCAAGTTCATAATAATCTTACCATCACACTTGTTCCCACAAGTATGAACGACTACAGACATTTAGAGTAAATAATTTACTCATGGATTAAACATGCTAAATTGGAACATTAATTGAAACATTATAACCAAATAATTTTACTCAAATAATAAAGAGTTCCACTTATTCAAATACAAAATTTGATCAAGTCCAATCACTAGAATATCGAAGTCCTAAGGCACAAGTATGACTTTCATGCTTTCACCTTTTGAGGAGCTTTGTGAGTGGATCCACAATCTTTTGATCAAAGTGAACTTTGCGAATACATATCTTTCCCTTTTCAACTTTATGTAGTTGAATCTCCGCTCATTGTGCCTAATCTTTTGATGTGCACGGGGTTCCTTGATTTGAGCAATCATACCCTCATTATCACAAAAGATTTCTAAGGGGTCTTGAATGGTAGAGACCACCCTTAGATCGGTGATAAACCTTTTATTCATGCAGCTTCCAAAGCTGCTAATAAGGCGGCTATGTATTCTGTTTTTGTAGTGGACAATGTTACCCTATTCATAATCCCGATTATGATCGAGGATCATATCGATCAGTTTGGAAACTCGCATCCGTGTAACCCTTTACAACGAGTTCCTCTTCACCAGATCCATATATTAAGAACATATCCTTAGTGTTTCTAACGTATTTCAAAATACTCTTAACAGCCATCTAGTGGCTATTACCTGGATTCTGCTGATATCTTCTTGTCATGCTTAACACGCATGACACGTCCGGTATTAGTGCATGTCATCGCATATATGATGGATCCTATAGCAGACGCATATGGGATGTCCTTCATACAATCTTGCTCATCCTTTGAGCTTGGACATTGAGATGCACTCAATATTGTCCCTCTTTGAATAGGTACCATACCTTTCTTAGAGTTTTCCATCTTGAACCTTTTCAAGATTTTATCAATATATGCACTTTGGTTTAGACCTATCAACCGCCTCGATCTATCCCTATAGATCTTTATTCCCAAATATAGGCAGTTTCACCGAGATCTTTCATGGAAAAACAATTTCCAAGCATGGTTTTAACACCTTCCATGGTTGGAATGTCCTTTCCGTATAGTACTGTGTCATCAACATACAATAGTAAGAATGTGATTACACTCCCACTAGCCTTTTTATACACACAAGCCTTGTCAGCGTTCTTGATGAAACCAAATTTCTTGATCTCTTCATCAAAACATTGATTCCAACTTCTCGATGCTTGTTTCAATCCATAGATTGATTTCTTTAACTTGCATACTTTATTAGGATGTTTTGGATCGACAAAACCTTCAGGCTGAACCATATAGACATCTTCCTCAAGATATCCATTTAGGAAAGCGGTTTTGACATCAATTTGCCAGATCTCATAATCATAATGAGCAGCTATGGTAAACAATATCATTATAGACTTTAGCATCACAACAGGTGAGAAGGTTTCATCATAGTCAACCCCTTGAGTTTGAGTGAAACCTTTTGGTACAAGTCTTGTCTTGTAAGTATCCAAGTTTCCATGCATATTTGTTTTCTTCTCGAAAACTCACTTGCATTCAACCAGTTTGGAGTTAAGTGGAGGGTCAACCAATTCCTAAACTTGGTTGTCATACATGGATTGCATCTCTACGTTCATGGCTTCCAGCCATTTGTCACAATCCGATTTGGACATAGCATCAAGGTATGTAGTTGGCTCATCGGAGTCAACTTCATAGCATCCATCCATGAAAAATCCATATATTTCAGGTGGAATGCTAACTCTACAAGATCTATGAACGTTTTGCGTGTATTGATCAACCTCTTGATCATCATCAACAACCTCTTGTTGACAGCTAGTGTCAACCAAATGTGTATCGGCTTGTGGATCTTGATCTTCATCAAATTCCATTGTTCTATGCGTCACTCCTTCCATAAGGAACTTGGCTTCCAAGAACTCTGCCCTTCGAGCAATAAATTTCTTTTGCTCTGTTGGATCAAAGAAGTAGTATCCTATACAGTCTTTGGGATATCCAACAAATATACACTTAGTGGATCGACTTTCAAATTTGTTTTGGGTGTTAAGCTTAACATAAGCTTCACTACCCCATACCCTTAAATATGATAGCGATGGAACTCTTTCCATGCCATATTTCAAAAGGTATCAAACCCACTTTTGTTGATTTGGGCCATATTCAAAATACGAGCCGTGGAGAGTAGTGCGAAAACCCAAGATGATAAAGGTGATAAGCTCATAGCCTTAATGAATTGAACCATATCCAAATAGGGTTCAGTTTCTCCTTTATCAGAATGAAGAACTTAGATAGTTATGTAGAGTTGATTTTCTACTTCATTATTGAAGATTTTGAACATTTCAAAAGCTTTATTCTTATGTGTCATCAAGTGCACATAATAATAGGGACTGTAATCGTCGATAACAGTAATGAAGTATCTTTTCACCAATCTTTGCCATTATCTTAAAAGGACCACACACATCCAAATGTATCATTCCTAATAAGTCTTTTGGTTCACACTTATCAAATGAAACATTTTCATTTGTTTCCAAAAGACCATTCTTTTGAAGTGTTTGAATCCAATTCTCGTTTATGTGACCAAGATGACAATGTCAAAGATAATAATAACTTAAACTGATTTTAAGTTTCTTGGTGCTTAATGTGTATAATGAGTTATTATAGGACGAATTGTCATGAACTAATTCATGAATATCATTAAAAGGCATATCCTTCAAATGAAATACATCATCCATAAAACTTAATACCATTATATACATACTTTAAATCATGACCATATTGTTTTAAGAGGAAACATTAATTATGTTCCTAGTCAAACTAGGTGCATACAAAAGGTTTTGAAAACAACTTTCAAACCATTTGTAAGTCTCAAAATAGAGTTTCCCTCCTTGAAGCACACATTTCTTTTGAACCCCTTTGCAACAATTGCAAGTATGAGTCTCACATTCGGTATCCAATACCCATGTGTTTGAAGAAATGACATTTAATACAATGTGAATCATGAAATTTGTATTCGAGGTTTGCCTAGCATCCCTCTTATTTTTCAACTCCTTGAGATAGGAGGAACAATTCCCTTTTATTGTCCTATCTCTACATACTCAAGGCATGGATCGTTCTCCTTTACTTTAGGCTCATAAGCTTAGGTCTTTGAGGTTTCGCTTTAACCTTTGCTTTGATGTATTCCTTTCTTTTGGCAATAATTGCCTTAGGATCGAGATTGGCCATTTCTTATCGTCTCCCTCATTGATCGAGAGAATAGGTAGAACCTCTCTACCCATCCCTGCCTCGGTTGCTTTGAGCATTGCGTGAATTTCACTGATGCTCTTGTCCCATCCGTTCATATTACAGTTTATTATGAATGTCTCAAACCTTTAGTTAGGCAATCAAGGATCAAATCCTTGGCCAACTACTTTGAGACAGGACATTTAAGCATCTTGAGGCTATCAATGTGGCTTTTCATCTTAAGAATATATAAGATGATATCGATTGGGTTTCTTCCATGTGACATGTATAAAGTGCTTGAACCGTTTCGAAGCAATCTTACTAATGTTTGTTGAAGGAACATTTCCTTCAACTAGATTATCATGTCATATGCCCTATGATGTTCCAAACCCTTTTGGAGTTCGGGAATCATATTCCCAACATGAGGTAGGAAACTTGCACAGAATCCTTAATGTGCTTAAGCCAATCGTCAAAAGGCCTTAACATCAACAGCGTTGGTTGGTGAGACATGGGATCGTCAAAGACATAGGCCTTTACTTATTTTGATAACGATTCTCAGTGATAGGGTATGGACGGTCGGGGTGGTAGCATTATTGTTTGCGGCCATTCTACAAAATTTACAAAGTTCTTATTAGTATTTCTTAAAATTTTATTTTAATTATTAATACCCTTTTATGTGTAATAGACAATTAATAATTAAAATCTAGAATCCAACGCTACATTCAAATAATGGTTAGGTGACCTTTATCCCATTATTTAATTTAACAAGGTAGTCAATATTTGACAATTGCAACCTTTTGCAACTTCTAGCCTTTATGGGATCGGTTAATCATCTTATGATTGGTTGGCATGTTTAATCCCATCAACACCATTGTACGCCATGCTTCGGTGACCCTATGCACATGGTTTCCAATTCAAGTCGTCCTACTTACACACACGTGTGAGTTTTCACATACAAGCGGTTAGGTGACCTTTATCCCACAAGTATGTTAGACTCACCTCAAACACACAAGTTCCCTATAAGTGTTTAGGTGACCTTTATCCCACAAATAGTTCTCAAGTGATTCGAGTGTCGTGTAAAAGGATGGTGTTAAACTTGTTTAAAAGGGATTTTTGGTTTTCATTAATTCTAGTTTTGAAAACTCTATGTACCTTGTATTTGCATGCTTTCAAATGCAAGGCATCCTATGGTTTATTTTTAATAAAACCTCTTTTATTAAATCATTAATCCTTTTAATAACCTTTTATTAACCACTTAATGATTAGAAACCATAAATTTTCAGCTTGTTAAGTTTGCTAATGAGTTTGTTATGCATATCCAAATATCAAACAACAATCATACAACAAACAACCAAACAAGCATAATATAAACAACCACAATGTGCATAACCATAGCTACTATTGTGACCACACTTGTTTGCCATCACAAGTGTGGTCATTTGGTCTTTCCTAAGGGTTGAATACAACACAAAATAGAGGTCTTCTTAGACTCCCACTTGAACTTGCATCCATATGGTTCAAGTCCCTTTTTGTGTCTTTGATGTCCATCTTTGGGTCTTCATCTTGTGCATCTTCCTTTTACAAAAATTATATCCTAATACATTTTTCTAATAAAAGAATTGCACCTAATCTATTTATTACATAACAAAATGAATAAATAATTACAACCCAAATAATAAACATAAATATTACAACCCAATTGAATGAATTAAAACAACCATTAAAACCATCCAAATCAAAAGGCCAAAGGCTAGGTTATGCACATTAACATATGAACAATCATAAATATTATTCAATAAACAAAATAAACCCCACCAAACCCCAAATTTTCAGCCAACATAAACTGAAAATTAGGGTTTGTTTGTCCAAACAAACAACATCCAAATATATCAACCAATTGACATTCCTATCTTTCAAAGTTTAATCATAAGCATGAAGATATAACTTTGAAAGACATGGGGTTTATTGAATCAACCAAAATCAGCCTATTATGAGTTTATAATCATCCTCTAAAACTAATTTTTAAAGGACAAGAACAAGCAAGCTATCCACATAACCGGCTCTTGATGCCATTGTTTGGTTTGTTAGAACATAAAATCATAGTTTAACCATTTAAACTTTTAGAAAACGCAGCGGAAGTAAAGCATTATAACCATGTTTATGAAGGGATTTAACATGTTTATCAAAGCTCATATAACCTTGTTTATATGAAAAACGCAGCGGATTTTAGTTTTAAAACATGTTAATAAGATGGTTATTAAACCCATTTAATAAGCAACCCCAAACAATGGATCATTATACAAATGCATAAAATGAAAAACAACATAAGATATTTGAAATGTACAACCTTTGTAGCTGCTCAAAATCGAACTTTGTGAGGTGAGAAGATGAGTCTTGTGGCTGAGTATTCAAGCAAGAAAACCTCAAGCGGTGATACCCCAAGCTACCAACAAAAACCCTTTTGATGCTAGGATGTACAACACCAATTTCCAGCTTAAAACCCACTTGAAAACTGAAAATTTTCAGCCTTGTTTTCTTTGCTGCTGCCGTGAACAAGAAAGGGAGACAAGGAGAATTGTTTTGCAATACTTTTTAGAGAGTGGTGTGTGTTTGCATGTGTGAATGCATATGTAGTTGTGTTAGTGCATATGGCATATTACTTAAACAATTGGAAGGAACTTTTTCAGCCCCCTTGGACCGAGAAATGCTGCCACTTATAGGTGGTTTTCTCTTTTTTTTTATTTTTACAATCCAATTTATTTAAGTAAAGCCCCAAAATAAAACTTGTAACATTTACATTTTATTTTGTACACTCAACTAACTCTAACATGACATTAATTAAAACCTAATTTAATTAACTTGTAACATCATACATGTCATGTTATCGTTTTATTTTTATAACTGTTAATTAACCATTAAATAACAATTATAAAGTAATATCTCAAAATAAATAAACCCAAGTTATTTATTAATTGCTCAAGTGCATTTATTTAGAAAACCAATTTTTTTAAATGTTTTGGTGTTGTTATTTATTTAACTGATCAAATCAATAAATAAATATTGCAGGTGTTTGTCCAGCTTGTTATTGGGTATGACCCGACTTGGATCATATCACACTAGCCACATCAATTTAATATGTATCTTGGGCAGATCGAATCCTACAATCTCCCACTTGCACAAGATTCATAGAAGATTGATGCAAGCAACAAATGATGCCTAGCAACGGTTTGCTACCCCTAATGTATATGACTAGGTGACATTCAATAACATCATCCCTTTCAAGTACCTTACTTGAATATGATTTAGGTGAATCAATCATCTATCCTTTTGTTACAGATGTCATGTTAAATCCAAGGACACAGAATGATCATTCCTTGTTGATTTAACTTAATCAGGCCTTAGACATCTAACTCTCAACGAATAAGAGGAACAAATTCCATCTTGACCACATACGTTTCTCACAAACACCTCGTGTTATACCTGAACATACCCTTATGTACTGTCCACTATTTCAGGACAGTGAAGAATTAGCTCAAGGTATAATACTTGGTGAATATCAAAACCCAATATGTATCTCAGGTCAGAGGATACCAAATGATATTCGCCTTTACTCAAATTTACTTATGATCAATCGATAAGATTCCATGTAGTAAAATTTGAGATGCGGGTTAGTCCAATATTTGTATCCCACAAATATTTATAAACCTTGGTAGCAACCCATTGCTCTATATTCATCCTTATGAATATCAACCAATCCAAGTTCATAATAATCTTACCATCACACTTGTTCCCACAAGTATGAACGACTACAGACATTTAGATTAAATAATTTACTAATGGATTAAACATGCTAAATTGGAACATTAATTGAAACATTATAACCAAATAATTTTACTCAAATAATAAAGAGTTCCACATATTAAAATACAAAATTTGATCAAGTCCAATCACTAGAATATCGAAGTCTAAGGCATAGGTATGACTTTCATGCTTTGCCCTTTCGAGGAGCTTCGTGAGTGGATCCGCAATCTTTTGATCAAAGTGAACTTTGCAAATACATATCTTTCCCTTTTCAACTTCATCCCTTATGTAGTTGAATCTCCACTCATTGTGCCTAATCTTTTGATGTGCACGGGATTCCTTCATTTGAGCAATCACACCCTCGTTATCACAAAAGATTTCTAAGGGGTCTTGAATGGTAGGGACCATCCTTAGATCGACGATAAACCTTTTATTCATGCAGCTTCCAAAGCTAATGAGGCGGCTATGTATTCCTATTTTGTAGTGGACAATGCTACCCTATTCATAATGGAGACATACCCGATTGTGATCGAGTCAGTTTGGAAACTCGCATCCGTGTAACCCTTTACAACGAGTTCCTCTTTCTCAGATCCGTATATTAGAAACATATCCTTAGTCTTCCTAAGGTATTTCAATATACTTTTAATAGCCATCCAATGGCTATTACCTGGATTCTTCTGATATCTTCTTGTAATGCTTAACGCGCATGACACGTCCGGTCTTAGTGCATATCATTGCATATATGATGGATTCTATAGCAGACGCATATGGGATGTCCTTCATACAATCTTGCTCATCCTTTGAGCTTGGACATTCAGATGCACTCAATATTGTCCCTCTTTGAATAGGTACCATACCTTTCTTAGAGTTTTCCATCTTGAACCTTTTCAAGATTTTATCAATATATGAACTTTGGTTTAGACCTATCAACCGCCTCGATCTATCCCTATAGATCTTTATTCCCAAAATATAGGCAGTTTCACCGAGATCTTTCATGGAAAAACAATTTCCAAGCCAGGTGTTAACACCTTCCATGGTTGGAATGTCCTTTCCATATAGTACTATGTCATCAACATACAATACTAAGAATGTGATTACACTCCCACTAGCCTTTTTATACACACAAGCCTTGTCAGCGTTCTTGATGAAACCAAATTTCTTGATCTCTTCATCAAAACATTGATTCCAACTTCTCAATGCTTGTTTCAATCCATAGATTGATTTCTTTAACTTCCGTACTTTATTAGGAAGTTTTGGATCGACAAAACCTTCAGGCTGAACCATATAGACATCTTCCTCAAGATATCCATTTAGGAAAGCGGTTTCGACATCCATTTACCAGATCTCATAATCATAATGAGCAGCTATGGCAAACAATATCCTTATAGACTTTAGCATCACAATAGGTGAGAAAGTTTCATCATAGTCAACCCCTTGAGTTTGAGTGAAACCTTTTGTTACAAGTCTTGCCTTGTAAGTATCCAAGCTTCCATGCATATTTGTTTTCTTCTCAAAACCCACTTGCATCCAACCGGTTTGGAGTTAAGTGGAGAGTCAACCAATTCCTAAACTTGGTTGTCATACATGGATTGCATCTCTACATGTCACACCCTCAATTTCCACGAACGGGGTTTTACCGTTAGGCGTGTGACATACCAGGATCTCAGACACAGTCATATCGAACGACACTATATGAATTTAAAATAAACATTTGACTTCATTCAAAAGAGCATAAACAAAGTTTACATTAGTGCGGAAGCGAGTACATAATCAGTAAATCCATTACAGTACAGTTACAATAGCCATGTTTAGACAAAATGTTCAATGCTGAAAATATAATAGATGAATGCATGTCCTGAGTGCGTTTCCTTAGCGTGCATCTTGAGCTTATGCATTCCTGTGACCTGAGAAAACATGCAAAAATGTGTCAACATAAAGTTAGTGAGTTCACAGGTTTATTCAACAATAAATGTGTTCGTAAGCGTTCAGTAGTTTGCGTTTCAATGGTTTAGTATATAGAGCATATCGTTAGGTAGCTAGCCTATGTTCTTGTTACTTAGCATTTCGAACCGAAGTTGACTGTTTACGTCCTATTTGTGTTTGTTGTATCCCCGTCACGTCTCGCAAGACCGTGACAAATGTTAGGTCAATCAAGCACCCGTTTGACCTCCAATCAAGCTAGCGCGACTAGCCTGGGCGGGGTTTGTCAGACCCAGTAGTACTACTCAAAATTACCTCGCTAATCCCATTACTAACAGTTCGAGTGTGTCAGGACATGTTGTGTGTTTGCACTAACGTAACAAGCGATATCAATAATACTACAACCATTTAAGTAAATCTGTTTTGCATGTTTTCTCCCCCAAAAGGAAAGAGAGTAAAATAGGGGCCGTGAAACTCACAGATGATGTAATAAGTATGTAGGATGAAGGTCTCCCAAGTGTTGTTTACAATGCGCTGTCAAACACCTATTGACAGTTATGTTAAGCGTTAATGTTGTGTTCAGCGTTAATAGACATGTTTAGTCGGGTCGGGTCGCATGGGTTCGGTCGTGGGTGACACACACACACACATGCAGGCATACGCATATCAGACCTTATGTAGATCCCAAACGGGTTGTCGTTAGTTGTAAACAGTTAGGTAGTTTTAGATCGTATAAGTATGTGCTTGTTGATTGCGTTGACTTTAATCTTTGTGGTCAAGAAATGACATTTTATTGATGTTAACTTATCATCACACGATAGACACCTCGCACACCAGAAGAATTCGCTAACAATGACTCGAATCGCATAACAAGGCTAGACGCACGACTGGACACTTCATTCGCACGAATGGGCCTTCAATCGTACGAATGAACTTCACTAGTACGATTGAACCCTCATTCATGCGACTCAGCATTCAGTCATACCACACATCACCCATTCACCCGAACCAACAACCAATCGCACGAATGAACCTTCATTCGTGCGGTTGAACCTTCAGTCGGGTGTTTCTCAGTCGCACACATTCATTCGGTTGACTTAGTCGCACACACTCCCAATCGCATGCACTCATTCGGACGTCCCAACCCAGTCGCACCACCCAGTCGCCCGATGGGCCCAGTCGCATGACTCAGTCGCATGACTGGCCCAGTCGCGAACTGCAGCAGATCGCGACTGCTGGACGGGCTGAACAGCCTTCGGCTGTCCCGTGCACGATTTTCACACAATCAGGACTTCCAGAAACACTCTCCTAACATGTCTAAGTGAAATGCACACGCTGATTGACCTCACACGCACCCCCACGACCACATGCATTCGGGTTGAACCCGAACACCCGAACCCCATACTTGCAGCAGTGAAACGAGCAATAAAACGGATGAACAAGGTCGCCTACCTGCTGGGAACGTGATTTCTCAGCTGTTGTGTGGTTTAGCCGGCGAAAACGGGCTCAATCGGGGTGGTTTTGGTGCTAGGATGAAGACACGGAGAAGAAGAGAGCGTAAGAGAGAAAGAGCAGAGTGTGAGGGTGTTTGGGCTGGTGGATGGGTATTTATACCCAGCCCCAGTTTGTCAATTGACAAGTTTACTCCATGCACTTAGGTACCGAGTTCCCGAATTTGTTTCAGTTGATAACGACGTAGATGAGCGCTTTAGGAATCTCGTTTATGTGAATCCTCTACAAACACCCGTGTTAGTATTTTATCATAATTTATTTAACGATGTCGGTGGCGGTGTTTGTATACGTTTCGTATATTAACGTGTATGTGGCAATGATAACGACAACGTTTTGAATAGTGTTAGCCTGAAATTACGAGGTGTCACATCATCCCCTTGTTTCAGGAATTTTCGTCCCGAAAATTAGTACATCATGTTACGTGGTTTTACGGGGAAGTACAAGGCTCAATGGTTTGTGATGCATGTTGAATAGAGTACCTGCGTATCTAAGAGGTAGATGCCTGATTTTGGAACAGTTGAGGGTACTTCTTCTTCATCTGATCTTCGCCTTCCCAGGTAAATTCTGGTCCACGCTTTGAGTTCCAACGGATTTTGACGATAGGGATACGACTATGTTTGAGCGTCTTGACCTCTCGATCCATGACTTCCACCGGTTCCTTGATGAAATGTAGTCGTTCGTCCACATGTATCTCATCTAACAGAACGATAAGAGTCTCGTCTGCAAGGCATTTCCTCAAGTTCGATCCGGGAGACTGATCGTATTGTCACACCCTCAATTTCCACGAACGGGGTTTTACCGTTAGGCGTGTGACATACCAGGATCTCAGACACAGTCATATCGAACGACACTATATGAATTTAAAATAAACATTTGACTTCATTCAAAAGAGCATAAACAAAGTTTACATTAGTGCGGAAGCGAGTACATAATCAGTAAATCCAGTACAGTACAGTTACAATAGCCATGTTTAGACAAAATGTTCAATGCTGAAAATATAATAGATGAATGCATGTCCTGAGTGCGTTTCCTTAGCGTGCATCTTGAGCTTATGCATTCCTGTGACCTGAGAAAACATGCTAAAATGTGTCAACATAAAGTTAGTGAGTTCACAGGTTTATTCAACAATAAATGTGTTCGTAAGCGTTCAGTAGTTTGCGTTTCAATGGTTTAGTATATAGAGCATATCGTTAGGTAGCTAGCCTATGTTCTTGTTACTTAGCGTTTCGAACCGAAGTTGACTGTTTACGTCCTATATATGTTTGTTGTATCCCCGTCACGTCTCGCAAGACCGTGACAAATGTTAGGTCAATCAAGCACCCGTTTGACCTCCAATCAAGCTAGCGCGACTAGCCCGGGCGGGGTTTGTCAGACCCAGTAGTACTACTCAAAATTACCTCGCTAATCCCATTACTAACGGTTCGAGTGTGTCAGGACATGTTGTGTGTTTGCACTAACGTAACAAGCGATATCAATAATACTACAACCATTTAAGTAAATCTGTTTTGCATGTTTTCTCCCCCAAAAGGAAAGAGAGTAAAATAGGGGCCGTGAAACTCACAGATGATGTAATA
Source organism: Flaveria linearis (assembly GCA_024085815.1). Taxonomy (NCBI): domain Eukaryota; kingdom Viridiplantae; phylum Streptophyta; class Magnoliopsida; order Asterales; family Asteraceae; genus Flaveria; species Flaveria linearis. The sequence goes on along the minus strand of CM044008.1, from coordinate 79,942,013 downwards.
AGTATGTGGGATGAAGGTCTCCCAAGTGTTGTTTACAATGCGCTGTCAAACACCTATTGACAGTTATGTTAAGCGTTAATGTTGTGTTCAGTGTTAATAGACATGTTTAGTCGGGTCGGGTCGCATGGGTTCGGTCGTGGGTGACACACACACACACATGCAGGCATACGCGTATCAGACCTTATGTAGATCCCAAACGGGTTGTCGTTAGTTGTAAACAGTTAGGTAGTTTTAGATCGTATAAGTATGTGCTTGTTGATTGCGTTGACTTTAATCTTTGTGGTCAAGAAATGAAATTTTATTGATGTTAACTTATCATCACACGATAGACACCTCGCACACCAGAAGAATTCGCTAACAATGACTCGAATCGTATAACAAGGCTAGACGCACGACTGGACACTTCATTCGCACGAATGGGCCTTCAATCGTACGAATCAACTTCACTCGTACGATTGAACCCTCATTCATGCGACTCAGCATTCAATCGTACCACACATCACCCATTCACCCGAATCAACAACCAATCGCACGAATGAACCTTCATTCGTGCGGTTGAACCTTCAGTCGGGTGTTTCTCAGTCGCACACATTCATTCGGTTGACTTAGTCGCACACACTCCCAATCGCATGCACTCATTCGGACGTCCCAACCCAGTCGCACCACCCAGTCGCCCGATGGGCCCAGTCGCATGACTCAGTCGCATGACTGGCCCAGTCGCGAACTGCAGCAGATCGCGACTGCTGGACGGGCTGAACAGCCTTCGGCTGTCCCGTGCACGATTTTCACACAATCAGGACTTCCAGAAACACTCTCCTAACATGTCTAAGTGAAATGCACACGCTGATTGACCTCACACGCACCCCCACGACCACATGCATTCGGGTTGAACCCGAACACCCGAACCCCATACTTGCAGCAGTGAAACGAGCAATAAAACGGATGAACAAGGTCGCCTACCTGCTGGGAACGTGATTTCTCAGCTGTTGTGTGGTTTAGCCGGCGAAAACGGGCTCAATCGGGGTGGTTTTGGTGCTAGGATGAAGACACGGAGAAGAAGAGAGCGTAAGAGAGAAAGAGCAGAGTGTGAGGGTGTTTGGGCTGGTGGATGGGTATTTATACCCAGCCCCAGTTTGTCAATTGACAAGTTTACTCCATGCACTTAGGTACCGAGTTCCCGAATTTGTTTCAGTTGATAACGACGTAGATGAGCGCTTTAGGAAATCTCGTTTATGTGAATCCTCTACAAACACCCGTGTTAGTATTTTATCATAATTTATTTAACGATGTCGGTGGCGGTGTTTGTATACGTTTCGTATATTAACGTGTATGTGGCAATGATAACGACAACGTTTTGAATAGTGTTAGCCTGAAATTACGAGGTGTCACATCATCCCCTTGTTTCAGGAATTTTCGTCCCGAAAATTAGTACATCATGTTACGTGGTTTTACGGGGAAGTACAAGGCTCAATGGTTTGTGATGCATGTTGAATAGAGTACCTGCGTATCTAAGAGGTAGATGCCTGATTTTGGAACAGTTGAGGGTACTTCTTCTTCATCTGATCTTCGCCTTCCCAGGTAAATTCTGGTCCACGCTTTGAGTTCCAACGGATTTTGACGATAGGGATACGACTATGTTTGAGCGTCTTGACCTCTCGATCCATGACTTCCACCGGTTCCTTGATGAAATGTAGTCGTTCGTCCACATGTATCTCATCTAACAGAACGATAAGAGTCTCGTCTGCAAGGCATTTCCTCAAGTTCGATCCGGGAGACTGATCGTATTGTCACACCCTCAATTTCCACGAACGGGGTTTTACCGTTAGGCGTGTGACATACCAGGATCTCAGACACAGTCATATCGAACGACACTATATGAATTTAAAATAAACATTTGACTTCATTCAAAAGAGCATAAACAAAGTTTACATTAGTGCGGAAGCGAGTACATAATCAGTAAATCCAGTACAGTACAGTTACAATAGCCATGTTTAGACAAAATGTTCAATGCTGAAAATATAATAGATGAATGCATGTCCTGAGTGCGTTTCCTTAGCGTGCATCTTGAGCTTATGCATTCCTGTGACCTGAGAAAACATGCTAAAATGTGTCAACATAAAGTTAGTGAGTTCACAGGTTTATTCAACAATAAATGTGTTCGTAAGCGTTCAGTAGTTTGCGTTTCAATGGTTTAGTATATAGAGCATATCGTTAGGTAGCTAGCCTATGTTCTTGTTACTTAGCGTTTCGAACCGAAGTTGACTGTTTACGTCCTATATATGTTTGTTGTATCCCCGTCACGTCTCGCAAGACCGTGACAAATGTTAGGTCAATCAAGCACCCGTTTGACCTCCAATCAAGCTAGCGCGACTAGCCCGGGCGGGGTTTGTCAGACCCAGTAGTACTACTCAAAATTACCTCGCTAATCCCATTACTAACGGTTCGAGTGTGTCAGGACATGTTGTGTGTTTGCACTAACGTAACAAGCGATATCAATAATACTACAACCATTTAAGTAAATCTGTTTTGCATGTTTTCTCCCCCAAAAGGAAAGAGAGTAAAATAGGGGCCGTGAAACTCACAGATGATGTAATAAGTATGTGGGATGAAGGTCTCCCAAGTGTTGTTTACAATGCGCTGTCAAACACCTATTGACAGTTATGTTAAGCGTTAATGTTGTGTTCAGTGTTAATAGACATGTTTAGTCGGGTCGGGTCGCATGGGTTCGGTCGTGGGTGACACACACACACACATGCAGGCATACGCGTATCAGACCTTATGTAGATCCCAACGGGTTGTCGTTAGTTGTAAACAGTTAGGTAGTTTTAGATCGTATAAGTATGTGCTTGTTGATTGCGTTGACTTTAATCTTTGTGGTCAAGAAATGAAATTTTATTGATGTTAACTTATCATCACACGATAGACACCTCGCACACCAGAAGAATTCGCTAACAATGACTCGAATCGTATAACAAGGCTAGACGCACGACTGGACACTTCATTCGCACGAATGGGCCTTCAATCGTACGAATCAACTTCACTCGTACGATTGAACCCTCATTCATGCGACTCAGCATTCAATCGTACCACACATCACCCATTCACCCGAATCAACAACCAATCGCACGAATGAACCTTCATTCGTGCGGTTGAACCTTCAGTCGGGTGTTTCTCAGTCGCACACATTCATTCGGTTGACTCAGTCGCACACACTCCCAATCGCATGCACTCATTCGCACGTCCCAACCCAGTTGCACCACCCAGTCGCCCGATGGGCCCAGTAGCATGACTCAGTCGCATGACTGGCCCAGTCGCGAACTGCAGCAGATCGCGACTGCTGGACGGGCTGAACAGCCATCGGCTGTCCCGTGCTCGATTTTCACACAATCAGCTTCCAGAAACACTCTCCTAACATGTCTAAGTGATGCACACGATGATTGACCTCACACGCACCCCCACGACCACATGCATTCGGGTTGAACCCGAACACCCGAACCCCATACTTGCAGCAGTGAAACGAGCAATAAAATAGATGAACAAGGTCGCCTACCTGCTGGGAACGTGATTTCTCAGCTGTTGTGTGGTTTAGCCGGTGAAAACGGGCTCAATCGGGGTGGTTTTGTTGCTAGGATGAAGACACGGAGAAGAAGAGAGCGTAAGAGAGAAAGAGCAGAGTGTGAGGGTGTTTGGGCTGGTGGATGGGTATTTATACCCAGCCCCCAGTTTGTCAATTGACAAGTTTAGTCCCTGCACTTAGGTACCGAGTTCCCGAATTTGTTTTAGTTGATAACGACGTAGATGAGCGAGCTATGTTAATTAAGAGGATTCTTGAGGAAATCTCGTTTATGTGAATCCTCTACAAACACCCGTGTTAGTATTTTATCATAATTTATTTAACGATGTCGGTGGCAAGGTTTGTATACGTTTCGTGTATTAACGTGTATGTGGCAATGATAACGACAACGTTTTGAATAGTGTTAGCCTGAAATTACGGGGTGTCACATCATCCCCTTGTTGCAGGAATTTTCCTCCCAAAAATTAGTACATCATGTTACGTGGTTTTACGGGGAAGTACAAGGCTCAACGGTTTGTGATGCATGTTGAATAGAGTACCTGCGTATCTAAGAGGTAGATGCCTGATTTTGGAACAGTTGAGTGTACTTCTTCTTCATCTGATCTTCGTGTTCCCAGGTAAATTCTGGTCCATGCTTTGAGTTCCAACGGATTTTGACGATAGGGATACGACTATGTTTGAGCATCTTGACCTCTCGATCCATGACTTCCACCGGTTCCTCGACGAAATGTAGTCGTTCGTCCACATGTATCTCGTCTAACGGAACGATAAGAGTCTCGTCTGCAAGGCATTTCCTCAAGTTGGAGACGTTTGTCACAATCCGAATTGGACATAGCATCATGGTATGTAGTTGGCTCATCGGAGTCAATCTCATAGCATCCATCAATGAAAAATCCATATATTTCAGGTGGAATGCTAACTCTACCAGATCTATGAACGTTTTGTGTGTATTGATCAACCTCTTGATCATCATCAACAACCTCTTGTTGACAGCTAGTGTCAACCAAACGTGTATCGGCTTGTGGATCTTGATCTTCATCAAATTCCATTGTTCTATGCATCACTCCTTCCATAAGGAACTTGGCTTCCAAGAACTCTGCCCTTCGAGCAATAAACTCCTTTTGCTCTGTTGGATCAAAGAAGCAGTATCCTATACAGTCTTTGGGATATCCAACAAATATACACTTAGTGGATCGACTTTCAAATTTGTTTTGGGTGTTAAGCTTAACATAAGCTTTACTACCCATACCTTTAAATGTGATAGTGATAGAACTCTTTCCATGCCATATTTCAAAAGGTGTCGAACCCACTTTCTTGGTTTGGGCCATATTCAAAATACGAGCCGTGGAGAGTATTGCGAAAACCCGAGATGATAAAGGTGGTGAGCTCATAGCCTTAATGAATTGAACCATATCCAAATAGGGTTCAGTTTCTCCTTTATCAGAATGAAGAACTTAGATAGTTATGTAGAGTTGATTTTCTACTTCATTATTGAAGATTTTGAACATTTCAAAAGCTTCATTCTTATGTGTCATCAAGTGCACATAATAATAGCGACTGTAAACGTCGGTAACAGTAATGAAGTATCTTTTCACCAATCTTTGTTATTGTCTTAAAAGGACCATATACATCCAAATGTATCATTCCTAATAAGTCTTTTGGTTCACACTTATCAAATGAAACATTTTCATTTGTTTGCAAAAGACCATTCTTTTGAAGTGTTTGAATCCAATTCTCATTTATGTGACCAAGATGACAATGTCAAAGATAATAATAACTTAAACCGATTTTAAGTTTCTTCGTGATTAATTTGTATAATGAGTTATTATAGGACGAATTATCATGACCAATTCATGAATATCATTAAAAGGCATATCCTTAAAGTGAAATACATCATCCATAAAACTTAATACCATTATATACAAACTTAAATCATGACCATATTGTTTTAATAGGAAACATTAATTATGTTCCTAGTCAAACTAGATGCATACAAAAGGTTTTGATAACTGCTTCCTAACCATTTGTAAGTCTCAAAATAGAGTTTCCCTCTTTGAAGCGCACATTTCTTTTGAACCCCTTTGCAACAATTGCAAGTATGAGTCTCACATCCGGTATCCAATACCCATGTGTTTGAAGAAATGACATTTAATACAATGTGAATCATGAATCTACCACATAGCATCCATCCATGAAAAATCCGTATCTTTCAGGTGGATTACTAGTTCTACCACTTCTGCGAACGTTTTGTGTGTATTGATCAACCGCTTGATCATCCTCAATATCCTCATGTTGAGTGCTAGTTTCAACTAAACGTGCATTGGGTTGTGGTTCTTGATCCTCCTCAAGATCCACTGTTCTACTGCTAGTTCCTTCCATAAGGAACTTTGCTTCTAAGAACTCACCCTTTCTGGCAACAAACACCTTTTGTTCCAATGGATCATAGAAATAATATCCCATAGAATCTCTAGGATATCCAACAAAAATACACTTGGTGGATCGGACTTCCAATTTGTTTGGGGTGGGAGTCTTAACATAAGCCTCACAACCCCAGACCCTTAAGTATGATAGGGATGGAACCCTTCCATGCCATATCTCAAAAGGTGTCCTTTCCACCTTTTTGGTTGGGGCCATATTTAGTATAGGGGTCGCGGAGAGCAAAGCGAAACACCAAAATGATAGAGGCAATGAGCTTCTAGCCATCATAGATCACACCATATCCAATAGGGTTCGATTCCTCCTCTCAGACACACCATTATGTTGTGGTGTTCAGGTGGAGTGAGTTGTGAGACAATCCCACAACTCCTAAGATGATCTAGAAAAGCATCACTTAGGTATTCACCTCCTCTATCGGTGCGGAGAACTTTAATTGACTTGTTGAGTTGATTTTCTACTTCATTCTTGAAGATTTTAAATTTTTCAAAAGCTTCATCTTTGTGCCTTAATAAGTACACATACCCATAGCGACTATAATAGTCGGTAAAGGTAATGAAGTATTTTTCACCATTCCTAGCGATTGGCTTAAAAGGACCACATACATCCGAATGTATGATTCCTAATAAATCTTTTGCCCTTTCGTTAGTTACACTAAAGGGTGCCTTAGTCATTTTACCTTGTAAACAAGATTCATAAACATCAAATGAATCACATTCATTCGTTTTTAAAAGACCATTCTTTTGAAGTGTTTGTATATGTTTCTTGTTTATATGACCAAGACGACAATGCCAAAGATAGGTATCACTCAAATCCAACTTGAGTTTCTTGGTGTTAGTTTGGTACAATGAACTATTTAAAGTATTTTCATGAACCAATTCATAAATACCATTAATGGGAATAGCTTTAAAATAGAACATATCTTTTAAAGAAACATGAATATCATTTTCAGCAAAAGATGATACATAATCATAATGTCTTAATTGGGATACAGAAATAATTTTCCTAGTCAAACTAGGAGCATACAAAACATTCTTCAAAATAACATCCAAGCCACTTGGAAGTTTTAGGATGTAGTCCCCACGAGCTTCAACTAAGACTTTAGTTCCATTGCCCATGAAGAGGCTAACATCCCCTTGATTGAAGTCCCTACTTCTTGTGAACCCCTGCAACAAATTGCAAATATGAGTTCTACATCCGGTATCCAATACCCATGTGTTAGAAGATGTAACACTAAGATCAATATGAATCATGTATATTGTACCAGAGGTCTGCCCGGCATCCCTCTTTGCTTTCAACTCTTGGAGATGGACAGGACAATTCCTTGCCCAATGTGCTATCCCCCCACACTTGAAGCATGGGTCATTAGTAGCAACCTTTTGCTTCTTCTCTTGTGGTTTGGGTGGCACCCTTGCCACCCCCTTCCCCTTTCCCCAAATGGGTCCCTTACGCTTGGCAACCTTTGCCTTGGGTGCGGGATAAGGCCTTTTCTTGTTCCCACCTTCATTGATGGTGAGAACGGGTAAAACCCTTTTACCCATGGCCGCCTTGGCGGTTTTAAGCATTGAGTGAAGCTCACCAATGCTCTTGTCCCAAGCATTCATGTTGTAGTTCAACACGAATGTCTCGAACTTCTTGGTAAGGCCATTAAGGATCAAATCCATGGCCAATTCCTTCGAGAAGGGACAATTAAGCCTCTCGAGGCGGTCAGTATGACTTTTCATCTTAAGTACATAAGATGAAACAGATTGGTTGCCATCCATACGACATGCATGGAGTGCTCGAACCGTTTCGAAGCGCTCAACCCTTGCTTGCTGTTGGAACGTTTCCTTCAGTTGGGTTATCATGTTATAAACTCCGTGATGTTCATACTCCTTTTGGAGATCCGGAGTCATGCTCGCTAGCATGAGACAAGACACTTGGATGGAGTCCTCAGTGTACTTCAGCCAATCGTTGTAGGCCTCCTCATCATCCTCAGTAGGTTGATCGGGGATAGGGTCGTCTAAAACATATGATCTTCTCTCTTGCTTGAGAACGATTCTCAAGTTTCGATACCAATCAATGAAATTATTATGATTTAGACGTTCCTTTTGGAGGATCGCTCGTAATGATTCGGTGGACGCGGATGAGTTATCTTGATTGTCAGTATTGGTGGCCATCTACAAAATTTAACAAAGATCTATTTTAGTATTTTTGATAATTCTATTTTTAATAATTAATGCCTTTTAAGGTCATTTTTATATTAATATCTAGAACCCAACATTACATTTAAATTGTGGTTAGGTGACCTTTATCCCACGATTTAAATTAATAATGTGGTCAACGATTGATGGTAGCAACCATTTGCAACTTCTAGATGTATGGGATCGACTTTAAACATCATATGTAAAGTCGGCATGTTAATCCCATCAACACCATTTGGAAACCATATTGTAGGTGATCCATTTAACATGGTTTGAAAATAAAGTTACCCTACTTGCACACACGTGTGAGTTTACCCACATAAGTGATTAGGTGACCTTTATCCCACCAATGTGGTATCCCCGCCTTAAGTCACAAGTTCCCTCTAAATGGTTAGGTGACCTTTATCCTATTAAGAGTTTCCAAATGACTCAAGTGTTGTGCAAAAGGACGGTGTTAAACTTGTTTGTCAAATGTTTAGAGATTTCATAATTCTAGTTTAGAAAACTCTATGTACTTGTATTTGCATGCTTTCAAATACAAGATACCCTATGGTCCTTTTGATAAAACCCATTTTATTACAAAATCATTAATCCTTTTAATAACCATTTATTAACACTTAATGATTAAGAACCATTTTTATATCAGCTTGTTAAGATCATTTTTATTAAGATTGTTTATCATATCCAAATATCATACAATCATTCATAAAATGACAATCAAACAAGCATACTATAAACAACCACAATGTGCATTACCATAGCTACTATTGTGACCACACTTGTTTGCCATCACAAGTGTGGTCATTTGGTCTTTCCTAAGGGTTGAATACAACACAAAATTGAGGTCTTCATAGAGCCCCACTTGAACTTGCATCCATATGCTTCAAGTCCTTCTTTTGTGTCTTCCTCTTGTGCTTCCTTCCCGAGCATCTTCTTTTACAAAATATATATCCTAATACATACTTTCTAGTAAAAGAAAAATACTCCTAATCTATTATTATATCACAATGAAAAATAGACAAATTACATTTTTAAACAAAGCACAAATTAATATACAACCCTTTTGAATAAACCAAAACCAAACATTGCAAACATCCAAACAACACAAGGCCAAAAGCTAGGTTATGCACCAATATGAACATTCATCATATCATCCAAATATAACTAAGAATCCCCATTAAAACCCACAATTTTCAGCCAACATAAACTGAAAATTCGGGTTTCAAACATTGTCCAAACAATATACATATCATCATACATATCTTTCAAGGTTTAATCACACGCATGTGTGATATAACCTTGAAAGCTTGGGGATTCAACATACAACAACATTTCAGCCCTTAAAAGTGTTATAAAATCCCATAAAACAAATTTTTAAAGGATACTAACAAGCATGCTATCCACATAACCGCCTCTAGATGCCATTGATAGGGTTTGTTAGAACATAAAATCATAGTTTAACCTCTTAAACTGTAAGACCCCGTTCCCGGGCACCTCACAGTTGGTCGTCATCACCCATAAAACATACATTTATTATAACTTAATAAAAACCATGCTGCGGAAACTTTGAATTTACTATAAATGCTTTTGCAAAGTAATACAACACCCATTACAAAATATCGTTTGTTTGCATTACAATACAAAAACATTAACAAAAGAATGCCATCCCAAAAGAGCTGAGTAGCCGCCTCGTGCCATCCTCAGCAACACTACCTGCCAACTGGAAAACACATAAAAGTCAGCGTTGCTGAGTGAGTTCTAGTTTTATAATAAAACATACTTTTACTTATTTAAAAGTATCCTTTCGTGCATGCGTTCATACATCATACGTACACAGAGATAATATTCGTTATTATCTTCATCATTCGTTGTTCATCGTTATCTTTAACTTCTCGTATGGATTCTGTCAGGCTTTACCCACTTCATAGCACTTGGCTATGATTACTGTGGTCGAATGACAAGAATCCCGTTCATACTTACTTGCACACATTGAAAGGTGAATTGTACCAATACCATATGCTACACCCCGATCGTTATTAGCTACCGGGCCGAAGTCAACATATGAACAACAAAACGTATGCCACGGTACTAGAGGTAAGCGGTAGAGGCACCATGACCATGGTCAATCACAAAGAAGGACCAATCGCGTTATTCAATGCTTGCAAGACCTAATTCGTTCGTTCATTAATGCATGTATTCATCATCATTCTTCTTTTCTTTCATTCGTTAATACATGCATTCATCATCATGTTCCTCTTTCATTATCTTTCACTTTACGATACATAATACTTCATTAGTTCATTCTCGTTATTCGTAAAGTTTCAGAAAGATAAACATACACAATTACAAGGAACATACACACTCATCATATATACTCATCATACATTGATCATCATACATTCATCATCATACATTCATCATCATACATTCATCATCATACATTCATCATCATACGTAGCATCATACCATACTTAACAATATTTTATTAATAATATTGTTAACAATAATACACTGATAATAATATCAGTAATAATAAGGATTGATCATAGTCATCATTACATGCATGAAACCTCATCATTTATTAACCCTAGTCAACCCTGGTCAAACCTCGAACTTCGGATTTACAGGAAATTTCTGTAAAATTCTAAGTTTTCTGGGCGTTTGAGCCCTGTTGGGCGTATAAGCCCTCTGGGCGTATGAGCCCTGTTAGGCGTAAGAGCACTGCTGGACTTTTCATCTTGTACTTAGAATTATTTGGTCATACGACCACACTGTTGGTCGTATGAGCACTATTGGTCGTACCATTCCCTAGACTTAGAAATATGTTCTGATCATACGACCACACTGTTGGTCGTATGACCACTAGTGGACTCATCATCATACTTAGAAAAATATCACTTGGTCATACGACCATACTGTTGGTCGTATGAGTCCTATTGGACTCAACACTTAGAAAAATTACTTGGTCATACGACCACACTGTTGGTCGTATGAGTCCTGTTAGACTTTTCAACACTTAGAAAAATGCATCACCTGGTCATACGACCACACTGTTGGTCGTATGAGTCCTATTGGGCTTTAACACTTAGAAAATCCTGGTCATACGACCACACTGTTGGTCGTATGAGCACTAGTGGACACATCAACTTGTGCTTATTTATTCTAAGTCCCAATTTCAGACATATTAGCAACCTGTTCGTGGGTATAATTCATAGTCCAAGTCCCAAACATCATAATGCCTAGTTCTAAACATAAACACATGATTCTAGGCATAAATCTAACATAAACATCAACATACATACATTCATTTCATACGGGTATCAACCCAAATTTTATAAAAAACATATTTACATGCATTTTCCAGCCCCAAAACGTTAAAAACAAGTAAAAAGGGGTCTAGAACTCACCTTAGTTGTTTCAAATCTTAAGACTCTTCACCCGAGCTCCTTTAATCGATTCTAACACCTGGAAACCTTCTAAACACACATTTGGAACACATAAAAACACAATTAAGCATTTAACCGAGGCTAAGGTTGCCAAGAACAACTCAATTTCACGAATTCTTACCTTGAATTCGAATCCTGCTTGAATCCCTTCTCAACCCGAAGCTTCTTCTTCTTTCTCTCTCTCTAAAAGTTGAATGATAGATGTTATGCAGAAGGTAATGGGCGGCCATGCCACCTTTTTACCAACTTTATAAGATTTTTATCATTTTACCCTTTTGGTCCCTCAACTTGAGGTTGACTTCCTTTTCCTCCTTTTTCTTTCTCTTTATTCTTTTATTTCTTTTTAATAAGAATTACGGGTGTTACAAGTCCACCCCCCTTATATAAGTTTCATCCCCGAAACCTGTTATTCCTCAAACAGATGTGGGTAATGTTGTCTCATCTCCTCCTCAGTCTCCCATGTAGACTCGGATCCCTTCCTGTGCTTCCACTGTACACGCACAAGAGGAACCACTTTATTCCTCAACCTCTTTTCTTTACGATCAATGATTGCCACTGGTTGCTCCACGTAGTTGAGCCTCTCGTCCACCTCAATATCCTCCAGTGGTACAACCATGTCTTCATCAGCTAAGCACTTCCTCAGATGGGATCCATGGAATGTGGGATGAATTCCACTTAACTCATCTGGCAATTCAAGTCGATAGGCCACCTCTCCAACCCGTGCGACAATCCGGAAAGGTCCTATGTATCTCGGGCTTAGCTTACCTTGTTTCCTGAACCTAATGATTCCCTTCCAGGGCGAGACCTTCAACATGACTCGGTCACCAACCTTGAACTCTATCGGTCTTCGCCTCTTGTCAGCATACGACTTTTGCCTATCTTTCGCCGCCTCCATGAAGGCGTTGATCTTTTCTAATTTCTCGGTCGTTGCTTCAATCACCTCAACACCTCCCAGTTCCTTCTGCCCAATGTCTCCCCAACATACGGGCGTCCTACATCTCCTACCGTATAGCATCTCGTATGGTGGCATGCCAATACTAGCATGATAGCTATTGTTGTACGAGAATTCTGCTAACGGCAGGTGATCATCCCAACTTCCTCCAAAATCGATCACGCACGCCCGAAGCATGTCTTCGAGTGTTTGGATCGTCCTCTCAGACTGACCGTCCGTCTGAGGGTGATATGTTGTACTAATGTGTAGCCTCGTCCCCATTGCATCGTGAAATCTCTTCCAAAACTTGGAGGTAAACCAGGTGTCACGATCAGACACAATAGACACCGGTACACCATGACGAGCTACAATTTCCTTGATGAACAGATCCGCCAATCTTTCAGATGAGTACGTTTCGCGGATCGGTAGGAAGTGGGCACTCTTTGTCAAACGGTCCACTATCACCCATATGGCATCATACCCTTTAGGGGTACGTGGTAATTTCGTGATGAAATCCATGGTGATATGCTCACACTTCCACTCGGGTATATCCAACGGTTGGATCTTCCCGTAGGGTTTCTGGTGTTCCGCCTTCACTTGTAAACAAGTCAGGCACTTACTCACGTACTCCACTACGTCACGTTTCATACCCGGCCACCAGTAATCCTTCTTCATATCGTGGTACATTTTGGTAGCACCGGGGTGAATGGAGTATCGGGTCTTATGGGCCTCGTCCATAATCCTTTCACGTAGATCCCCGTATCGAGGAATCCACATTCGCCCAAATCGGGTCTTAACACCTAGAGTGTTCTCACCCAACTCCGTCACTAGACCTCTCATCCTTTCGGAGTTAAGACGATCTTCTTTCAAAGCCTCGTCTTGAAACTCCTTAACCTGTGTCATCACGTCGGAGGTCATTATCAACTGATAAGCCTTCACCCGGATCGGCTCAGGCCTTTCTTTTCGGCTAAGGGCATCAGCCACCACATTGGCTTTGCCCGGGTGGTAATGGATCTCACAATCATAATCTTTTATCAGTTCCAACCACCGCCTCTGCCTCATGTTTAGATCCTTCTGCTCGAAGAAGTACTTCAAGCTTTTGTGGTCAGTGAAGATTGTGCACTTCGTCCCGTATAGATAGTGCCGCAAAATCTTCAACGCAAAAACCACCGCGGCTAATTCTAGATCGTGTGTGGGATAGTTGACTTCGTAGGTCTTCAGCTGTCGAGATGCGTAGGCTATCACCTTTCCACGTTGCATCAACACACAACCTAGCCCAGAATAAGATGCATCCGAATAGACCACTAAGTCTTCATTTCCCTCGGGCAATGTCAAGACAGGAGCTCGTGTTAGTTTTTCCTTCAACTCCTCAAAAGTTATCTCCTGCTCTCGACCCCACACGAATTTCACGTCCTTACGAGTCAATTTTGTCAAAGGTGAGGCGATCTTTGAAAAGTCTTGAATAAATCTCCTATAATAGCCCGCCAATCCCAAGAAGCTACGAATCTCGGATGGCGTCTTTGGTGATTTCCATTGCATCACAGCCTCAACCTTTGCTGGGTCCACCATTATTCCTTCTGCATTTACCACGTGACCCAGAAATTGTACCTCGCGTAACCAGAAGGCACACTTGGAGAACTTAGCATACAGTTTCTCCCTTCTCAAAGTCTCCATTACTTCCCGAATGTGACTGGCATGCTCTTCTTCGCTCCTCGAATAAATCAGGATATCATCGATGAACACAATCACTGATTTATCTAACATTGGCCGACACACTCGGTTCATCAAATCCATAAAAGCAGCTGGCGCGTTAGTTAGACCAAATGACATAACGAGAAACTCATAGTGTCCATAACGCGTACGGAAAGCTGTTTTAGGAATGTCCTGCTCCTTCACCTTCAACTGATGATAGCCAGATCGAAGATCTATCCTCGAGAACCAACTGGCACCCTGGAGCTGATCGAACAAGTCATCGATTCTCGGTAACGGATACCGATTCTTTATTGTCAACTTGTTCAATTCACGGTAGTCGATACACATTCTCATGCTACCGTCCTTCTTTTTCACAAATAAGACCGGGGCACCCTAAGGAGAGATACTCGGTCTAATGAAGCCCTTGTCAAGCAACTCCTGCAGTTGCTCCATCAACTCCTTCATCTCCGTAGGAGCTAATCGATACGGTGCCTTGGCGACAGGTTGGGCACCGGGTATTAAATCAATTTGAAATTCAATTTCGCGGTCAGGCGGCAATCCCGATAAGTCTTCTGGGAACACATCTGGAAACTCACACACAACCGGAACGTCGGATAGTTGTGGTGTTGGCGTTTCCACATCCTTCACATAACATAGGTAGGCGTTGCATCCACGCCTCATGCACTTCCCCGCCACCGCCATCGAAATCATCTTCGGAATCATCGTTACCCGATCACCGTATATTATCACCAGACTTCCGTCAGATGCCGTCAATTTAATCATCTTCCTTCGACATACGATATTCGCTTCATAGGTTGCCAACCAATCCATCCCTAGTACTACATCTAATCCACCTAGGGGCATCACATGTAATCTAGCAGCAAACCTATGACCTTCTAACTCTATGGTACAGTCCTCTATCACATCAGTAACTCTAGTGGACTTACCAATAGCAGTTTCTACATAAAAAGGCTCACTAATGCATTTACTACTAATAGGCAATTTAGCACAGAAAGTAGCAGAAATGAAACTCCTACTAGCACCAGAATCAAATAACACAGAAGCAAGGGTGTGATTTACTAGAAACGTACCTGACACCACATCGGGGTCCGTCCTAGCCTCTTCCTGCGTCATAGTGAAAGCCCTGGCGCTTGCTCTCGGACCTTCACTTCCCGTCTTCTTTACCCCTGAAGCCTCAGCCCTCGGCTTCTTACAGTCCCTGCTCATATGGCCACTTTCTCCACAGTTAAAGCACTTGCCCATCCGGCAATCTTTTGATATGTGCCCTGTCTTCCCGCACTTAAAGCAGAGGTTGGATCCCCATTTGCACTCCCCTGAGTTCTCCTTTCCACACTTTCCACACTTCCTCACCTCAGCTCTAGACACGACCACACGGTGGTCATCCACTCTCGCCTTCTTGTTGTTCGTCGAAGTATCACCCCGACCAAATCTCTTCCCCTGCCAGTTCTTCTCTCCACTTTCTTTCTTACTACCCTCAGCCTTTACCAAGGCAGCCCGTTCATCGAATAACCTTCCCGCCAAATCCACTGCCGACCTGAAAGTGCTTGGTCGGGCAGAAATCAAGTGCCAACGAATTTCAGCTGGCAACCCCTGGATATACCGGTTGATCTTTCGAGACACCGGCGTCACCTGCTCCGGCACCAACATCGCCAATTCATTAAACTTGGTGGTATATTGTTGGTGGGTCATCGTCCCCGCCTCTAACTGCAGGAACTCTCTCTCAATTCTATCCATTTCCTAACGAGGACTGAATTCCTCGATCACCAGCCTTTTTAACTCAGCCCACTTCATCTTTCCTATAGCCCTGCTACCCTCGGCTTGTACTATATTTTTCCACCAGCATAAAGCCGACCCTGTGAAAGAGTGGGTAGCAAACTTCACCTTCTTGTCCTCCTGGCAATCACTAATATCGAGGACAGCTTCCATTTCCATCACCCACTGGTGAGCATCAGTAGCAGTACCAGAACCATCAAAAGTTGGGGGCTTGCACCTCATGAATGCCCCGTAGTTACAACCCCGGGCTGTCTCCCGTAACTGTTCTTCTTCCTCTTCCTCTTCATCACCGGATAATACTGTTTCTGCTTCTATTTGTTGCGGTCTACCCGAGGACCGATTACTTCCTTGTCTCTCATCATTACGTACTGCCTTTATCACCTCGGTCACTACAGACGGTAAGATCGTCTGCATGACCTGATGTACTTCCTCAACTACTGCCTCTTTTACTGAGGCTCTCAAATTCGCGCTTTTGTCTGCCTCCTCCTGATGAGGAGTCTCGATCTCCTCATGAACTACTTTCTCTGTCCTAAGTCTTCCTCGCGTGTTACGCGGTTCATCACCACGTCCACCGCCACGGGAAGCTTTAGATGATCTACCACCGACCATCTTCTATCACACTGAAAGATTTAAACACCAACACGGTCATTCAAGGAAATAGCTCAGTTTATGTCGAGTATAGTAAGTCCCTAATTACAGTGGCCAGTTGTGATTAGCCACTTACTCTACTCTTCACACCCCGAGCATTACCTGTCCTGACTACATTAGTATCTAAGTCTAACAGTACACATAAACACATAACATGCGCACGTAACACTGGTTAACATTCAAGAAAATACCTGATGGCACGCAACTACTCAGATGGCATTCTCTTCCTTTCTGTCCCATTTTCAGTTTAAGTTTAGGTTTATTTTAAAATTTTACCCATTTCACTTAAACTTTGGCTCTGATACCAACTTGTAAGGCCCCGTTCCCGGGCACCTCACAGTTGGTCGTCATCACCCATAAAACATACATTTATTATAACTTAATAAAAACCATGCAGCGGAAACTTTGAATTTACTATAAATGCTTTTGCAAAGTAATACAACACCCATTACAAAATATCGTTTGTTTGCATTACAATACAAAAACATTAACAAAAGAATGCCATCCCAAAAGAGCTGAGTAGCCGCCTCGTGCCATCCTCAGCAACACTACCTGCCAACTGGAAAACACATAAAAGTCAGCGTTGCTGAGTGAGTTCTAGTTTTATAATAAAACATACTTTTACTTATTTAAAAGTATCCTTTCGTGCATGCGTTCATACATCATACGTACACAGAGATAATATTCGTTATTATCTTCATCATTCGTTGTTCATCGTTATCTTTAACTTCTTGTATGGATTCTGTCAGGCTTTACCCACTTCATAGCACTTGGCTATGATTACTGTGGTCGAATGACAAGAATCCCATTCATACTTACTTGCACACATTGAAAGGTGAATTGTACCAATACCATATGCTACACCCCGATCGTTATTAGCTACCGGGCCGAAGTCAACATATGAACAACAAAACGTATGCCACGGTACTAGAGGTAAGCGGTAGAGGCACCATGACCATGGTCAATCACAAAGAAGGACCAATCGCGTTATTCAATGCTTGCAAAACATAATTCGTTCGTTCATTAATGCATGTATTCATCATCATTCTTCTTTTCTTTCATTCGTTAATACATGCATTCATCATCATGTTCCTCTTTCATTATCTTTCACTTTACGATACATAATACTTCATTAGTTCATTCTCGTTATTCGTAAAGTTTCAGAAAGATAAACATACACAATTACAAGGAACATACACACTCATCATATATACTCATCATACATTCATCATCATACATTCATCATCATACATTCATCATCATACATTCATCATCATACATTCATCATCATACATTCATCATCATACGTAGCATCATACCATACTTAACAATATTTTATTAATAATATTGTTAACAATAATACACTGATAATAATATCAGTAATAATAAGGATTGATCATAGTCATCATTACATGCATGAAACCTCATCATTTATTAACCCTAGTCAACCCTGGTCAAACCTCGAACTTCGGATTTACAGGAAATTTCTGTAAAATTCTAAGTTTTCTGGGCGTTTGAGCCCTGTTGGGCGTATAAGCCCTCTGGGCGTATGAGCCCTGTTAGGCGTAAGAGCACTGCTGGACTTTTCATCTTGTACTTAGAATTATCTGGTCATACGACCACACTGTTGGTCGTATGAGCACTATTGGTCGTACCATTCCCTAGACTTAGAAATATGTTCTGATCATACGACCACACTGTTGGTCATATGACCACTAGTGGACTCATCATCATACTTGGAAAAATATCACTTGGTCATACGACCATACTGTTGGTCGTATGAGTCCTATTGGACTCAACACTTAGAAAAATTACTTGGTCATACGACCACACTGTTGGTCGTATGAGTCCTGTTAGACTTTTCAACGCTTAGAAAAATGCATCACCTGGTCATACGACCACACTGTTGGTCGTATGAGTCCTATTGGGCTTTAACACTTAGAAAATCCTGGTCATACGACCACACTGTTGGTCGTATGAGCACTAGTGGACACATCAACTTGTGCTTATTTATTCTAAGTCCTAATTTCAGACATATTAGCAACCTGTTCATGGGTATAATTCATAGTCCAAGTCCCAAACATCATAATGCCTAGTTCTAAACATAAACACATGATTCTAGGCATAAATCTAACATAAACATCAACATACATACATTCATTTCATACGGGTATCAACCCAAATTTTATAAAAAACATATTTACATGCATTTTCCAGCCCCAAAACGTTAAAAACAAGTAAAAAGGGGTCTAGAACTCACCTTAGTTGTTTCAAATCTTAAGACTCTTCACCCGAGCTCCTTTAATCGATTCTAACACCTGGAAACCTTCTAAACACACATTTGGAACACATAAAAACACAATTAAGCATTTAACCGAGGCTAAGGTTGCCAAGAACAACTCAATTTCACGAATTCTTACCTTGAATTCGAATCCTGCTTGAATCCCTTCTCAACCCGAAGCTTCTTCTTCTTTCTCTCTCTCTAAAAGTTGAATGATAGATGTTATGCAGAAGGTAATGGGCGGTCATGCCACCTTTTTACCAACTTTATAAGATTTTTATCATTTTACCCTTTTGGTCCCTCAACTTGAGGTTGACTTCCTTTTCCTCCTTTTTCTTTCTCTTTATTCTTTTATTTCTTTTTAATAAGAATTACGGGTGTTACATAAACTTTCTGAAAACGCAGCGGAACTACAATTTTATAAACTTGTTTATAAGCTGAAAAATATGTTCATCAGGTGACCATATTAATGTATAAAACAAACCCATATATCAAAGGATCATTATATGTGAATGTGCATGCTATGTGTACATAAAACAACATAATATGACAGCCACAAAGAGATGCCATAACTACCTTCAGCAGCCTTCAAAAGTCGACAGAAAAGGGTAGAAAAGATGCTGAAAATTCGGCCAAGACTTCAAGATTAGAGGTCCTCAAGCTTGTATACCCCAAGCTTACTTACAATCACCTTCTTGTTAGGAAGATGAACACCAAAATGACTCAAAAAACTTCTCCAAAGGCTGCTGGAAAATCCGAGAGCTTGAGAGAGAGATAAGAGCTTCTAGTTTTGATTTTGCATGTGTGAAAAAGATAGGATTGTTGAGTGTTGGACTAGTAATTAAAATTTGTAGTTTACTAGAAAGTAAAAGACCTCTCATTGGAGAGAGGGGGGGCGGCCGAAATGGCCTTCAAATGAAGGATTTCCCCCCAAAACATTATCAAACAATTTTTATAAACTAGTCCCTTATAAGTTGTACAATTAACTTTTAATTGTATAACTTATGCACTCTTATATTATTTAATGTTATCTAACTAACTTAAAT
Organism: Flaveria linearis; assembly: GCA_024085815.1. Classification (NCBI taxonomy): domain Eukaryota; kingdom Viridiplantae; phylum Streptophyta; class Magnoliopsida; order Asterales; family Asteraceae; genus Flaveria; species Flaveria linearis. Next base: position 79,921,985 of record CM044008.1, on the reverse strand, counting down.
AACACTAAGTAATATTCTTGAACAAAATATCCTAATAAGTTGTTCCATCTCATATGCAACTTATTTAGAAAACCCATTTTCTAGATTTGGTGTTATTATTTAATTGCATGATCATATCATCAATTGAATAAATGTCGGTGATTGCAAAGCTTGTTATTGGGTATAACCCGACTTGGATCATGACATACTAACCGCATCAATGTTCTATGTGTCTTGGGCATATAGAATCTAACATTAACAAAGAAGTCAAATTCTTCTTCATGTTGATCTGAAGCTGAATGTTATCTATCTTCCTGATTTTGTGCTTCAGGAGATGTAGTTTGACCTTCCATTGGTGTTACAGTAACATCTCCGGATGTAGATTGTGGATCTGCTGACGCTGTTAATGGACTTGGTTGTACTGATGGATTCGGAATTTAAGTTTAACTGTAGCATCTCCGGATGTAGATGGAGTATCTTAGGATGCATTGAGTAAATCTATGGATGCAGTATTAACATCTACGGAATCAGGGTTAAGATCTGCTGATACTACATTCACTTCTTGGGTGGGAGAAGTTGGATTTATTTGAACTATCCATTACTTGATTGTGGTGATGGGCCATGATCTATAACACATGAAGTATGAGGATGAGGTCATGGTGGATCTGCAGTTAGTGACACTTCACTAATTATGTCAAACATTTATCCGTAGAACCTACAACATTCAAATAACCAATGTTAAATGAATTTGTAAAAGCATCTATGTCAAACAGTCATGATGACCATATTACAGATTTTGTAATTGATGTTTCATCAAAAGATACATTAGTTGTTTCTTCCATAATTTGTTGGTGTGTAACATAAACTCTATATGATTTAGACGTTGATGAATAACCAACAAAGAAACCATCATTAGATTTTTCTAAAAACTTTCCTAATTGTTCCTTGTTGTTTAACACAGACACATGACACCTAAAAGCTCTAAGATAGCCTATAAAAGGTTTTATTTTATATAAAATCTCATAAGGTGTTTTGTTATGTTCTTTAACAATTAATGTTCTGTTTTGAACAGTGCAAGCTGTATTCACTGCTTCAGCCTAAAAGGTAATGGGCAGATGTGAATCAGCTAGCATTGTTGTAGCTGCTTCAATGAAAGTTCTGTTTCTTCTCTCAGCAACTCCATTTCGTTATGGAGTTCTTGGTGAACTGAACTGTCTTGCTATGCCTTTGTTCCTACAAAAGGTATCTAGAACACAGTTAACAAATTTAAACCCATTATCAATTCTTAAAATTTTGACTTTTAAGTCAAGTTGATTTTCAACTTTAGTGATAAACTCTATTAATGTTTCTGATGTTTCACTCTTATGTTTTAAGAAAAAGACCCATGTCAATCTAGTGAAATCATCAACAATCACCAAACAATATTGTCTTTTACCTATGCTAATCATATTGGTTGGACCAAACAGATCCATGTGAAGCAATTTGAGTGGTGTTGTATTTGTGTTAATTGTTTTGGACTTGTGAGACACCTTATGTTGTTTTCCTTTGTAACATGAAGGACAATGAGTAGAACAGTGAAATTGTTTCTTAGGTAGACCAATGACTAAGTTATTTCTAGCCAAACCTATTCATGTTCCTCATATAAGAATGAACCAGCCTTCTATGCCATAGTTGAGATTCATCTTCTGATGACTTAGAAATCAGGAATGTTTCATTTGATGTTAGTGAGGTGTTGTTCATGTTCAAAACATATGTATTTCCTTTTCTTGATGCTTTAAGAAGGATGTAATCATCTGGGATTTGCAAACCAGGTTTATGATTGTAACAATTATCAAATTATCAAATAAAGTGGTATAGTTTTGATCACAAATTTGAGAAACACTAAGTAAATTAAATTGTAAGTTTTTACAAAAAATTACTTTCTTAAACTTGAGCACACCATTTGTTACAATTTCTTCACCTACAATTTTACCTCCCTTCTTAATCCCACCAAACGCTACATAAAATGAAATCAATTAGAGAATAGTTTCCTGTCATATACCTAGAACCATCCACTGTCAACATACCACTTGTTGTCAGCCCTCCATGTATGATCCTGCATATAAAATGAAATCAATTAGAATAGGGAACCCAAGCCTTAATGAGCTTGGGTTGACCAAGTGTGTCTAAAATTGTCACTCCTTCATGAATAAGTCTTGATGATTTAGGTTTGACTTTAGACTCAAGTGATTCATTTTGTGTTGTTTATGGTGGTGAGGATGATTATGATGGAGATTGACTTGAGACATTTGGAACTTGTGTCTCAGCCACTTCCTCTTGCACCTTATCTTTGTTTGTCTTCACATTTACTGTTGATGAAGATCCTTTGTTGAAGAAGGTTTCATTATCATTTGATTGTGACTTTGATACCTAAATACCTTTGTCAAACTTATCAAAGAAGGTGTTGTTAGGTCTAGAAATCTGTATAGGTTTAGTTTCTTGAATTAATCATTGTAATATCTGTTGTAACATCTTAACATTATGTATGAGATATATGTATATAGGTTAACCCATATGTTATGTGTTGCTTTATATGTATGTTGCAGGGAAAATCATTGACTAACTGTTGAAACATCTACGGAAGAATAAAATGTTCCCCCGTAGATCATTGAACAAATCAAGGACTGTGGAACTCCTAGGGAAGGCTTACAAGATCAGTATTCAAGTTCATGCTACTCCCAAATAATTGACTTACTGCGGATGAGCAATTAAAACAACTGCGGAAGACAAGTGTCATTGCGGAAGAGTAAAACTGCTGCGGAAGAACAATATTCCTGCGGTAGAACAATATTCCTGCGGAAGAACAATATTCCCACGGAAGAACAATATTCCCACGGAAGAACAATATTCCTACGGAACATCAACTTGTTATATTTCACCAAAATATATCAAGTTAACAAAAGTCAACACTAAAGTAAAAGTCAACATCTACGAATGACTTATAGTTTAGTCAGAGAATGTCGTATGATCATATTCTCTGAATAACAACCTTACACCGATAAGGATGTTATAGTTTCCAAATCAATAAACCATAAGCCTATAAATACAAGGCTTAGGTACACAATCAAGAGAACTCGATTGCCGTCAAGCCCTAGCTGCCTCAATCGTATTCACAACAATACATAGCATCAACAAAGCATTAGAACCTTTGCAATAGTGGTAGCAAAGAAAATCATTCATTCATCGTTGTAAACATTCATCGATACTTAATTAAAAACTTTTATTAATATTTACAAGTGTTTTTGCAGTATTAGTCAATTGTTATTCATTAGTTTGAGTGTTGAATTCGTTTTTGATATTGATATATTTGTTTATTGTTACGTATTCAATTGATCAGCAACAAAACCTTAATAATTCCGCGATCATTGTTTTGTTAATAACTAAACTGGTAATTCCCTGAACGATCCTTGGATTCACATGTGGTATCAGAGCCATGGTGCTCATTGATTTAGATCAGTTGAACTATCAGTTTTAGTTTTGTTTGATTAATTGAAAATATCACTAGATCCGTCAAGTTTTTGATTAGATCTATTGATTTTCATCAAAAATTAATTTAGGTTCTATTAATATATATATATCAGAATTAGCTAATTAATAGCTAATTAAGACATTAGAATTAACAAATTGGTGCAATTAGTTAACATCAAATATTCTCAATTAAATTTTTCAAAAAGAGAACTTATTGAGAGTTTTGAGTAATTGTGATATTATTGTCTTAATTAATTGATAATTAAGAGGTTGTCATCAATTATATAAGCATGAGTAATTCAGCAGTTGGATCAGCATACCAACCTCCTAAGTTGGAAAACAAGGCTGACTTCCAAACATGGAAAATCCGGTTTAGGGACCATGTCAATTATACTGATTCTGATCTGTGGACTTCAATCATGGAGGGTCCTTACATCCTACCAGCACTAGGGTCGGACTATAAAGACAACAATCAGCCAATCAGTCTAAAGGATTTGTCACCAGATGATGTAAAGAAGGTCAAGATTGACATCAGAGCCTATAGTATGCTTACTATGGCATTACATGAAGACTTTCTGATTAGGTGTGAAACATACAAAACAGCAAACTCACTGTGGAAAACTTTACACACCTTGTGTGAAGGCAGTGATGAAATTAGAAGTATCAAAAATGATACACTGGGAGCTCAATATGAGACTTTCCATCATATTGAGGGTGAATCCGTCCTCAACAACTACATAGGTTTATGCAGCTTGTGACTGAGATGAGCATTTTTGGAGCTCAAGTATGATAAGGAGGAACTTAACAAGAAGATGCTCCATACTCTACCCGGGAGTTGGACTCAAACAGTATCAATGTTCAATAACACCATTGACTTAAAAACTATTGGGCTTGATACTCTGGTAGCTAAAATAGAAGCTCTTGACCTTGATGAGAGAATAAGAAACAAGAGCATGAAAGCACCCGTAGCTCCATATCACTTTAAAGACTCAAAAAGTGTAGGGAGTGCTTTCATTTCAAATGAAGATAATGAAAGCTCTTGTAGTTTGAGCGAAGAAGAAAAAGAAGATGGTTTCTATGCATCAAGACCAGCTAGATCATCTAAACATCATCCAAGCAATAAATCAAAAGGTAAAAAGAATAAGGAAAAGAATTCAACTGCTAAAGGATCGTCCTCCAACAACAAACACAGCAATGGTTCAGAACCAATTACCGTGGTTTTTGATTCTGAACAGCAAAAAGCAGCATTTGCAGTATCCAGCTCAAGTTTTCAAGCGTATATGGGAAGCACCTTAACTCCAGCCCATATCTGTCAGCAAGATCTAGAAGAACTTCATCCTGATGAAGTAGAAGAGATGGACTTGCAGTGGCAGATGGAAATGATTGCTTATAGGGCAAAGATGTATCTGAGAAGAAACAAAGGCCTATCAGCTCCTGAGAGAACAACAAATATAGGTGTTGATAAATCAAAAGTGTGATGTTTCAAGTGTAACCTATATGGACACTTTTTAAGGGAATGCAACCAGCAACCCTCATCTCAGCAACAATATCAACATCATCAACATTAACAACAAAATCATCAATCAAATCAAAGGTCTTTTAATCAACCTTAACTCACCAACTCATCCCCAACTCACCAACTCATCCCCACCAAACACAAGTACACTTGCAGCACGCTCAAGCACAAATCAAGAAACTCAGTTAATCATCTTGCAGGATGGAACTTGTGACTGGAGCTTATATGAGAAGGAAGTGTTGGAAGAGATGCAAGCACTCATGGCAAACATGGAGAACAAATTTCCACCAATGTCTAGAGAGGTAAGGGAAAGACTATGTTCATCCAGCTGCATTGAGGAAGTTGAAAGATACAGAACTCATGCTCAACAACTTGCAAATAAAATAAAAGAAATATTAGTGTTATATGAATCTTATGTAAGGGAACATAAACATTATCAGGTAAAGATCTTTCATACCCCGGGCCCAGAGGGCGGGACATAACGATTAGTAAACAACAACCAAACGCAGCGGAAAACCAAAACACTTTATTACATAACATCTTATAAAATTTACACTAGATATTTTCTTGATTCTCATACACAAAGTACCCCAATCCACAATTTAAAGATATCATTATTAGGCTCTTGATCAATCATTACTTGAGTCTTTTGTATCTAAGGCTTCTAAGCTCAAGTTTAGCCTTCTACATCTACCCTCAATCTCTTGCTTTAGCTTTAGATCTCTTCTATGACTCATCTAATTCTCTAGTCGTACCTGAAAGACATGCTCAAAAGATTTTGTGTCAACATAAAGTTGGTGAGTTCAAGTGCTTAAAGTTTAAAAACAAAATGCTCTTTATAATCCATTAGTTGACTTTAAAAACATAAGTATCATTGTTGTGGGGTCACAATCAACCCTGCACTCAGTCCCGGCTAGCCTCTTCTAAAGTTGTGTTTGTACCGGTTAACCCCGAGCAGAGAACTGAGCCCCAAACAGTGCACCATACCTGCCGGATGGTTCACCATAGAATCTTATCAAAACCTATCACATGCCACAAACGACCTCGTAGGATCTCAGTAGGGTACCCTTCCTAACCGGAAGGCACTGTGTGTGGGCGACTCCCCAAGTAGATCTACCCATATAAAACAAGCGGATCACAAAAGAATTAATTAGTGTGATACAATTATAAGCAGGTATCAACATTAACCACAACATACAAGTATCATAAAATAACACAGTTAATAGTTTCAGTTCACACAGAGCATGCTTCATCCCCAAAACAGTAGTAAAAAAGGGACACTAGAACTCACCTAGTATCCTTATATAGATTCTGAGCTCGGTATAGAGTGAAGGGCTCCAATAATGCCATCCTAATTGTACATATAAGATTTATGTTTAGCATTAGGACGAAGTTATTATATGCGTGCGGTTGAGCTCCTTAGTTACCTTAAAGTTGGTGATTAGTACCCTTGTTGTATCTTAGCTTTTGTAAAAGTATTTGTTGTCATGTACTAATTTGTGTATATTAGATTGATTACAGTTCTTATTCGAGTAATGATTCTTAGTACGATGGTTGTAGCAATTATCGGTTGATGTTAATAACGATAACCAAATGAAATGTATTTTAGCAAATTACACTTACTCTGTCAGTATTCATTATATCTAAAGTCTTGCATGTAATATTAATATCAATTTGATAATAATTATCTTAAATAATGGTAATCGTTAAAATACCAACATTGGTATTAAATTGACATTACTATCCAATTTAAGTACATATCAAATTGTCATACGAGAGAGGGTTATACCACAATATATACATATATATATTAGTTTTCAAGTATTAATAACAATACATCCTCAAATATAGGTTGCATAATTGTTAGCATGTTACAACTATTTCTCATATACAGATGTCCATCTTTACCTAGATTATACGTAAAGTCTTATTTTCATCAACTTCAGTAGTAATATTATCTTCCCAAGAATGATATTTATTTTGATATCAAAACTACTATTATTGTAAGAAATTATATTTTTGCATTATTAAATATACTAATAACAGTTTAAGTAAAATAATGTTATCCCATTATATGTACATATTTGTGGTTTTGAAAACACTAACATGTCACGTGCATTTGTGTGACATCCGGTAATTTTCCGTTACCAAAACTCCGTTAGTTCCGTTAAGTCTTGCGTACACGTGTCGTAAGCACACACTGCTTGTCGTTTAACGTTGGTGACTTTAAAATAATTAATAATGACAAACTAATAATAACCTAATCAAAAATATGATTATTGTATTATGCTTATGTGTTTATGTGTTTTTCTAATACAAATTAGGAAATCAATCGCGTAATATGACAACGGGTTATAATTATTTCATATGTTGCGTGTCAAGTGAAAAATATGCAAGGTTAACATTTGTGACTAATAATAATTTGTTTTGTAATTAAAAACCTTTTAAAAATTAAAACCTGATTTTTATAAAAATACAATAACAAGGGGCTTAAATGGTAATTGTGTAAAATTAAATTAAATAAAACAAAACCAACCCTAATCCCACCCACTTGCAGCCGCGATCTTCATCCCAGACACACACACACTTTGATTTCAGCCCTAGAACATCTACAAGACATTGATTTTGGTTGATCTAAAGCATTACAACAAGTTAGAACCTTCAATTCCAAGCCAACTCACGTTTAAAGGTTAGATTTTCACAAGTTTTTCATGAAATTTGATGTTTGGCCGAAACCCTAGTCGAATTCAATGGTGTGGATGTCGATTCTTGATGTTTGTTGATGCTATCATGTTAGTTAGGTTGTATGTGTGCTAGTTAACGTTGATTATGCAAGAAAGTTACGTTTTTGGTACATTGATCATGGGTTACTAAGAATAGTAACTTTATTTTGCATGATATGATGAATTGTTGGTGAATTGATATTATGGATGTGTTTATGATGATGATTTGGTGCTAGATGGTTGATATGAATGCTAGAATCCTTGGAATGAATGTTGTAGTTCATAGGTTGCCAAAAGTAGAAACTTTTGATGTTGAACATTGATGAATTGTAATGCGTTGGTGATGAATGTACTTGTTAATGTTTCATGAGCATTAGATGATGAATTTGGTGCAAGAAATCTATGCATGATGTAGGTTAGTTCATACCTTGCCAAAATGTAACACCCGGATATTTCTAAAGAAATAAATACAAAGATAAAAGAGAAATAAAATGAAGGAAATGAAAGTCAACCCAAAGTTGAGGGCTCAAAAGTGTCAAAAGGACAAAAGTAATAAAAGTTGGTGAAAAGGTAGTATGGCCGCCCATTTTGGCCTGCCAAAACATCTTTCATTCGGAAATTCTAGAGAGAGAAAGCAGAATTCGAGACTTTGAAGAAGAACAAGAAGGAAACCGGATTTAAGGTAAGATTTAGTGTTTTTAAGTTGTGTTTTGGCTAAGAAACCGAAAGTATATGTTCTTATGTGTGTGTGCGTTCGGGTGTGTGTGTTTATTGGGTTATAGGTGTTTGAATTCGTTGGGAAGTTCAAAGCTTTGACTTTAGGCTTGAGATTAGCAAATGTGAGTTTCTAGAACCCCCTTTTTACATGTTTTAACTCATTTTGGGGCTTGAAATATATGTATGTATGTTTTTATAAAAAGTGGGTATGTTACCCGTATGTGCATGTGTATGTGTATGAGGGTGGAGTATGTTTTGGGTGATTGTAAGGTTATGGTAATGTTATTAATGTGTTTCTGATGTGTATAATGTAAGAACTAGGCTTAGAATATGCTTAGATTGTAGCTTGGGACTGAAAATATGTTAGAAAATTTTAGGTTGGTGTTCATGCGCCCAAACAGGGCCCATGTGCCTAGAATCATGCCTTAGAAAATATTTAAGCAGGGCCATGTGCCTAAATTGTTCCCACGCGCCTGAAATTATGACTTAGAAAACTAAGTATAGGATAATGTGCCTAAACAGTACTCTCCTACGCCTATAAAATCCCTTAGAAATATCATGTGCATGCTGATGTGCCTGAACAGTAGCTCATGCGCCTAGGTTTTTGCTAAAAACGCCTAAGTATTGAGGTGATGTGCCCTAACAGTGCCCATGCGCTGGACTTCCCATGCGCCTAAGTGTTAAAATTTTTGAAGTATTGGGGGATGAGACGCCTGCATAGTTGAAATGCGCCCAGACAGGGCTCTTGCGCCCAAATAGTGTTGATGCGCCCAACACTTAGAATTTATTTCAGAATTTTCGTGGGAGTCTGTGCATTTAGGGTTTTGGACAGATGTTGACCAGGGTTTATTTAATGCACATGATTATGCTTGATTGTCATTATGGCCGTTATTATTATTATTATTATTATTATTATTATTATTATTATTATTATTATTATTATTATTATTATTATTATTATTATTATTATTATTATTAGGGTTATTATTATTGTTATCATAATTATTAATACTATTATTGTGTGACTCTACGTGGTATGATCATGATCGAGAAAGAAAATTACTATCATTAACAAAGTGGAAGATTAATGATAAAGAAAAGTGGAACGTAAACGAATGAACGAAAGTCTTGCAAGCAAATGTAAGAGGTGCACGGCCTTGTTGTCGATAGCTCAACTGTGATGCGGGTTAGCTACCCCGAAGGATGCACACAGGGTCAATCGTTGCGATTGACAATGGGTGAGCGACTCTGTGTCGCAACAGACCGGAAGACATGCAATCCTTGAGATTGCTAATGGGGTGAGCGACTCTGTGTCGCAACAGACCGGAAGACATGCGATCTTTGAGATTGCCAATGAGGTGAGCGACCTTGTTGTCGTAACAGAATCGGAAAGATAATGATAAAAGTACGAAATGAACGATGATGAAGATAATAATGATATTACCTAAGTGTACGTACGATGTGTGATCACCTACGAAAGTAATGAACGGTTTGAAATGAAAGTAAAGTATTTTATTTATAAAAACTAGAACTCACTCAGCAACACTGACTTTTATGTATTTTCCAGTTGGCAGGTAATTTGTTGCTGAGGATGGCACGTGGGGATGGCTACTCGGCGGGGCAAGACTGACATCCATTCCTATGTTATGATAATGTTGTTTTGTAATGCAATTAAACAATCTTTTCTAACCTAAACGTTATTGTATTGCTTAACAACAATATCTTTTAATAATAGAGAATGCCTTTTGCTAATCAAATTCCGCTGTGTATATTATGATATGAATATTAATACGTTTTACGTGCAATGGATGACCAACTGTGAGGTGCCCGGGAACGGGGCCTTACACAAAAGTGGAAACTTTTGTTTATGATGATTGATGATTATGATATTTGGATGTTGTTGATCATGTTTAGATGTTGTTATGAACTTGAAATAGTATATTATTGACGAATTATGTATACATTGGATGTTTAGTAGATTTTGGGATGTACTTTCTTAAAAGGGAAACTTTATTTGCACAAAGTTTGAATGATGATAGTTTGAGCATGTTTGGGACATTAGGAGCATGTTAGTATGTCCATGGATGATTTCTAAAGTGATAGAACCTGTTAAATAGGTTGTATAGAATGTCCATTTGGTTATGTGTGATTTATGTACTTTGATGATCATGTATGTTGTTGAATGTGGATTAGCAACTAGGACATCATGTTTGGGACTGGAAATTGATCATCTTAGTGTATGTGGAATGTAATGGACATGTTGAATGTATTGTTGGTAGTATGGATGATTAATTGATACATTATCTATTTTGGCCTGTTTATGACAATTCATAGTTATGGGTCATATGAGTAGGTTATGCATGATTTGACCTTGCATGATGCATGATTATATCTGGTTAAATGGTCTACAACACATAAGGTCACTAACAGGTCAACGGGTCAACTGAGTTAAACATGTCTATCCTCCTAAACCCTTGAGTATTTGGTTGTAGTGTACTTAGGGTTCCATATATTCTCTGCTTACACGTACTCATGTACTTACATGATCTAGGTAACCTCTGAGGGTTGACTGTCCACTCTTTTCTTCCAAGCAAACTCTAAGTACTCATTAAGCATATTAGGTGAGTTCATACCCCACTATTTATTTAATCTCTTTTGGGGGAGATAGCATACTGGTAATTTCACAAACGCTTTATGTATTAAGTTATGTTTAATATTAATATAGTGCTGTTTACCATGAAAAAGTCCTCACACTTTCAGATTGTTAATATTGAATAGCGGGGAAATTTGGGTAGTACTACTATGTTTGACGAGCCCCACCTGTGTGACTCGAGGTCAACCTGGTGCAATTTGTCCTATGAACATTTGTCATGACCTGGTAAGTCGTGGCAGGAGGCAAAAACTATCACAGTCAGCTTCAATCGTGAAATCACTATGAATTAATATTTATTGTTAATAGACTAGCTATCTGTTACAATACACTGCTTATATATATATCACAACTGTTAAACTGTTTATGTTTGAACGCCAACTCTTGAACTCACCAACCTTTGTGTTGACATTTTTAGTATGCTATTCTCAGGTCGATAATCCAGATTGCCAGTAGGAGCACAACACGGGTCCAGCATGCATACTAAGACTTTATTTTACAAACACATTTACTTGTCTTTTAATTATGGGTTTAAAACATTTGGATGGCACATGTTTTGCCATATTATACATTTTTATATTTTGGGTTTGTCTTATTTACAATACGCTTCCGCATGGTTTTAAAGTTTAAACTTTGGTTTGTTTTATTTTAATATGGCATATAGAGTCGTTCTGAGTAACTATTGACTATGATCCTGGTTTGTTCACACGCCTCGCGGTAAAACTCCGCACGTGGATTTTGAGGGTGTGACAGATTGGTATCAGAGCCATTCGTTATAGGGAACTAGGTTACATACACACTAGACTATAACCGCACACAGTTAATTAGTTACTTGTTCCTGATTTCTCTACTGTATACTCATTGGCATACACATCACACACTCTACAGCATGGCGACATCGTCTAGAGCTCCTAGTAAGAGACCGGCATCACCCACTCGATCCGACAATGGACGCGACTGACCTCGTTTAGATTACCCATGAGGAGAGTTTGACTGGGATCAACCTTTTACCCTGATGGAGCGTGACCCTCCACGAGACTGGAGTTTCTATCCCGAGTTCGTGGACCATATCATGTATAGGGAGCGTGTACCTCTCCCGAGACCTAGAACTAGAACTAACACCGAACAACCAATATCATCACTCCCACGGACGGTGCAGTCCAATGAGCAAGTGATTGCAGCATTGGTGGCCGCACTGGATACGGAGCAGCACGATTCAGGCGACTCACGAGTGAAGTTTGTACACTACAGCACGAGGTGTACAACCCGCGACACCAGTTGAGTGCACTTGAGGAACGACATGGTAAGACCATGGAGGGGTGTCACCACATGGAAGATGGTTATCGGGCTCTTAGAGGACGCATGACAGCTCGAGAACAGCGGGACGAAGCAGCCGACAATAGAATTGCTACCTTAGAAGCCCAATTGGCGGCGCTCCAGATCACCATAGCTCCTGCTCCTAAAGAGGCCCCCGAGGAGGAGGAACCCGAAGAGGAACCCGAGGAGGAACCTGAAGAAAAACCCGAGGAGATGGAAGATGACAGTGATGGGTCGGATATCGTTGATTGATTTTATTTTTGTTTTCTTTAGATGACTTGGACTATGTAGTGTTTCCTTCTTTTGAAACCTATATGGGAAGGGTTGTTTCCCCACCCGAACGACAAACTCAAATTTTGAGATTGATAAATATTTTGTGACTAATTTACAATTTATTTACCTTTGGTTATTATTTTTGTTATGAATGTTTTGGTTATGATGATGCATTATTTTCTTATTGTTTACTATACCTCAATGAGATAAATATGTTTGATGTTACTCATTATTGTATTTGAGAATGTAATATGAAAAAAATGGATGCTCGAGGACGTGGACGTGGTCGAGGGCGTGGGCGCAGACGTGGATGTGGCACCGGTGATCAAGGTGGCGGTGCTATCAACATGACCCCTGCTGAACTAGCTGCCCTAATAAACGAACATGTTCAGGCAGCGGTAGCTGCTGCCCAACCGGGACAGCCAGCAGGTAAACGATAATAGAAACTTAAATCAAATGCCATAGTTAATCGTATAGGATATCTGATCAATGTTTATCGTGTTAAAGCAGGACCACCAGTGTGTACTTATAAGTCCTTTATGGACTGTAAGCCACACACCTACAGTGGGACCGAGGGAGTTGTAGGGCTAGTACGATGGTTTGAGAAGACGGAATCCGTTTTATCTAAGTGCAACTGCCCACCTGTCGACCAGGTGAAATATGCCACCGGAACTTTGGAGGGTGTCGTGTTGTCCTGGTGGAATGCATAAGTACAAATGCTAGCGCAAGCTATGGCAAATGAGCTTACCTGGGATGAATTCAAGCAGATGATGACCGAGGAGTACTGTCCTCGAAGTGAAGTGCAAAAGCTAGAGATGGAGTTCTGGCAGCTTAAAATGCAGGGCTCGGAAATCGAGGCCTACACTACCAGAACTCATGAATTGGCCACTCTATGGCCGGGAATGGTGAATGAGATGTATAAGCGGGTTGAGCACTACATTCGGGGGTTAGCGCCCGAGATTTGGAGCATGGTGACTGCCTCCAACCCAACCACAATTCAGCAAGCTATTCGTTTAGCCCATAAGCTGACTGATGAAGCTGTGGAGCAAGGACGTTTACCAAAACGAGGCACTATGGCGAGCGCGCCTGATAACAAAAGGAAATGGGATGCTTCCAATAACCACAAATCATCATCATCCAGCGGTCAACATCAACCTCAGCAACAACAACAGGTCCAGCAACAACAACGGAGGTTTGATAACAACGGAGGTTTGATAACAACCGTAACTTCAACCAGACGGCTTCAAACAATCAAGGACCAAGCGGATATGGTGGTAAACAACCAAGGTGCACGAGGTGTAACTACAACCATGTGGGAAGGTGTGACGACTTCAAGTGTCAGCACTGCGGTAAGATGGGACACGCAGCAAAGGACTGTCGTGGTGAGTTGGTAAAGAAGCCGCAACAACCTTAGGAGACTCCCAAGGGTTGTTTCAAATGTGGGAAGGAAGGGCATTACAGGCAAAACTGCCCGCAACTGAGGAAAAATGGTAATGGCAATGGAAATGGTCGCAATGACAACAACCAAGGCAACAACAACAATGATGACAACGGCAATGGGAATGGTGGCAACAACAATGGAGCCAAGGGGAGAGCCTTCGTCATTGGCTCAGGTGAGGCTCTAAATGACCCTACAACTGTTACTGGTAGGTTTTCTGTCAATGGATGTTTTGCTACGGTACTGTTTGATACTGGAGCCGATAGGAGTTTCATATCCTTAAAGTTCTATAGTCTTCTAAGTGATATTCCCTCTGCCTTAGAATCTAAATACACCATAGAATTGGCCGACAGTAAACAGATCCATGTAACACATATTCTTAGAGATTGTAAGATAGAGCTTACTGGTCATACTTTTGCTATAGATCTTATGCCTGTTACACTGGGAAGTTTCAACGTTGTGATAGGCATGGATTTGCTCCCTAATAAGCAAGCGGAAGTCATATGTCATGAGAAAATCATACGAATTCTTGTTGGTGATGAAATCCTTATAGTCAAATGCGATAGGAGTGGTGCAGTGATAGGCATCATCTCTTACATGAGAGCACAGAAGTTGTTGCGAAAAGGTCGTTTGGCTATCCTGGCACTCGTCACCGATAAACAACCGGAGGAAAGGAAAATGGAGGACATACCTGTGATATGAGACTTTCCAGAGGTGTTTCCAGAGGATCTTCCCGGACTACCACCTCATCGCCAAGTGGAATTCCAAATTGAACTGACTCCCGACGCAGCCCCGATTGCTAGGGCACCTTATCGATTAGCACCGAACGAACTACAGGAGTTGTCATCACAACTTCAGGAGCTTTTAGATAAGGGCTTTATTCGACCTACCACTTGACCTTGGGGAGCCCCTGTCCTCTTTGTTAAGAAGAAAGATGGCACGTTTCGAATGTGCATCGATTATAGGGAGTTAAACAAAGTCACAGTCAAGAACCGGAACCGATACCCTTTACCTCATATCGACGAATTGTTTGATCAACTTCAGGGATCAAGCTATTATTCGAAGATTGATTTGAGATCTGGTCATCATCAACTTAGAGTCTGAGAAGAAGACATCTCCAAAACTGCGTTCCGTACTCGTTATGGTCATTACGAGTTCTTGGTCATGCCTTTTGGGTTGACTACTGCACCTGCGGTGTTCATGGACCTCATGAATCACGTGTGTAAACCTTATCTCGATCAGTTCTTCATTATGTTTATCGATGACATACTGATATACTCTAGGACCAAGGAGGACCATGAAAAGCAATTATGGTTGATCTTAGAATTGTTGAAGAATGAGCAACTGTACGCTAATTTCTCCAAGTGTGACTTTTGGATACGAGAACTGTAGGATTCTATGTGCCCAAGACACTTAGAATATTGATGTGGTTAGTACGTTATGATCCAAGTCGGGTTATACCCAATAACAAGCTTAGCAAACACCAATTAATATTTAATTGATGATATGATCATGCAATTAAATATTTACACCAAATTTAGAAAATGGGTTTTCTAAATAAGTTGCATATGAGATGGAACAATTTATTAGGATATCTTGTTCAATAATATTATTTGAAGTGTTATTTAAATTAGTTATATAACACCAAATAATAATGAGAGTATACTACTTATACAATTAATTGGTTAATTGTATAAACTAGTTAAAAGAGTAGGCAATATATATATGTGTGTATTATTATTTGAAAGAGAATAAGAAAACTCTATGGTTTGACCATAAAAAAAACCGTCCCCTTAGCATGTGGGGGACACACATGCATGTTGTTTTCTTCAACCAAGTTATTCTCTTGATTACACAAACACACATGCCCTCTTGTCTCCTCCACTAACTAGAAAAACTCTATTCTTCTCATTTGATTCTTAACACATGCAAGAAAAACGATTTTTTCAGCTCCTCCTCTCTCTCTCTATTACGGAATAGGCAGCAGCATTTGAGAGGATTAGAGCTGAATTTTTAGCATTTTTCAAGTTGTTCTTGGTGTGTTCTAATGTCAAGAAAGGTTCTTGCATTCCATGATCATGAATCTCATTCATATATGCAACTAACAAGACCAAAAATGCTGCTCTCCTTCTCTCTAAACAGCCACGGCTTTTCAGCAGTGAAGAAGGGTTTTTGGAGCTTGTTTTGGTGATTTCTACCTAACAAGAGAAGGTGTTTGCAAGGAGCTTGGGGTATACTAGCTTGAGGGTTCCTTCTTTGGAGTCTTGGCCAAGTTCTTGAGCATCTAACAACTCTTTTCTGCCGAGTTTAGCTGCTGCAGAAAGGTATATATCACAGGTCAATGAAGCTGTAATTTTATGTAGTTTTTCACATGTTCATAGCTTGCTAATTCACATAAATGATCCTTTGTTCTTTGGGTTTGTTTTATACATCAATATGCTCATCTAATGAACATATTTTCAGCTTATAAACACGGTTATAATGCTTTACTTCCGCTGCGTTTTCTGAAAGTTTAAATGGTTAAACTATGATTTTATGTTCTAACAAACCCAACAATGGCATGAAGAGTCGGTTATGTGGATAGCTTGCTTGTTCTTGTCCTTTAAAAATTAGTTTTAGAGGATGATTTTAAACTCATAATAGGCTGATTATGGGCTGCTACATTTCTATTTTGATGAATCCCCAACTTTCAAGATTATATCATACATGCTTGTGATGAAATCTTGAAAGAAATACACGTTGATAAAATGTTGATTGTTTGGACAATATTTAAAACCAAAAATTTCAGTTTATGTTGGCTGAAATTTGGTGGTTTTAAGTGGGGTTTCATTATATGAATAAATGATATGATCATTGGTTGTTAAAGTGCATAACCTAGCTTAAGGCCTTGTGTGATTTGGATGGTTTTAATGGTTGTTTTAATTCATTCAATTGGGTTGTAATATTTATGTTTATTATTTGGGTTGTAATTATTTATTCATTTGGTTATGTAATAAATAGATTAGGTGCATTTCTTTTATTAGAAAAATGTATTAGGATATAATTTTTGTAAAAGGAAGATGCACAAAATGAAGACCCAAAGATGGACATCAAAGACACAAAAAAGGGACTTGAAGCATATGGATGCAAGTTCAAGTGGGAGTCTAAGAAGACCTCTATTTTGTGTTGTATTCAACCCTTAGGAAAGACCAAATGATCACACTTGTGATGGCAAACAAGTGTGGTCACAATAGTAGCTATGGTTATGCACATTGTGGTTGTTTATATTATGCTTGTTTGGTTGTTTGTTGTATGATTGTTGTTTGATATTTGGATATGCATAACAAACTCATTAGCAAACTTAACAAGCTGGAAATTTATGGTTTCTTAATCATTAAGTAATTAATAAGAGGTTATTAAAAGGATTAATGATTTAATAAAAGAGGTTTTATTAAAAATAAACCATAAGATACCTTGCATCTATGGTTCTTAATCATTAAGTAATTAATAAGAGGTTATTAAAAGGATTGATGATTTAATAAAAGAGGTTTTATTAAAAATTAACCATAGGATACCTTGTATTTGAAAGCATGCAAATACAAGGTACATAGAGTTTTCAAAACTAGAATTAATGAAAACTAAAAATCCCTTTTCAAACAAGTTTAACACCGTCCTTTTGCACAACACTTAAGTCATTTGGAAACTCTTAATGGGATAAAGGTCACCTAACCATTTTGAGGGAACTTATCACTTAAGGTGGGAATACCACATTGGTGGGATAAAGGTCACCTAACCACTTGTGTTGGTAAACTCACATATGTGTGCAAGTAGGGTAACTTGATTTGCAAACCATGTTGAATGGATCACCTAAAATATGGTTTCCAAATGGTGTTGATGGGATTAACATGCCGACTTTACATATTATGTTTAAAGTCGATCCCATACCGCTAGAAGTTGCAAAAGGTTGCAATTGTCAAATGTTGACTACCTTGTTAATTTGAATAATGGGATAAAGGTCACCTAACCATTATTTGAATGTAACGTTGGATTCTAGATTTTAATTATTAATTGTCTATGAGACATAAAGGGTATTAATAACTAAAATGAAATTTTTCAGAAATACTAAAAGAACTTTGTAAAATTTATAGAATGACCGCAAACAATAATGCTACCACCCCGACCGTCCATACCCTATCACTGAGAACTATTTTAGAGAGGGATCGTCTGAACCATAATAACCTTATGGACTGTCTCAAAACTTAAGAATTGTTCTCAAGCAAGAGCAAAGGCAAATGTCCTTGACGATCCTATTCCTAACCAACCCGACCCCGACGATGTTGAGGCCATTCCCGATCCCAAGGCAAATGTTGCCAAAGGAGGAGGGCATGTCAAAGGCAAAGGGGAAGGGAAGATCAAAGCGGAACCTCCAAAACCTAAGCTTATGAGGCCTAAGGTAACCGAAAACGATCCATGCTTTGAGTATGGTGAGATAGGTCATTTGAAAGGGAATTGTCCAACCTATCTCAATGAGTTGAGAAATAAGAGGGATGCTGGGCAAACCTCAAGCACAACTTTCATAATCCATATTGACTTAAATGTTATTTCCTCAAAGCACATGGGTAATTGGATACCACATGTGGAACACACTATTGCAATCTGTTGCAAGGGTTCAAAAGAAATAAGCACTTTAAGAAAGGAGACTATGTTTTGAAACTTTCAAAAGGTTTGGAAGTTGTTCTTCAAAACATGTTATATGCTCCTAGTTTGACTAGGAACATGATTTAAGCTTCCCTTTTAAAATGATATGGTTATGATTTAAAGTTAGTAAATGATGGTATTTATGTTTATATGGATGATGTATATTATTTCAAGGCTATGCCTTCTAATGATATTTATGAATTGGTTCATGATGATTCGTCCTATAATAACACATTATACCTATCATACACCAAGAGACTTAAAATGGTTTAAGTGACTCTTATTCTTGTCATTGTCATCTTAGTCACATAAACAAGAAAGGGACTTAAACACCTTAAAAGAATGGTCTTTTAAAAGCAAATGAAAATTGTTCATTTGATAAGTGTGAATCTTGTTTACAAGGTAAGATGACCAACACGCCCTTTAGTGGTACTAATGAGAGGGCAAAAGACTTATTAGGAATCATACATTTGGATGTATGTGGTCCTTTTAATACAATAACAATGTATGGTGAAACTTACTTCATTACCTTAACCGACGATTATAGTCGCTATGGTTATGTGTACTTGATGGCACATAAACATGAAGAATTTGAAATGTTCAAAAACTTCAAGAATGAAGTAGAAAATCAACTCGATAGAACTACCAAAGTTCTCCGTTTAGATAGAGAAGATGAATGCCTAAGTGAGACTTTTGGGGATCATCTAGGAAGTTGTAAGATTGTCTCACAACTTACTCCTCACAGAACACCATAACATAATGATGTGTCTGAAAGGAGATCGAACCCTATTGGATATGGTTCGACCTATGATGGCTATAAGCTCACTACCTCTAATCATTTTGGGGTTTCGCACTACTCTCCGAGGCTCGTATTTTGAATATGGCCCAAACCAAGAAAGTGGATTCAACGCCTTTTGAAATATGAAATGGAATAGTTCCATCACCATCATATTTAAAAGTATGGGTTATGAAGCTTATGTTAAGCTTAACACCCAAACCAACTGAAAGTCGATTCACTAAGTGTATATTTGTTGGATATCCAAAAGGATTGTATAGGATACTACTTCTTTGATCCAACAAAGCAAAAGGTATTTATTACTCAAAAGGCATAGTTCTTGGAAGCCAAGTTCCTTATGGAAGGAATAACGCATAGAACAGTGGAATTTGATGAGGATTAAGATCCACAAGCCGATACACGTTTGGTTGACACTAGCTATCAACAAGAGGTTGTTGATAATGATCAAGAGTTTGATCGATACACACAAAACGTTCATAGATCTGGTAGAGTTAGCATTCCACCTGAAATATATGGATCTTTCATGGATGGATGCTATGAGATTGACTCCGATGAGCCAAGTACATACCATAATGCTATGTCCAATTAGGATTATGACAAATGGCTGGAAGCCATGAACGTAGAGATGCAATCCATGTATGACAACCAAGTTTAGGAATTGGTTGACCCTCCACTTAACTCCAAACCGGTTGGATGCAAGTGGGTTTTCGAGAAGAAAACAAAATATGCATGGAAACTTGGACACTGACAAGGCTTGTGTGGATAAAAAGGCTAGTGGGAGTGTAATCATATTCCTAGTATTGTATGTTGATGACATAATACTATATGGAAAGGACATTCCAACCATGGAAGGTGTTAAAACCTGGCTTGGAAATTGTTTTTCCATAAAAGATCTCGGTGAAGCCGCCTATATTTTGGGAAAAAAGATCTATAGGGATAGATCGAGGCGGTTGATAGGTCTAAACCAAAGTGCATATATTGATAGAATCTTGAAAAGGTTCAAGATGGAAAACTCTAAGAAAGGTATGGTACCTATTCAAAAGGGACAATATTGAGTGCATCTCAATGTCCAAGCTCAAAGGATGAGCAAGATTATATGAGGGACATCCCATATGCGTCTGCTATAGGATCCATCATATATGCGATGATATGCACTAGACTGGACATGTCATGCGCGTTAAGCATAACAAGTAGATATCAGCAGAATCCATGTAACACCCATTGGATGGCTGTTGAAAGTATATTGGAATACCTTAGGAGGACTAAGGATATGTTTCTAATATACGGATCTGATGAAGAGGAACTAGTTGTAAAGGGTTACACGAATGCTAGTTTCCAAACTGATCGAGATGATTCTCGATCACAATCGGGTACGTCTCCATTATGAATAGGGTAGCATTGTCCACTACAGAATTCGAATACATAGCCGCCTCATTAGCAGCTTGGGAAGCTGCATGGATAAAAAGG
This sequence comes from Flaveria linearis, assembly GCA_024085815.1. Lineage (NCBI taxonomy): Eukaryota > Viridiplantae > Streptophyta > Magnoliopsida > Asterales > Asteraceae > Flaveria > Flaveria linearis. The sequence continues at coordinate 79,900,925 of CM044008.1, read as the reverse complement.
TTTATCACCAATCTAAGGATGGTCTCTACCATTCAAGACTCCTTAGAAATCTTTGTGATGACGAGGGTGCGATTGTTCAAATCAAGGAACCCCGTGCACATCAAAAGATTAGGCACAATGAGCGGAGATTCAACTACATAAGAGATGAAGTTGAAAAGGGAAAGATATGTATTCGCAAAGTTCGCTTTGATCGAAACATTGCGGATCCACTCACGAAGCTCCTTGAAAGGGCAAAGCATGAAAGTCATGCTTGTCCCTTAGGACTTCGATATTCTAGTGATTGGACTTGATCAAATTTTGTATTTGAATATGTGGAACTCTTTATTATTTGAATAAAATTATTTGGTTATAATGTCTCAATTAATGTTCCAATTTAGCATGTTTAATCCATGAGTAAATTATTTACTCTAAATATCCGTAGTCGTTCATACTTGTGGGAACAAGTGTGAGGGTAAGACTATTATGAACTTGGATTGGTTGATATTCATAAGGATAAATATAGAGCAATAGGTTGCTACCAAGGTTCATAGATATTTGTGGGATACAAATATTGGACTAACCCGCATCTCAAATTTTACTACATGGAATCTTATCGATTGATCATAAGTAAATTTGAGTAAAGGCGAATATCATTTGGTATCCTCCGACCTGAGACACATATTGGGTTTTGATATTCACCAAGTTTTATACCTTGAGCTAGTTCTTCACTGATATGAAATAATTGTCAGTACATAAGGCTATGTTCAGGTATGACATAAGGTGATTGTGAGAAACGTATGTGGTCAAGATGGGATTTGTTCCTCTTATTCGTTGAGAGTATGATGTCTAAGGCCTGATTAAGTTAAATCAACAAGGAATGATCATTCTGTGTCCTTGGATTTAACATGACATCTATAACAAAAGGATAGATGATTGATTCACCTAAATCATTTCAAGTAAGGTACTTGAATGGGATGATGTTATTGAATGGCCATAAGTCATGCGTATTAAGGGTAGTAAACCGTTGTTAGGCGTTATTTACTGCTTGCATCAATCTTCTATGAATCTTGGGCAAGTGGGAGATTGTAGGATTCTATGTGCCCAAGACACTTAGAATATTGATGTGGTTAGTACGTTATGATCCAAGTCGGGTTATACCCAATAACAAGCTTAGCAAACACCAATTAATATTTAATTGATGATATGATCATGCAATTAAATATTTACACCAAATTTAGAAAATGGGTTTTCTAAATAAGTTGCATATGAGATGGAACAATTTATTAGGATATCTTGTTCAATAATATAATTTGAAGTGTTATTTAAATTAGTTATATAACACCAATAATAATGAGAGTATACTACTTATACAATTAATTGGTTAATTGTATAAACTAGTTAAAAGAGTAGGCAATATATATATGTGTGTATTATTATTTGAAAGAGAATAAGAAAACTCTATGGTTTGACCATAAAAAAAACCGTCCCCTTAGCATGTGGGGGACACACATGCATGTTGTTTTCTTCAACCAAGTTATTCTCTTGATTACACAAACACACATGCCCTCTTGTCTCCTCCACTAACTAGAAAAACTCTATTCTTCTCATTTGATTCTTAACACATGCAAGAAAAACGATTTTTTCAGCTCCTCCTCTCTCTCTCTATTACGGAATAGGCAGCAGCATTTGAGAGGATTAGAGCTGAATTTTTAGCATTTTTCAAGTTGTTCTTGGTGTGTTCTAATGTCAAGAAAGGTTCTTGCATTCCATGATCATGAATCTCATTCATATATGCAACTAACAAGACCAAAAATGCTGCTCTCCTTCTCTCTAAACAGCCACGGCTTTTCAGCAGTGAAGAAGGGTTTTTGGAGCTTGTTTTGGTGATTTCTACCTAACAAGAGAAGGTGTTTGCAAGGAGCTTGGGGTATACTAGCTTGAGGGTTCCTTCTTTGGAGTCTTGGCCAAGTTCTTGAGCATCTAACAACTCTTTTCTGTCGAGTTTAGCTGCTGCAGAAAGGTATATATCACAGGTCAATGAAGCTGTGATTTTATGTAGTTTTTCACATGTTCATAGCTCGCTAATTCACATAAATGATCCTTTGTTCTTTGGGTTTGTTTTACACATCAATATGCTCATCTAATGAACATATTTTCAGCTTATAAACACGGTTATAATGCTTTACTTCCGCTGCGTTTTCTGAAAGTTTAAATGGTTAAACTATGATTTTATGTTCTAACAAACCCAACAAGAACTGCATTTCTAGGTCACATTGTTAATGAGAAGGGAATACATGTTGATCCTGCTAAGATTGAGGCGATAAAGAATTGGGCTATACCCAAAACACCGAGCGAGATAAGGCAATTTTTGGGGTTAGCAGGGTATTACTGATGATTCATAGAGGGATTCTCTAAGATCACACAACCTCTCACAGCCTTGACCCACAAAGGAACGGCATACAAATGGGGTGAAAGTCAAGAGGCAGCTTTTCAGCTATTAAAACAGAAACTCTATAGTGCATCGATATTGGCACTGCCAGAGGGAACAGATGATTTCGTGGTGTATTGTGACGTATCCATTCAAGAATTGGGTTGTGTCCTGATGAAGTGAGATAAGGTGATAGCCTACGCCTCGAGACAACTGAAGGTTCACGAGAAGAACTATACTACCCATGACCTAGAATTGGGTGCAGTAGTTTTTTCCTTAAAGATTTGGAGACATTACTTGTACGGTACCAAATGCACCATCTACACCGATCACAAGAGTCTTCAACACATCTTTGAGCAAAAGGAGTTGAATATGAGGCAACGACGTTGGGTGGAGCTTCTGAACGATTATGATTGCGCTATCAAGTACCATCCTGGAAAGGCGAATGTGGTTGCCAATGCCTTAAGCCGGAAAGAAACAACTAAACCCAGGCGGGTGCGAGCCTTACAGCTTATAATCAGTACCCATCTGCCTGAACAGGTTAAGGAAGCACAGATAGAAGCCTTAAAAGAGGAAAATATTGGTTCTGAGTCACTATGGGGAATGGATAAACAATTGGTAGTGAAAGAGGATGGAATTCGGTACTTCATGGATAGACTTTGGGTGCCTGTCTATGGAAATCTAAGGGAGTTAGTTATGAGTGAGGCACACAAGTCTAAGTACTCTATACATCCTGGATCTGACAAGATGTATCATGACCTAAAGGCGCACTACTGGTGGCCTAACATGAAGGCGGATGTAGCCACGTATGTGAGCAAGTGTTTGACCTGCTCAAAAGTCAAGGTGGAATACCAAAAACCATCCGGACTGTTATAACAACTCGAGATACCAATGTGGAAATGGAAATAAATCTCCATGGATTTTATCACTAAACTACCCCAGACTAATACTGGTTGTGACACAATATGGGTTATTGTGGATCGGTTGACAAAGTCCGCTCACTTCCTTGCAATTAAGGAAACGGATAAGATGGAGAAATTAACCCGACTGTACCTTAAGGAAATCATTTCGAGACACGGTGTACCGATCTCGATTATCTCTGACCATGACGCTCGTTTCACGTCACACTTCTGGCAATCACTACAAAAATCTCTTGGTACACGATTGGATATGAGTACTGCTTATCATCCACAAACTGACGGCCAGAGTGAGCGTACCATACAGACTTTGGAGGATATGCTACGTGCTTATGTGATTGATTTTGGGAACAACTGGGAAGTTCACCTACCATTGGTGGAATTTTCCAATAATAATAGTTATCACACTAGCATACAGGCAGCACCTTTCGAGGCTTTGTATGGGAGAAAATGTAGATCACCGGTTTGTTAGGCTGAAATTGGTGATAGTCAACTAACGGGTCCCGAGCTAATACATGAGACAACTGAGAAGATTGTGCAGATACAGAACCGTATGGCTGAAGCGTGAGATTGACAGAAACGTTATGCTGACAAGAGACGAAAACCTTTAGAGTTTCAGATTGGCGACAAGGTCTTATTGAAAGTCTCACCATGGAAAGGCGTAGTTTGGTTTGGCAAGCGAGGAAATCTAAATCCGAGGTATGTTGGACCATTCGAGATATTGGAAAGAATAGGTCCAGTGGCCTATCAACTAGCCTTACCTGATTTGCTGAGTGGAGTCCATGATGTGTTCCATGTTTCAAATCTGAAGAAGTGTCTATCTGACGAAACACTAATTGTACCACTAGAGGACGTTCAAGTGGATGAAGAATTACGCTTTATCGAAGAACCAGTTGAGGTGATGGACAGTGAGGTGAAAACACTTAAGCAAAGCAAGATACCCATAGTCAAAGTCCGTTGGAACTCGCGACGTGGACCGGAATTCACATGGGAACGGAAGATCAAATGAAGCTTAAGTATCCTCAACTATTCGACACGATGCCTACAGACGAAGGTATTGTTTTAAATTTTAGGATGAAATTTCTTTCAACATGGGGATGATGTGACAACTCATCCAAAACTCACTAGATTTTGATTTCTGTGTGCCAATGCAGCAGACCAGTGATGGAACACTTGTAACACCTCTGGAATCTAGCCCAATTAGAAAGCTTAATGTATTATAGGACCCAATAAAGGTCCGGATTGATTTGGGCTTACCAAAGAAATCTTGCAAAACGAAACTAGCCTTTTGGGCCCAATAAGCCCAATAAGCCCAATAAGGGCCCAAACTTATAAAAAGGCCCATTTAAGGCCCAAATACATGTTTACGAACTAATTAAACAAGAAACCATGAAACAATGAATTATTATGTGATTTGAAATAACTATGGAAAAATCCAAGCTAAAAACAGATTCAGAACCCATACCGGGTAAAATCCGGCAATTTACCGCATACTACGTCTGAATTCCATCAGAAATCCTTAAAATGGCTTGTCATCCAATCTAAATCATTGTTAACCTTAACTAATATCATAAATAATGATTGCTAAAAGATTTTGTTGGGTTTGTTAGAACATAAAATCATAGTTTAACCTCTTAAACTTTCTGAAAACGCAATGGAAGTATAGCTTTAAAACTCATTTTATAAGCTGAAAATTATGTTCTTCAAGTGACCATTCAAGTGTATAAAACAAACCCATAAATCAAAGGATTATTTATGTGAATTAACAAGCTATGAACATATGTAAAACTACATAAAATCACAGCTTCATTGAGCTGTGAAACTACCTTACTGCAGCAGCATAAAGTCGACCAAAAAGGATGTTTGATGAAGATGGAGATGCCCAAAATGCATCCAAGACTTAAAGGATAGAAGTCCTCAAGCTAGTATACCCCAAGCTCCTTGCAAACACACCTTCTTGTTAGGTAGAATACACCAAGAACAACATGAAAACCCTCTAATTTTCTGCAGAAAAACACTCTTTTCTTGCTGAAAATTCGTAGCTCTTAGAGAGAAGAGGAGGATCTCTTTTGTTGTGTTGCATGCAAATGAGAATCATCATCATGGAGTGCAAGAACATTACACCAAGAACCTTATCAAATCAGCTCAAAATCAGCTCACATAACCCTCTAGAACAGCTGCTGGATCCGTAGCATTTAGAGAGAGATAAGAGAGTGTCTTGGTTGTTGTTTGCATGTGTTTTATGATGAGAAAGAGAGCCACACTTGACTAGTTAGTGGAGGTTGACCATATGCATGTGTTTTCTTTCCAAAACCAAGTTAGTGGAAAGCTAGTGGAAGACAAGCATGTGGAAGACAAGCATGCTTGTCTAGGCTGAATTTTTATAAAACTTGCTTATCAAAACTGAATTTTATAAAATTGCTTATCAAGGCTGAATTTTATAAAAGTCTCCCTTTTATAAAATTAACACACACATATATTATCTAGTCTTGTAACTAGTTTATGCAATTAACCATTTAATTGTATAAGTAGTATACTCTCATTATTATTTGGTGTTATACAACTAATTTAAATAACACTTCAAATAATATTATTGAACAAAATATCCTAATAAATTGTTCCATCTCATATGCAACTTATTTAGAAAACCCATTTTCTAAATTGGTGTAAATATTTAATTGCATGATCATATCATCAATTAAATATTAATTGGTGTTTGCTAAGCTTGTTATTGGGTATAACCCGACTTGGATCATAATGTACTAACCATATCAATATTCTAAGTGTCTTGGGCACATAGAATCCTACAGATTTTTCATCAATCATGCATAAACAACGGAATTTCGTAACTGAAACGCGAATACCGGCTTTCACCGGCATTTAAATGTCATCTGATATGACAACCGAGTCTCGTAACTTCGTAAATATTCATCTAATAATTGTTTATTATCACAACATATTAAATTTGGTGAGTGATACGTTGTCCGGAATAAATGAGTTCCGAAACGCGACCATGACGCGAATCGGGTTACGATCAGGTCAAACCCGAGAATTCGTCAGATAAGGATTTAACGTGACCAACATGGGAAGTTAACGAACAAAATATCATTTTAATACTTAATTGCATACAATTTAATACTAAAACGACAATTAATAACGCTCATTCGATAAAAACGCGTAATACCGTGGAACGTGTTAAATACGCGATAAGTTACCAACTCGTTTGATTATCCGGCATGTTTTAAGTACATAATCTCGGAACACATAACGTTTTGTATAAATTGAAACTAACGAGAAACGAATTTAAACGTTACGTGAGAAACTCGATCGAACGTGTTCGAACCGAATTCTTTAACGAACCCGTTCACTTAACCCTACTATATAAGCCCCATTTTCTCTATTTTAGGGTTTTAGAAAAAATTTGAGAGTGAGAGAGAGAGGGTCAGCCGCGACCACCCCCTTCTTCGAATCCGGCCGGTTTTCCGGCCACCGGCGACTCCTCCCGGCGAGTGTCGGCGAGTGGCTCGTGAATCCGGACTCCTATCGACACCCCGGTCATGATAAGTGGCTTTAATTTCTCCTAAACACAACAAAGCCACGGGAATCAAAGGCGAAAGAGACGGTCGCAGGTCTGTTCGGAGTTGGTAGTGGTAATGGTTCGCGGATGGTCGTGGCTGCAGATGTTGGCGGATGCGGTCGACGGTGACCTTGCGACCCACGACCGCAGGGGCCCGGTGGTGACAGTGGTTGGCTGTGCGAGGTGCTGCGGTGAAATTGAATCATCATTTGCATTCGTGTTATTGAGCTCTAATTATATAAAAGGCATAAATTATAAAATATGTGAATTAAACGAAAATGAACGTCACTTGTTATAATTATCTGATTTAAATGGATGGTTTGGGCACAAGATTTAAGTAACAACGTTATTTATTCGAAACCAACCTAGATAACATGTGTGAAATAGTACATTTTGGGAAATGGTTGTAACATGTCATAGATGATACAAATACGCTTATTTCGTGTCACATTGAATCATTAGAAGGCTTAGAGATGTAATTCATGCAAATACGATTATACACTTATAAATGTATATAAATATAATGAACATTTAGGTTGACCGGCGTCTACACGTCTTATTTAAGGTAAAAGACCTAAAATGCGATAATGATCCACTATCTTGTCGCTATTAGTAATTGGTCATCTCATTTTTATTGAAATAAATATTTTTGGTGTCACCCTTTTCTTTTGAGTAATATAGTCAACTAACATCAATAATTGAATTACTTTGCGTCAATCAAGTTAACTAATATGATGCGAATGTGAACATTATAAACATCGTTTGAGACATTATATATTACTTACATTGTCAATGTGAGTTATTTTTGAAGATTTGGAATCCATGACATAAATTGATTTTCTACCTTATTTATGTTAAGACTTAACTTTTGATTAAGTACATTAACTAACCTATGTACACGAGTTAATTCATGACAATTAACAGATACATAAGAAGCTAACATACACTAAGGATACTAATCACCAACCTTAAGTCAACTAAAGAGCTTAATCGCACGCATGTAATAGCATCGTGCTAATTCTAAACGTGCATCTTATATGTTCTAATTAGGATTGCTTTGTTGGTGATCATCATTTTTCTTTATCGAGCTCTGAACTTATATAAGGATACAAGGTGAGTTCTCGTGTCCCCCTTTTTACTTTGGTTTTTGGGATGAAGCATGCTCTATTTTAAATTGAAACTATTATCTGTGATACAATATTATGCTTATGTTGTGGATTTTGATGATACCTGCTGATACATGAATCACGATCATTAATTCTTTTGTGAACCGCTTGCTTTATATGGATAGATCTATTTGGGGAATCCCCCACACACAGTGGCTCCCGTTACAGGGAGGTACCCCACTGAGATCCCGAGGGGTCGTATGTGGCTTGTTACAAGTTATAAAGGATACAAAGGCGGACCATCCGGCAGGTGGGTCCACTGCTATGAGGCTCAGATTCTCCCCTTTGGGGTTAACCGGTTCAACACAACTTTAGAAGAGGCAAGCCGGGACTGAGTGCAAGGTTGATTGTGACCCCACAAGAGCTATAATAGATACAAATACTTTAATATGTGGACTCTAAGGGTCCCTTTTATTTTCTGAAACAAAATCGCTTGAACTCACCAACTTTATGTTGACACAATCTTTTTGAGCATGTCTTCAGGTACAGCTAGGGAGAATAGTTGAGCTATAGAAGTTACCTAAATCCGAAGCAAGATATGTGGGTAGAGGTTAAAGACAGAAGGGTTGAGCCTAGAAGCCTTAGTTGCTGAAGCGTCAAGAAATATTTACCGAGAGCTTGATCACAACACCTATAGATTGTAGGTTGAAGCACCTTGTGAATTGGAAACAAAGCCAATATTTTAATGTAAATACCATGTGACACCTTGTAATATACCATTTAGTTTCCGCTGCATTTTGATTATTGTTTACTAATCGTTACGTCCCGCCTCTCTGGGCCCGGGGTGTGACAACACTCTCACCATGTAACGCAATTTTCGGGATGAAAATTCTTTCAACATGGGGATAATGTGACATCCGGTAATTTTCCGTTACCAAAACTTCGTTAGTTTCGTTACGTCTTGCGTACACGTGTCGTAAGCACACACTGCTTGTCGTTTAACGTTGGTGACTTTAAAATAATTAATAATGACAAACTAATAATAACCTAATCAAAAATATGATTATTGTATTATGCTTATGTGTTTATGTGTTTTTCTAATACAAATTAGGAAATCAATCGCGTAATGTGACAACGGGTTATAATTATTTCATATTTTGTGTGTCAAGTGAAAAATATGCAAGGTTATCATTTGTGACAAATAATAATTGTGTTTAGTGATTAAAAACCTTTTAAAAACTAGTTAAAACCTGATTTCTATAAAAATACAATAACAAGGGGCTTAAATGGTAATTGTGTAAAATTAAATTAAATAAAACAAAACCAACCCTAATCCCACCCACTTGCGGCCACGATCTCCATCCCACACACACACACACTTCTATTTCAGCCCTAGAACATCTACAAGACATCGACTTTGGTTGATCTCAAGCATTACAACAAGTTAGAACCTTCAATTCCAAGCCAACTCACGTTTAAAGGTTAGATTTACAAGTTTTTCATGGAATTTGATGTTTGGCTGAAACCCTAGTCGAATTGAATGGTGTGGATGTCGATTCTTGATGTTTGTTGATGCTATCATGTTAGTTAGGTTGTATGTATGCTAGTTAACGTTGATTATGCAAGAAAGTTACGTTTTTGGTACATTGATCATGGGTTACTAAGAATAGTAACTTTATTTTGCATGATATGATGAATTGTTGGTGAATTGATGTTATGGATGTGTTTATGATGATGATTTGGTGCTAGATGGTTGATATGAATGCTAGAAACCTTGGAATGAATGTTATAGTTCATAGGTTGCCAAAAGTAGAAACTTTTGATGTTGAACATTGATGAATTGTAATGAGTTGGTGATGTGATGTACTTGTTAATGTTTCATGAGCATTAGATGATGAATTTGGTGCAAGAAATCTATGCATGATGTAGGTTAGTTCATACCTTACCAAAAGTGGAAACTTTTGTTTATGATGATTGATGAATTATGATATTTGGATGTTGTTGATCATGTTTAGATGTTGTTATGAACTTGAAATAGTATATTATTGATGAAATATGTATACATTGGATGTTTAGTAGATTTTGGGATGTACTTTCCCAAAAGGGAAACTTTTTTGCATAAAGTTTGAATGATGATAGTTTGAGCGTGTTAGGGACATTAGGAGCATGTTAGTATGTCCATGGATGATTTCTAAAGTGATAGAACCTGTTAAATAGGTTGTATGGAATATCCATTTGGTTATGTGTGATTTATGTACTTTGATGATCATGTATGTTTTTGAATATGGATTAGCAACTAGGACATCATGTTTGGGACTGGAAATTGATCATCTTAGTGTATGTGGAATGTAATGGACATGTTGAATGTACTGTTGGTAGTATGGATGATTAATTGATACATTATCTGTTTTGGCATGTTTATGATAATTCATAGTTATGGGTCATATGAGTAGGTTATGCATGATTTGACCTTGTATGATGCATGAATATATCTGGTTAAATGGTTTACAACACATAAGGTCACCAACGGGTCAAACAGGTCAAACGGGTCAACTGGGTCAAACATGTCTATCCTCCTAAAACCTTGAGTATTTGGTTGTAGTGTACTTAGGGTTCCACATATTCTTTGTTTACACGTACTCATGTACTTACATGATCTAGGTAACCTCTGAGGGTTGACTGTCCACTCTTTTCTTCCAAGCAAACTCTAAGTACTCATTAAGCATATCAGGTGAGTTCATGCCCCACTATTTATTTAATCTCTTTTGGGGGAGATAGCATACTGGTAATTTCACAAATGTTTTATGTATTCAGTTGTGTATAATATTAATATAGTGTTGTTTACCATGGAAAAGTCCTCACACTTTTGGATTGTTAATATGAATAGCGGGGAAATTTGGGTAGTACTACTAGGTTTGACGAGCCCCACCTGTGTGACTCAAGGTCAACCGGGTGCAATTTGTCCTATGATCATTTGTCACGACCTGGTAAGTCGTGGCAAGTGGCAAAAACTATCACAGTCAGCTTCAATTGCGAAATCACTATGAATTAATATTTATTGTTAATAAACTAGCTATCTTGTAACACCTCTAAAATCTAGCCCAATTAGAAAACTTAATGTATTATAGGACCCAATAAAGGTCTGGATTGATTTGGGCTTACCAAAGAAATCTTGCAAAACGAAACTAGCCTTTTGGGCCCAATAAGCCCAATAAGGGCTCGAACGTACAAACAAGGCCCATTTAAGGCCCAAATGCATGTTTTACGAACTAATTGAATGAGAAACCATGAAACAATGAATTTTTATGTGATTTGAAACAATTATGGAAAGATCCACACTGAAAACAGATTCAGAACCCATACCGGGTAAAATCCGGCAATTTAACGCGTGCTAACGTCTGAATTCCATCAGAATTTCTTATAATGGATTGTCATCCAATCTAAATCCTTGTTAATGCTAACAATATCATAAATAATTCTTGCTAAAAGATTTTTCATCAATCATGCATAAACAACAGAATTTCGTAAGTGAAACGCGAATACCGGTTTTCACCGGTATTTAACTGACGTCTGTTATGACAACCGAGCCTCGTAACTCCGTAAATATTCATCTAGTCATTTTTATTATCATAACATATTAAATTTGGTGAGTGATACGTTATCCGGAATAAATGCGTTCCGAAAACGCGACCGTGACGCGAACCGGGTTACGATCAGGTTAAAACCAGAGAATTCATCAGATAAGGCTTTAACGTGACTAACATAGGAAGTTAACACTCAAAAAATCATTTTAATACTTAATTGCATATATTTTGATAGAAAAATGATAATATTAACGCTCATTCAATAAAAACGCGTGAAACCGTGGAACGTGTTAAATACGCGATAAGTTACAAACTCATTTGATTATCCGGCATGTTTTAAATACATAATCTCGGAACACTTTTAACGTTTTGTATAAATTGAAACTAACGAGAAACTAATTTAAACGCTACGTGACAAACTTGATCAAACGTATTCGAACCGAATTCTTTTACGAACCTGTTTCATTTAACCCTAGTATATAAAGAACATAATCTCCATTCTAGGGTTTTAAAACCCAAAATCAGAGAGAGAGGAGAGGCAGCCGCGATACCTTCCCCTCCCCCCAACTCGAATCCAGCCGGATTACCGGCCACCAGCGACGTTTTCCGGCGAGCGCCGGCGTGTGACTCCCCTCCGACGACTCCCCTCGACTCCCCAATCATGGTGGTGGTCTTGATTTCTCCTAAAACTCAACCAGGCGATGGGAATCGAAGGCAAAGATGGCGGTTGCAGGTCGGATTCGGAGCGGTGGTGCCGATGGTTCATGGTTGGGAGTCGATGATGTTCGATTGGTGATGATGGTTGTTGTTGATTGTGGTTGCGGTCTCAGTTTTGTGGTCGTGGGCTCGACTGATGGTGGGGTCGCGATGCTGAGGGCAGTTCAGGTGGAGGTGCTGTGGTGATGAAACCGCGGTGATGGTTGCTGGGGTGGCCGCGACACTCCGCTGCGCCGGAGGAGGCGTTGGTAGCTGTCGTGTGTTGGTGGCCGATGGTGATGCAGGGCTGTAGCGGGGATGGTGATGGTGGTGGTGCTGCTGGATCTGGATGGTGGTTAGGTGTTGGTGGTCGAGTGGGGGTCACGACCACTCATTGGTGGTCGCGCAGTCTATGGAGTGGCGGTGGTATGGCGGTCATGGATGTGGATCTAGGCAGTGACAGTGGTGATGGTGGTTATGGATAATAGCAGCGATGGTCATGGCTGTGATTATGGTGGTTGTGTCACACCCCCGCTGATAGCGGAAACACGGGGAATGTGAGCTAGACGGGATCGTCATAACACATGGTATGCAATAGAGTAGCAATAATAATAATATGATTACAAGCGTGTCATGACGACACCCGAACACAATTGGAGACTTGTGTCGTGTATTGTCAATGTTCACGACAGCATCTCGTATGTAGTTGAATCTCCGCTTAATATGCCTTGTCTTTTGATGAGCACGGGGTTCCTTGATTTGAGCAATCGCACCCTCGTTATCACAAAAGATCTCTAGGGGGTCCTGAATGGAAGGGACAACCCCTAGATCGGCAATGAATTTCTTCAACCATGTAGCTTCTTGAGCTGCCAATGAGGCGGCAACGTATTCTGATTCTGTAGTTGATAGAGCCACCACATCCTGTTTGGAGCTCTTCCAAGAGACAGCTCCTCCATTCAGAATGAAAATATATCCCGATTGTGACCGTGAATCATCACGATTGGTTTGGAAACTCGCATCCGTGTAACCTTTTACAACGAGATCCTCATCACCAGATCCATAGATTAGGAACATATCTTTCGTCCTCCTTAGGTACTTGAGTATGTTCTTAACAGCCATCCAATGACTGCTTCCAGGATTTTGCTGGTATCGGCTTGTCATGGTTAAGGCGCATGAAACGTCCGGTCGAGTGCATATCATTGCATACATGATGGATCCAATAGCAGATGCGTATGGGATTGCCTTCATTTTATCTTGCTCATCCTTTGAGCTTGGACATTGAGTCGTACTCAATATCATTCCTCTTTGAATAGGTACTGTACCTTTCTTAGAGTTTTCCATCTTGAACCTTTTCAAGATTTTATCAATGTATGCACTTTGATTTAAACCAATCAACCGCCTTAATATATCCCTATAGATCTTTATTCCCAGAATATAGGCGGCTTCACCAAGATCGTTGATGGAAAAACTACTTCCAAGCCAGGTTTTTACACCTTCCAAGGTTGGAATGTCATTTCCAAATAGTAGTATGTCATCAACATACAATACTAGGAAGGTGATGATGCTCCCACTAGCTTTCTTATATGCACAAGCTTCATCAGCATTCTTGATGAATCCAAATTTAATTACTTCTTCATCAAAACGGTGATTCCAACTTCTCGATGCTTGTTTCAATCCATAGATTGATTTCTTTAACTTGCATACTTTATTAGGATGTTTTGGATCGACAAAACCTTCAGGCTGAACCATAAAGACATCTTCCTCAAGATATCCATTTATGAAGGCGGTTTTGATATCCACATAATGAGCAGCTATGGCAAACAATATCCTTATAGACTTTAGTATCGTAATAGGTGAGAAGGTTTTATCATAATCAACCCCTTGAGTTTGAGTGAAACCCTTTGCTACAATCTAGCCTTATAAGTATCCAAGTTTCCATGCATATTGGTTTTCTTCTTGAAAACCCACTTACTTCCAACTACCTTGGAATTAAGAGGTGGTACAACAAGTTCCCAAACTTGATTGTCATAGATGGATTGCATCTCAACGTTCATGGCTTCAAGCCATTTGTCACAATCCGAATTGGACACTGCATTATGGTATGTGGTTGGTTCATCTGAATCTACCACATAGCATCCATCCATGAAAAATCCGTATCCCACTAGGTTCTGCGAACGTTTTATGTGTATTGATCAACCGCTTGATCATCCTTAACATTCACATGTTGAGTGCTAGTTTCAACCAAACGTGCATCGGGTTGTGGTTCTTGATCCTCCTTAAGATCCACTGTTCTACTGCTAGTTCCTTCCATAAGGAACTTTGTTTCTAAGAACTCACCCTTTCTGGCAACAAACACCTTTTGTTCTAGTGGATCATAGAAATAATATCCCATAGAATCTCTAGGATATCCAACAAAAATACACTTGGTGGATCGGACTTCCAATTTGTTTGGGGTGGGAGTCTTAACATAAGCCTCACAACCCCAGACCCTTATGTATGATAGGGATGGAACTCTTCCATGCCATATCTCAAAAGGTGTCCTTTCCACCTTTTTGGTTAGGGCCATATTTAGTATACGGGCAGCGGAGAGCAAAGCGAAACCCTAAAATGATAGAGGCAATGAGCTTCTAGCCATCATAGATCGCACCATATCCAATAGGGTTCGATTCCTCCTCTCAGACACACCATTATGTTGTGGTGTTCCAGGTGGAGTGAGTTGTGAGACAATCCCACAACTCCTAAGATGATCTTGAAAGGCATCACTTAGGTATTCACCTCCTCTATCGGTACGGAAAACTTTAATCGACTTGTTGAGTTGATTTTCTACTTCATTCTTGAAGATTTTGAACGTTTCAAAAGCTTCATCTTTGTGCCTTAATAAGTACACATACCCATAGCGACTATAATCGTCGGTAAAGGTAATGAAGTATCTTTCACCATTCCTAGCCATTGGCTTAAAAGGACCACATACATCCGAATGTATGATTCCTAATAAATCTTTTGCCCTTTCGTTAGTTCCACTAAAGGGTGCCTTAGTCATTTTTCCTTGTAAACAAGTTTTCACATACATCAAATAAATCACATTCATTTGTTTTTAAAAGACCATTCTTTTGAAGTGTTTGTATACGTTTCTTGTTTATATGACCAAGACGACAATGCCAAAGATAGGTATCATTCAAATCCAACTTGAGTTTCTTGGTGTTAGTTTGGTACAATGAACTATTAAAAGTATTTTCATGAACCAATTCATAAATACCATTAATGGGAATAACTTTAAAATAGAACATATCTTTTACAGAAACATGAATATCATTTTCAACAAAAGATAATACGTAATCATAATGTCTCAATTGGGATACAGAAATAATGTTCCTAGTCAAACTAGGAGCATACAAAATATTCTTCAAAATAACATCCAAGCCACTTGGAAGTTTTAGGATGTAGTCCCCATGAGCTTCAACTAAGACTTTAGTTCCATTGCCCATGAAGAGGCTAACATCCCCTTGATTGAAGTCCCTACTTCTTGTGAACCACTGCAACAAATTGCAAATATGAGTTCCACATCCGGTATCCAATACCCATGTATTAGAAGATGTAACATTAAGATCAATATGAATCATGTATATTGTACCTGAGGTCTGCCCGGCATCCCTCTTTGCTTTCAACTCTTGGAGATGGACAGGACAATTCCTTGCCCAATGTCCAATCTCCCCACACTTGATGCATGGGTCATTAGTAGCAACCTTTTGCTTCTTCTCTTGTGGTTTGGGTGGCACCCTTGCCACCCCCTTCCCTTTTCCCCAAACGGGTCCCTTACCCGTGGCAACTTTTGCCTTGGGTGCGGGATGAGGCCTTTTATTGTTCCTACCTTCATTGATGGTGAGAACGGGTAAAACCCTTTTACCCATGGCCGTCTCGGCCGTTTTGAGCATTGAGTGAAGCTCACCAATGCTTTTGTCCTAAGCATTCATGTTATAGTTCAACGCGAATGTCTCGAACTTCTTGGTAAGGCCATTAAGGATCAAATCCGTGGCCAATTCCTTCGAGACAGGACAATTGAGCCTTTCGAGGCGGTCAATGTGGCTTTTCATCTTAAGTACATAATATGAAACTGATTGGTTGTCATCCATACGACATGCATGGAGTGCTCGAACCGTTTCGAAGCGCTCAACCCTTGCTTGCTGTTGGAACGTTTCCTTCAGCTGGGTTATCATGTCATAAGATTCGTGATGTTCATACTCCTTTTGGAGATCCGGAGTCATGCACGCTAGCATGAGACAAGACACTTGGAAAGAGACAGTGTACTTTAGCCAATCGTTATAGGCCTCCTCATCATCCTCAGTAGGTTGATCGGGGATAGAGTCGTCTAAAACATATGATCGTCTCTCTTGCTTGAGAACGATTCTCAAGTTTCGATACCAATCAATAAAATTGTTATGATTTAGACGTTCCTTTTGGAGTATCGCTCGTAAAGATTGGGTGGACGTAGATGAGTTATCATGATTATCATTATTGGTGGCCATCTACAAAATTTAACAAAGATCTATTTTAGTATTTTCGATATTGCTATTTTTTAATAATTAATACCTTTTAAGGTTATTTTCATATTAAAATCTAGAACCCAACATTAAATTTAAATTGTGGTTAGGTGACCTTTATCCCATGATTTAAATTAATAAGGTGGTCAACGATTGACGGTTGCAACCATTTGCAACTTCTAGAGGTATGGGATCGACTTTAAACATCATATGTAAAGTCAGCATGTTAATCCCATCAACACCATTTAGAAACCATATTGTAGGTGATCCATTTAACATGGTTTGTAAATCAAGACATCCTACTTACGCACATGTGTGAGTTTGCCAAAATGAGTGGTTAGGTGACCTTTATCCCACGGATATGGCATTTTCACCTTAAGTCATAAGTTCCCTCAAAATGGTTAGGTGACCTTTATCCCACTAAGAGTTCACGAGTGACTTAAGTGTTGTGTAAAAGGACGGTGTTGATCTTGTTTTAGAATATTTAGAGGTTTCATGATTCTAGTTTAGAAAACTCTATGTACTTGTATTTGCATGCTTTAAAATACAAGATACGTTATGGTCCTTTGATTAAAACTTATTTTAATCTTTAAAATCATTAAATCATTTTAATAACCTTTTATTACCTTTTAATGATTAAGAACCATCAATTTTCAGCTTGTTAAGTTTGTTAACTAGTTTGTAATGCATGTCAAAATATCAACCATACAATCAAATAACAAACATTCAAACAAGCATAAACATAAACAACCACATGTGCATAACCATAGCTATTATGTTGACAACACTTGTTTTCCATCACAGGTGTTGTCATTTGGTCTTTCCTAAGTTCATAACAAAATACATAGAAAGCTTCCAAAAGCCTCCCACTTGAAACCGCATCCAAAATGCTCCATGTTTCTCTTGTGTCTTTCCTTTGTGCTTCCAAGGCGTATGTCTTCATATTACAAGATATAAAGTCCTAATACATGATATCTAGTAAAATCAAAAATACGGCTAATCTATTTATTACAACCCAATAATAAATAAATTACATCTTTTATACAAAGCACAAATAAATTAATATACAACCCCATTGAATCAACCAAAACAACCATTGCATACATCCAAAAAACACAAGGCCAAATGCTAGGTTATGCACCAACATGAACATTCATCATATCATCCAAATATATTAAAGAAACCCCACTAAAACCATGAAATTTCAGCCAACATAAACTGAAATTTCGGGTTTTAAACATTGTCCAAACAATATACATATCATCATACATATCTTTCAAGGTTTAATCACAAGCATGTGTGATATGACCTTGAAAGTTTGGGGATTCAATATACAAGAACATAGCAGCCCCTAAAGAGGTTTTAAAGTCCATAAAACAAATTTTTAAAAGACCATACAAGCTAGCTATCCATATAACCGGCTCTAGATGCCATTGTAGGGGTTTGTTAGAACATAAAACATAGTTTAACCACTTAAACTTTGTAAAACGCAGCGGAAGTTAAGCTTTATAACATTGTTTATAAGCTGAAAAACTCATGTTCTATTTGATGTTTTAAAGTGCAAACAAACCCAAGAACAAAGGGGATCTTTTATATGAATAAGCAAGCTATTAACACATGTAAATGTACATAAAATCACAGCTACATTGAGCTGTGAAAACTACCTTTCAGCAGCAGCAAAACTGACACAAAAAGGGAATGTTGGATGCTGAAAATTCGGCCAAGGCTCCAAGAGAAGGATCCCTCAAGCTTGTATACCCCAAGCTCTTTGCAAACACACATTCTTGTTAGGAAGAAACACCACAAAAAGCTCCAAAAACCCCTTTCTTCCTACTGTTGTTTCCGTAAACAATGAGAGAGAGAGAGGAGAGACTTTTTTTGCTAGTTTGCATGTATGGATATGAGAGAAAATAAGGAGTACAAGACTAGTAAAAGATGTGTATGTTCTCAAGGGAAAGGAACCAATAAAAACAAGGGGGGGCGGCTGAAATTTTGGGATTAAAAGAGTTTCCCTCTTTTAAATTAAACACATACATTATATTATCTAGTCTTGTAACTAGCTTATGCAATTAACCATTTAATTGTATAAGTAGTATACTCTCATTATTATTTGGTGTTATCCAACTTATTTAAATAACACTTCAAATAATATTATTGAACAAAATATTCTAATAAGTTGTTCATTCTCATATGCAACTTATTTAGAAAACCTATTTTCTAAATTGGTGTAAATATTTAATTGCATGATCATATCATCAATTAAATATTAATTGGTGCTTGCTAAGCTTGTTATTGGGTATAACCCGACTTGGATCATAACGTACTAACTGCATCAAAATTCTACGTGTCTTGGGCATATAGAATCCTACAATAGTCAAATTTGGGTTCATCAAAACGCTGATGAAGCATGTGTATATAAGAAAGCTAGTGGGAGCATCATCACTTTCCTAGTATTGTATGTCGATGACATCCTACTATTTGGAAATGACATTCCAACCATGGAAGGTGTAAAAACCTGGCTTGGAAGCTGTTTCTCTACTAAGAATCTTGGTGAAGCCGCCTATATTTTAGGAATAAAGATCTATAGGGATAGATCAAGGCGGTTGATAGGTTTGAATCAAAGTGCATACATTGATAAGATCTTGAAAAGGTTCAAGATGGAAAACTCCAAGAAAGGTACCGTACCTATTCAAAGAGGAACAATATTGAGTAAGACTCAATGTCCAAGCTCAAAGGATGAGCAAGACAAAATGAAGGGAATTCCGTATGCGTCTGCTATAGGATCCATCATGTATGCAATGATATGCACTAGACCGGACGTGTCATGTGCTTTGAGCATGACAAGCCGATACCAACAAAATCCTGGAAGCAGTCATTGGATCGCTGTTAAGAACATACTTAAGTACCTAAGGAGGACCAAAGATATGTTCCTAATCTATGTATCTGGTGAGGAGGAA
The DNA here is from genome assembly GCA_024085815.1 of Flaveria linearis. Classification (NCBI taxonomy): domain Eukaryota; kingdom Viridiplantae; phylum Streptophyta; class Magnoliopsida; order Asterales; family Asteraceae; genus Flaveria; species Flaveria linearis. The sequence continues at coordinate 79,881,143 of CM044008.1, read as the reverse complement.
CTCGTAGTAAAGGGTTACATGAATGCGAGTTTCCAAACTGATCAGGATGATTCACGATCACAATCGGGGTACATTTTCATCTTGAATGGAGGAGAAATCTCTTGGAAGAGCTCTAAGCAAGATGTGGTGGCATTATCAACTACAGAGTCCGAATACATCGCCGCTTCATTAGCAGCTCATGAAGCTGCGTGGTTAAAGAAGTTCATTGCCGATCTAGGGGTGGTCCCTTCCATTCAGGACCCCCTAGAAATTCTTTGTGATAACGAGGGTGCGATTGCTCAAATCAAGGAACCCCGTGCACATCAAAAGACTAGGCACATTGAACGATGATTCAACTACATAAGGGATGAAGTTGAAAAGGGAAAGATATGTATTCGCAAAGTTCACACGGATCAAAACATTGCGGATCCACTCACGAAACTTCTTGAAAAAGCAAAGCATGAAAGTCATGCTTGTGCCATGGGACTGCAATATTCTAGTGACTGGCTTTAATCTTTAATTTCTGTATTGAGATATTGTAACCCTTTCTTACTTGAATGAATTATTTGGTTATAATGATTCAACTAATATTCCTTTTGCATGTTTAAAATCCATGAGTAAATTTTTTACTCAGAACGTCCGTATTTGTTCATGCTTGTAGGAACAAGTATGAAGGTAATGCTATTATGAACTTGGATTGGTAGATATTCATATGGATGAATATAGAGCACAACGTTGCTGCCAAAGTTCATAGATATATATGGGATGCAAATATTGGACTGACCTGCATCTCAAATATTACTACATGGAATCTTCCTGATTGATCATAAGTAGTTTTGAGTAAAGGCGAACATCATTTGGTATCCTCTGACCTAAGATACATATTGGGTCTTGATATTTACCGAATATTATACTTTGACTTAGCTCTTCGCTGTTCTGAAACATAGCAGTACATAAGTCTGAGTTCAGGTATGATATAAGGTAATTGTGAGAGACGTATGTTGTCAAGATGGGATTTGTCCCTCTTATTTGTTGAGAGTAAGATGTCTAAGGCCTGATAAAGTTAAATCAATGGAGAATGATCACTCTGTGTCTCTAGGATTTAATATGACATCTGCGACAAAAGGATAGATGATTGTTTCACCTAAAACATTTCAAGTATGGTACTTGAAGAGGATGATGTTATTGAATGGCTTTTAGTCATGCGTATTAAGGGTAGTAAACCGTTGTTAGGCGGTATTTACTGCTTGCATCAATCTTCTATGAATCTGGTGCAAGTGGGAGATTGTTGGACCCTTTATGTCCAAGACACATAGAACCTTGATGTGGTTAGCACGTTATGATCCAAGTCGGGTCATACCTAATAACAAGCTTAGCAAACACCAATTAATTTATTTTATTGATGATATGATCATGCAATTAAATAATTACACCAATTTAGAGAATGGGTTTTCTAAATAAATAGCATATGAGATGGTACATCTTATAAGGATATTTTGTTCAAGAATATTATTTGTAATGTTATTTAAGTTAATTAGATAACATCAAAGAATAAAAGGAGTGTATAAGTTATACAATTAAAAGGTTAATTGTACAACTTAATTAGTGACTAGTTTAAAATACATATTGGGTAATTAAGTTTGGGGGGAAAACCCACTTCAACAAAAACTTTCGGCTGCCCCCCCCCCTTTGGTGTGGTTGGTCCTTTTTTTGTTTACCTTGAGAACACAATTCTATCACTAGTCCAACACTCTATCTCTCTCTCTCATACATGCAAAAGAACCAAAAGAAAACTCTCTAATCTTTGAAGAACTCTCAGCTGGAACAAGGGTTTCAGCAGCTTTTCTTTGGTTCTTTGGTGTTCAAATCCTAGCAAAACAAGTGCTTGCTTGAAGCTTGAGGGTATGGAAGCTTGAGGACACCTCCCCTTAGTGTTTTGGTCATTCAAGAACATCATTATCTCCTTCAAATCTCACGGTTTTGAGCAGTCCCTGAAAGGTAGTTTCATGGATGTTATTTTGATTGTTGTTTCATCTTGATAGCTAGTTCATTCATATATGTTTGATCCTATGTTCTTGGGTTTGTTGTTACTAAGTAATATGCTTTAAAATTTTAGTTCCTAAAACATATTATTAAGCTATGATTCCGTTGCGTTTTCATATTTAAATGGTTAAACAACTTTGATATTGAGTCCAACAAACCCAACAATATCCAGTCTGATATCCATCAAGCCTTGCTAGAACTTCCAAAGGTAGTCCATTACACATCAAGGAGTATGCTTTGATATCATTCTTGACCTTTTTCAAATCATCTCCTTGCAAACTATCTTTAGGGCAGGGTTCTTGTGAATCTTTAGTATATACAAAACCCCTGTCAGGCCCATCAGTAGTTATTGGAATGTATGGTCCTTTTTCAATAGATTTCCATAGATCAGTGTCAATGAAATTCAAATGATGTTTTAACCTAAGTGACCAATTTTTGAAATCAGCTCTGTTTTTTAATTTAGGAACTCTATTTTCTGAGTCTTCTGATTTCACCATTCTTATATTTTTGTTGATTTTTAAGTTTTTGAGTTAAAGAAATGAATTAAAATATTTTTGGATTTTTTAATTTAAAAAAAATTTCTAAGTGTTAATTGATGATGCGCCTGAACAGTCTAGAAACGTCACAACAGTTGTGGAACATCTGAATTTGAACAAGAACTGTCTAAGGGATTGCCTTAGAAAAATTTTCAAAAACGCCTAAAGTTGAAGCGCCTGAATAGTTGCAATACATCTAAACAGTTGTCAGACGTCTGGGAGTTACAAACGCCCAAACAGTTCTGATGCATCTTAACAGTTTTGATACGTCTGGAATTACTTAATCTCAAACAGTATAAATACTCCTCAATTGTTATAAACCGTCTAGCTTGAAAACGCCTACATAGTTGTAAAGCGCCTGCATAGTTGTCAAGCTCCTAAATACTTGGGCAATTTTTAGTAATTTTCAACCCTCATGCGCCATATTCATCATGTTCTTATGAATGTAACGAACTCAATTTTTCTGAAATCAATCAAAACTTGATGAATTGGATTGCAATCTTCCAATTAAGTAGATTTAATGCCGATAAACAATCTTCTAACTTCAATTTCTTTGATTATCAACAACAAATCAGTGAATCTCTCAAATTTCAGTTCGACAAATATGAAAACTTTTCGAACCCAAATTCGACTAATTCTCTGAAATTTGATGAATTTGACTGCTAGGTTCAATTTATGTTTCTGATGAATAAACACAACTGAAATCCACAATATTTCAATTGAATATCTTGTCAATCACAAAATTAAGTGAAATTTGAGTTTTCAAAGTTCTACAAAAACTCAATTCACTCAACCAACAGCTGTGATACCATTTGATAGGATCAAATGTATAGATCTGTGATGATATTAGTGAACAATTCAATGAAATACAAAACACAGTAATCAAATCAAAGCACAATATCAACAAAAATTCATAGAGTTTATTGATAATAGCAAAGACAATTACAATGTGTAAGTAGCAGATTCGTTCAAGTCTATCTAACCTACATAAGTCTAAGCTATATATACTATCAATAAACAAAGGAACTAACTAATTACAAGACTAGTCCCTATAATATGACAAAAACATAAAAAGACACATAAAGACAAAATATTAATCTTTAAAGAAGCACTACTGAATCATCCTCCTCATCATCGGACAACGCGGTCTCAGGCTCCGTTTGTTCCTCCTCCCCCTTACTTCCCTTGCCCGTTGATCCTTTCCTATCTTGCTTCTCCTTCCTCTCCTCATTCCTCACAGCCCTGATGACTTCGGTTACTACAAACGGTAAGACTGTCTGCATGACCTGGTGTACCTCATCGGCAACCACCTCCCTAGCTGAGGCATTCAAGCTAGCATTCTCATTCTCCTCACTTCGACCATGAACCTCAGGGTTTTCGTGAGCCATCTCAGGAGCCTTAGCACTACTCCTGGTCACACATGGCCCAGTACAGCGTCCACCATGACCTCTGCCCCTATAATCCTTGGAAAATTTTCGTCCAGCCATTCCCTAAATGCTATAAGATTCAAACAATAACATAGTCATTCAAGGCAATAGCTCAGTTCATGTCAAGTATAGTAAGTCCCTAATTACAGTGGTCAGTTATGATTAGCCACTTACTTTACTCTTCACATCCCAAGCATTTCCTATCCTGACTACATCAGTATCTAAATCTACTAAGAACACATAAGTCAAATCGCACACGCATATAATACCGTTAACATTAATAAAAGACATACCTGATGGCATGTAGCTACTCGGGCTGACATCCTTCCATTCATCCCATTTTCAGTTTAAGTTTAGGTTTTTGAAAATATTTACCGGTTTATTTTAAACTTTGGCTCTGATACCAACTTGTAAGGCCCCATTCCCGGAGACCTCACAGTTGGTCATTCATAGCACTAAAGATACATAATAATATGCATTTCATAAAATAAGCAGCGGAATTACGTTAACAAAAGCCATTCATTATTATTAATAAATACTGTTGTTAAGCAATACAATGGAGTTTGAGTTACAAAAGATTGTTTAATTGCATTACAAAACAACAATATCATAAGTATTGAATGGATGTCAGTCTTGACCCGTCGAGTAGCTTCACCTTCGTGCCATCCTCAGCAATGTTTACCTGCCAACTGAAAATGTATAAAAGTCAGTGTTGCTAAGTGAGTTCTAGTTTTAAAAGTATTAAAATACCTTGTATAATATATATATATATATATATATATATATATATATATATATATATATATATACTCTTTCAATAAAACACTTTCCTTACTTTCGTACGTGAGCACGCATCAAATATATATCAAGGTAATACTTTCTTTCTTTCTTTCTTTACTGTACGCCTTTGTTTATTTCGTACTTTTAACTTTATCTTTCACTGTCTATATGGACCAATGTGCAATACCCCAAACACTGTGCACGAAACTGGTATTGGGCCTGTGGCTATAAATAGACCACGAACGTTATGCACGAAGCTGACCCAGTCGCCTAGGATATGCCACAAGGGTCCTGTCAATCTTAATGATTGACCCTGTGTGCATCCTTTGGGGTAGCTAACCCGCATCACAGTTGAGCTAACGACAACATGGTCGTGCACCTCCTATAAGCTTGCAAGACTTTCATTATTTTAATTACGTTCCAATTTTCTTTATCATTAATCTTTCAGTTTTGTTAATGATAATACTTTGCATTTATGATCATAAACATACCACATAAAGTCACATAATAATAATTATTATGGACATAAGGACAACTTATAATAATGCAATATAATAACAATTAAAATCCCTAAGGTCAAACTTGGGTCAAACCTTAATGATTCTGTTTTCTCAAAATTTCGAAAAAACAAACCAAGTGTTCTAGGCGCATGAGCATTATGCGGGCGCATGAGGCCTGTTTAGGCGCATTACAACTATGCAGGCGCGTAGGCTTACTTGGGCGTTTCAATACTTAGGCGCATGAGCCATTTCAGGCGCATGGGCACTATTTGGGCGTATGGGGTATACTTAGGTGTCTGAAACTAAGTCCTAGGCGCATGAACTACTGTTCAGGAGCATGGGCTTATACTTAGAAATTCTAAGTCATTTCTAGACGCATGAGGGTACTGTTTGGGCACATGGCATACACAAATATTCCTAAGGAAAATTCAGGTGCATGGGCCCTATTTAGGCACATAAACACCTTTCTAACATGTTTCTAAGCTGTTTTCAGACCCAAATCTTCATACTATCTTGTTCTAAGCTTACTACAACTATTCTAAACATAAATGTCATATAAACATCCACAAAACATCATCATGCAACTATAAACACCTACGGGTATACATTCATAACATTTATAAAATCATTTTAATACATTTTCAGCCCCAAAGAAAGTTTAAAACAAGTAAAATACAGGGTCTAGAACTCACCTAATGTAGTCTTCAAGTAAAACTCCACCAAACTTGAAGTTACCAAGAGTTCAAACACCTAACAAGCAAACACACACCAACCGAACACATAAAACACATAATAATCGGTTCTAAGGTGGAACACCCCATAAAACCAAGGCAAAAACACAAGAAGACACTTACCAACAAAGATTTCAGCTTCTTCTCTTCTTCAAACCGAGAGGACTTCAGGGTTTTCTCTTCTTCTTCTTTTGTCAACCAAAAAGCAGATGCAAAAAGGTTGATATGGGCGGCCATGCTCATATATATTTTATTATTTTGACTTTTGTACTATTTTACACTTTGGCCCCCTCCACTTGTGCTCCTTTTCCTTTTATGAAATATACTTTTATTTCTCTCCTATTTTAAGAAAGTTTCGGGTGTTACACCGCTAATGTTGACTGTTGACTTTGACCACAGTTGACCAAATTTGACCGAGTTTGACTTTGGTCAATTTTCTTCGTTTTGATCATATCTTTAGCAAATCTTCACCGAGTCGGTTTTGGTAATCACATGAGATTTGGCACTTAGGTTTTGGTAAGTATCATCTTCAAATAGTTCAACAATACTCCCCCTAAGATTATGCTGCCAAAACCTCATGATTATCAAAACCTTGTATGTTGATTGATGTGCAGTCTTGTAGTGCAGTCTTCTCCCCCTTTTTGGTATCATCTTCTTAGAAGCTTCATAAAAAGGCATTGAGAAAATGACTTTCTTTCGGCACGTAAAGACTTTTGTTCAGCACTTGATGTATGTTTCATCAGCTTGATCTTCTAGTCTTATTTTGAAGACTTGAAGATACACCCATTTGCATACACTGTGGATTGGACAGGTAGCAATATCAACAGCTTTATCTCAACTTCAAAAGTAAAGGAGAAGCATCAGAAATTCTTCATACTTAATATATACTCTCCCTCAACAAAATTTTTGGAGGGTGAGGAACTTTTATGTATGAGACACCAAGAGGAGGATTCTTAGTTCTCAGTAACTAGCAGGAGATCTTTGAAGGAAGCAGTAGGAGATCTTAAACTGTAAAAGTCTAAATCCTCTCGGTAGAGGTATTGCATGGAAGTTTCACTCCTAAATAAATAACACATGTAAATCTGCAAAAACTAAGAAAAATACTAAAAAAATGACAAATCATTTTGGTATTTTAGATTTTTTAAAATTAAGATATTTACAAGCATGAATCCTTCAACTGCAATGAGATCATACTAATCCAAAATCCTATACATCTAAGAATGTTTAATGTTTGGAATAGACATAGACAAAGAACAAAGTTGATTGTAAGTATGTTTGTCTACTTAAACTCTTGCAAGGACCTATTTTCAACACTTTGTGATATTTATCATGTTTAGGTTTGATTAGATATGCTAATTGAGTACCCCACACTCATAAGTATGAAAGAATAACTCTCCTCATGAAATGCAAGGTAGCACTTTATTGCAACTTGAACCAGGCTACTTAGAGTATAAATTCTCATGATTTGATCCATTTTCGGATTCTTTTATATTTGATCCACATTAAGGTTCATTTATACTTCACATTGGAAGTTGATCCTCATTAGGATTTTTTTAGCATTGATCCACATTGGGATTCTTTTTTGCATCAACACTTTTAGGGCAAGGACAACTAGGTCTATGCTCAACACAACAGAACTTATCCTCGTGTTTACTCCAGGTCTGTATTTACATACAACAAAGGAGAAACATATGCTTTTATCAATGAGAAATTTATAAACCGTTTTCACATTATGTGTTTAGGTAACCACACAAGCAAACACTTGGAAAAGTCATTACTTACCAATACCCTAAGATTGTTTTGGTCCACAATGCATATTGATTCAATTCATCACAAATATGCTTATCTTCAATCCAAGCTGAGCCTACTGACATATCAAACAAAGTCTTGTTTGCCTTTATTGATTTAAAAAATAGATGCAGAAGGTAGTAAATAAGTGTATTATCATTTCTCATGTAAATGCAGGAAGATTTAATAGAAATATTTTTGGATTTTTCTTGATTTTCTAATTTTTAGGATTTTTGGTTTTGAGAAAATAAAGAAATGGCATATGTGTTATCAATGCAATAGAGATCATTAACAGTTAGTCCATGTAGCAATGTACTCAGACTAAGCAGATGGAATGAAACATCGGTTGTTTCTTGCATTGTCATCATTGTTTCTATGAGTGATATATATCCTGCATTGAATTCTGGTTAATTTCTGCTCCATTTGGCTCAGTTGCATCATAAACATCATGAGCAGGAAGAACGTTCCTGTCATGAGAAGGGATCAGCCACTGCTAACTTTTCTTGGGTGGCAGGCCTCCATAACTGTCCCTATCACACTAGCAAATCAGTTAGATGTTTCAACCCAGGCCATTATTGTCCTGACCTGTCCATTAGAATCTTTACATGTGACTTGCTCACGTGTGTATGATTTTGCTTTATCTGATGATGTATCAGATTCACATCCTGAAATTGTTTTCTTTCTCCAACATTGTTGTGATTTTAAACCAACTGACTCAACTTTAGCTTGCTTAACAAAAGGAGTTTGTTTGGTTTTTGAAAATATTTTGATTGGTTTAGAAAATCTATTTCTCTTTTGAATGTTTTATGGAGGTGTAGCAAAGGATCTTTGTTCTTGATCATGTTTGATTCTTCTGGGCATGTGATCATTTTTATTATAAGAATTATAATCGTGATTATAATAATTTGATGGATGCGATCTTCTATGATAGCCATTATACCAATCATTATTCCTATATCTATCATACTTATGTTATGAGTATGACCTAGGATAATGTCTTGGTGCCTAATAATCATGAATATCATAATGTTTAAAATCATACCCATGCTGATGTGATCGAGGAGAAGAGTAGCTATGATGTCTGTTGTAGTACTCATGCTCCAATCTTGGTGAGTATGACTCTGATGTATGATAAGATCTTTGACCTCTTCTGTGTTGTGATGTTGGAGAGTTGTTGTAATAACACTCTGAAGTGGTATGATTCTCCATGTCACAATTTAACCAGTAAGGAGTAGGTCTGGATCTTTTTCCCTTAGGCTTGAATAATGAAGTTAGATTTGCTTGAAACTTCATAGCCTTTTGTCTTGGTTGTTTTTGTTGCTTTCTCTTATGAGGACATATGTATGTATCACTCTCAGTGTGTTTTTACACTCAGATGTGTTATGTAAATCTGAATTACATGTCTCATAGAGAATTGTTTGTTGTTTTGGAGTTTCTAATGTAGCTTTTGAGGTTGATGGTTGGTTTGGATCTGGTGTAGAAGACTTGATTTGAATTTTCTTCTTTCTTTTAGATCTGGTCTTCTTCCTCTTGACCTGTTCTTTGATTTCTTGTACCTCAGGCTTTTGTTTGTTCTTTAATTCCATCTTAATCTTTTCTTTTAGTTCAGCCTTTGGTAATTCTAGTTCAAGAAATCCTACTGGTTTGAATTTCTCATTGAGAACCATAGCCTTTTATTTGTTATTAGGCTTTGCTATTTTGGATTTATGTGGTTATGTTTGTTTTGCATTGCTTTCTTCAATGACATTATTAATACATGACAATGTTTGTTTGTTTGGTTGGTTGGTTTCTTCATCACTATCATCACTTGTAGGATCTCAATCTTGATCATCACAGGAATGAAAGGTTTCATTCTGTGGTGATTTTGGTTTGAAGTACAACTTTGGTCTTGTTTCAGGAGAAGTGATTTGAGTGATGTTAGATGGTTTGTCTATTTGATGATGATCATGCATCTTTAAATCTTCTTTAATTGGACTTGTCATTGAAGTTGGCATTTCTATGTAGTTATCATTGTAAGGTGGGGGAACAACATGATATGTTGTTCCAGCACTCTTCTTTTGATCTCTTTGTGCATTAAATAGTTCGTCCAACTTGCTTGCAGTCATCTTTAAATTTTCAAGTTCAACTTTTGTTGATGCATGATCTGATTTTGTCTTTGTTAAAGACTCTGTGAGTCTTGTAACTTGAGCTTGAAGACTAAATCTTTCTCCAAGGAGTTTGTCTACATCCTTTAGAAGAGAATTGATTTTATCTTTAAAGGCTTTATGTTGTATCTTTAATTATGCATTTGTAACCTTTTCTGTATTGATTGCTTGATTTAGACGCTCAATGTAATGTTGCAAGTTAATGATTATTTTTGTTGTACTTGCTTCTAATATTTTGGCTTCAACTTCAGCTTTTGTGTTTGTTAACTTCATATAGAGTTCAGTTGATTGGGCGTTTAGCTTGTGATTTTCTTTAAGCAATTTATCAACTTCTTTCTTTAATGAATTGATTTGTTTTGCAGAAGTTTGTAATCCCTCTGCATGTGAAGCTGTTTCCTCTTTTATTATGTATGATAGATTGTTGTAATGTTTTTGATAAGCCTGAACTTCATCTATGCATGCTGATGAGCATAGATTGATATTTCTGTCTTCAGGAATTTCAGGCAATAGAGGAATGTTTGTATTTTTGATGTTTGTGGCTTTTGCAAGCTCAGCAGTTAACTATTCAAGTTTGATTTGTTGTTAAACCATTATGTCTCAGTGTTCATCTCTTGAGTTAAACTGATGTTTTATTAATTCAATGTCTTGACTTGTGCTTGATCATTTATTTGAGATTGTTCCATCTCTGACCTGCATTTTATCAAATCATTAGACAATGTTTTGTTTGAGTTTGCAAGATCACATAAATGTAAATGCATCAGTTCGTTCTCAATGTGACTTATGTATAATTGAATGTTTGTGTTATCAAACAATGAGTTATTATTTGATGTGTTGCTGGTGTTGGTTGTTTACAACTTTTGTTTGATTGGCTGCTGTTGATTGGTTGTTTGTAGTTTCGTTTGCTTTGTTTGAATTCTTGAAACCTCTTTCTACCTGCAGCGAGAAAGATAGCTTGGTTTTTTGAAACACGAGTGTTAGTGAATGATGTTAAATTTTCCATTTTGTTTAATAACAAAATTGATTTGAAAAATTGTGTTGTGTTTTAAATCAAAATCAAATTTAAATTTTAATTGAATCCAAAGAACGTCGAAACTCAATTTAATTAGATCGGCCTAATTCAAGAGTTAACATTGGTTGATTACAATTTATTTAAGCTTAATTAATATTAATCAAGCTTAATTAAAAAGTAAAAAATTTGGATTTCCCCAATTAATAATAAATGATTTTTCAAACAATTCTAATTAAAACCCGATGAAATTAATCAAATTATAATTTTCACTCAATTAGATTCAATTAAGAAAACAGGATTAATTTAATTAATGTTTGAGTAACCTGTTTTTTTAAAAAAATATGTGAGTTCCCGAATGAACGTGAACATGAGCTTGGATCTTAGGATTCATATTGATGATAATAAAAATTCAATGATTAGGTGCTAAAATATAATAAATAATGATGATTATGAACGTGAAGAACACATACAATGATGATGAATGCTTGATATTATTGATATATTGTTGAAAATTATCATTCAAAAGAATGATGATATAATGTTGAAATCATCATCCATGAGGGATGATGATATATTGTTGTTGGTGATAAACCCTAATTCACCCTAACATGTGGTGAATTAATCACATATTACAAGGATGATATGTGCTAAAATATATACTAGTCTAGCATTACAAATAATTACAATTTAAACCCTAGACTAATATTTTTTGTTGATTTCGTGCTTCAAGTCTTCAACTTCAATACAATTGAAATCTTCAATTTCTTCCAAGGTAGAATACCCAACAATACTCCCCCTAAATTGTAGATTTCCAATGTGAGTTGAAGCTTGATCTTGTTCTTGTTGGATAGTTGTTCAATGCTAAGAATGTTGTTGTTGATGCGGAAGCGATGTCTTCAAAGCTTTAGAACAACTATATTTTGTAACTTGATGTCACTATTGTTTTTGTTGTTGAGAGCCCAAATACGAACCCTAATTTTGTTTTGTTGATCATAGGTCCAATCTTCAACACTTGAGCCCATGTTCAATTGTTGTTTTTGATGTAGGAGGCCCAATTAATTAAATCCGACACACCTTTTCTTGTTTTTCGTATAAGCCCAAATAAGTAAATCCGAGCCCACCTTTTTCTTGTTTTTATGTTTGTGGTCCAAACAATTAAGTTAAGTCCACCTATATTTTTTTTTGTTAATGACCACAGCCCAATCCGTGAATCCTTGAGCCCGAGTCATGTGAAACCTCACAATCCATCTTCCAAGAACCCTAATTTGCAAACCCTAATTTGGCATACCTAATGTGGCATCCCTAATTTGCAAGAGCTGCTCACGGCAGCCTCAACCATTCGTAAGCAACCCTAATCAGACAAAGACCACTTACAACAGCCTCTTATTCGACAAACCCTAATTAGGTCATCCTCATTCGGCCGCAAGAAGCCCTAAACGGCAGCCTCTATTCGGCAGCCTCTATTCGGCAGCCTCTTTTGGTTCGCAAGGGCTGCCTTCGACAGCTCCCTTGGTTCGCAAGGCACATCTTTGGCAGCTGCACATTGCAGCCTACAAACTTCCGACACAAGCTGCCTACAATAGCTTCTTTTGCAACCCTAATTTGTTTGAAACTTGAGGCAGCCGCATACCCTAATATGTTTGATACTTGAGGCAACCGCAAACATGAATGTTGAATTGATTGTTGAATTGTTTTCTTGAGATCTTCAATTATTTCAGCAATCCAACCATGAAATCTCATCAAAATCAATATGAATCCAACAACTCCAGCTCTGATACCAATTGTGAGTTCCCGAATGAACGTGAACGTGAGCTTGGATCTTAGGATTCATATTGATGATAATAAAAATTCAATGATTAGGTGCTAAAATATAGTAAATAATGATGATTATGAACGTGAAGAACACATACAATGATGATGAATGCTTGATGTTATTGATATATTGTTGAAAATTATCATTCAAAAGAATGATGATATAATGTTGAAATCATCATCCATGAGGGATGATGATATATTGTTGTTGGTGATAAACCTTAATTCACCCTAACATGTGGTGAATTAATCACACATTACAAGGATGATATGTGCTAAAATATATACTAGTCTAGCATTACAAATAATTACAATTTAAACCCTAGACTAATATTTTTGTTGATTTCGTGCTTCAAGTCTTCAACTTCAATACAATTCAAATCTTCAATTTCTTCTAAGGTAAGATACCCAACAAAATATGAATTTGTTTGTTTGTTAAAGAAGAGAAAATATAAATATTTTTTTTAAAATACTATATTTGCTGGTCAAAATAAGAAAAATAAATCAAAATGGAAAACAAAAACACAATCTTGAAACCTTTACTTGGTCAGTCAAAATTAAAATAAAACTCAAAATCGAAAATCCCAAATTAAACTTCAATCGATCCTTCTGCTCTCTCTTCAATTTCAAAAAGAAACAAACCCAAACCCAAAATTGAAGATGGTGGTTGATGGTCGATGGTCTGTGGTTTCAGTCGGTTGGTCGGAGATTGGTGTTCGTAGGTCAACTGAAGATGATGTTGTTGTCGGTCGGTTGAAAGTGATTTGGGGGTTCAATGGTTCGAAATCGAAGGTTGACAGGGGATGAGGTCGAAGGTCGAATTCGAAATTGGGGCTTCTTTGATTCGATGATGATTGATTATCAAGACATCAATGGTAAGTTATGGTCGTCCGCTGCCGACCGATTTTGTTTATTCTTGTTTGGAACTTGTCCACTGTGGATGAGTTGTGTGATTGATGAATCAATGTCCGTTGTGGACTTGTTCGAGTTTGTTCATCCGTTGTGGTTTGGCTAACGTCCGCTATGGACTTTCTTGTCTCAAGATCCGTTGTGTGACTTGTCCTCTATGTTTCAATTGATTTGTGCGCTGTGTGTTCCAAATGGTGCGCTTTGGACCCATTTTAGGTTAGATGTCGACTGTGGACATACGATTCAAGTCTGCTGTGAGTTCAAGTTTTGAACATCCGCTGTGAGTTCAACACTTGATCATCCACTGTATGTTGATGCTTTATCAGCTGTGTTTTACTTGACACAGCACATCCGCTGTGGATGGAGTAGTGGTCTGCTGTCAACAGAAACAAGTCAGCTGTGGATGTTGATTTTCAGCAGCTTGTTTGGTGGATGATGTGTGTTCGAATTGTTTGTCCGCTGTTGAATCAAATTTGTGTCCGCTGTGAACTGTTTTGTGTGGTTATCTGCTGTGAATTAATGTGTTTGTCCACTACAGTCAAAAGTTTGTAAGGACTTGTCCGCTGTGATCTTCAAGTTGCTTATCCGTTGCGAATTCAGGTTGATAATCTGCTGTATGTTGTTTAAATTGGTGCTGAAACGCAGCCTTTTAGCTGCTGTTTTGCACCTTAAATAGCTGCTATTTCATTGCTGATTTAGCTGCTAAAACACAGCAAAAATGTTGTTTAAATTGATGCTGAAACGCGGCCTTTTAGCTGCAGTTTTGCACCTTAAATAGCTGTTATTTCATTGTTGTTTTGATGATGGTTTTGATGATGTTTTGATGAGGATTAAGGGGTTGCTTGATGTGTATTTACGTGCTGATTTTGGTTTGTTTGGGGCTGCACTAAAGTGCTTAGTGTATGGGCTGCAATGACTGCATTTTTATGTGGTTTTGGGTCAATTGGGTGGATATATGGTTGAATGTATCAGTTGTGCACCTTGTGTATCAGCTGTGGAATTAAAACATCAGCTGTGGAATTAAAACATCAGCTGTGGAATTAAAACATCAGCTGTGGAATTAAAACATCAGCTGTGGAATTAAAACATCAGCTGTGGAATTAAAACATCAGCTGTGGAATTAAAACATCAGCTGTGGAATTAAAACATCAGCTGTGGAAGTTTTGTTCATCAGCTGTGAATTAATACATCAGTTGTGAAAGTTTTGTTCATCAGCTGTGAATTGCTTTGTTCATCAGCTGTGAACACTTAGAAAAAATGGATGTTTAATACATCTACTGTGGACACTTGGTTGCAAATAAAACGAAGATTATCAGCTGTAGAAGTTGTGCATCAGCTGTGGAATTAAGGAATCAGCTATGGAATTAAAGAACACTTAGAGAAAAATTAAATTCAATTGTAATTTGTATATTCTTTGTAAATGTTGATTATGAATGAAATTCGACTTTCAAATTCATAACTTGTTGTATGTATGTTAGTTTGAATCATTTTGAATGATTGTATGATGAACAAATGAATCAAAATCTGAATTAAATCATAAGATTTGGCTGATTTTTGGATTTCAAAACAGTTTGACTCTGAAAAAGTCAAACTTCATGTTCTTGAATGAACAAACTTTTGATTCTTGGATTTCTGATGGAATTGGGTACAATCAAAGGTTATAATAGCTGTAGATAAGTGATTCTAAGCTAGAACAACAATCAATTATATATAATCATCACCTAAACTCGGATTTAAATAATGAACTCATGAAGAACACAATGAAGAACAAAAACCTAGATCTAGAATCAATGTTCAAAATGTATGATTTGGAAGTTGTGAATGATAAACGAACCTTAGATTTGATGTTTCTAAGCTAAAACCACTATCAATTTTAGCTAAACAACATCAGATTCGTGATTTTGATGATTTTTCCTTAATAACAGTGAGCTTTTCTCAAAAACACAAAATTTTCAGAAATCTTCAAATTCAAGAGATGTGTTTATCCAATTGATATGAAACTTTGCATATGTGTTAGTTATCACAAACTAAAGCTATTAGAAGCTTAAATTCGATCAAACAACAACAAAATCAAAATTTCACGTTCATGAGCATTTGAAGACTTAAAAAACAAGTTTGCTTAAATCTTCAAATTAATGGCTCAAATGAACTTCAATTGATGTGAAAACTTGCAGATCTTCACGAAACAACAAACCTAAGCTAACGGTAGCTTTGATTTCATAAAAAACAACGATTTGCAGATCAAACTTGTGGTTCAAAGTTTTGATAAAAATTTGAAGAACAAGGAGCCAAGGGTCTGATACCAGTTGTGGAAATCGATATACGGATCGAATATTGCAATCGTATTGTTGCTGTTTGTCGAATCTGTGATGCGGAATCTCATAGATCCGTTGATGATTTCAAGTGAAGATCTGAATGCAAGTTTTAATGTATGATGATGAATTGAACAAATTCAAGAACACATATTCATATAAATTTCATTCATTCATATGTATGATGTTCAAGAGGAATTCAAAGAGAGTTTGTAAGAAAACACTTTCTCTCACACACATTCAACCTTGAATTCTTTGAATGTTAGTGATTACACCTTTTGTGTGTGTTTTTCTCTGTAACTCTTTTCTAAAACTTCTTGAGTATAAATGACTACACTTAGTCATTTATACTCTTTACAAAATTAAGAAAATATTACATTTAAGAACGAAATGATTACACAAATATTGTTCTAAGCCTGATAAATTCTCTGTTGCTGATGCGTGACTGCTGGGTTCTGACGTCATTGGGACGACCACTGATGTTGACTGTTGACTTTGACCACGGTTGACCAAGTTTGACCGAGTTTGACTTTGGTCAATTTTCTTCGTTTTGATCATATCTTTAGCAAATATTCACCATGTCGGTTTTGGTAATCATCATGAGATTTGGCACTTAGGTTTTGGTAAGTATCATCTTCAAATAGTTCAACACCTAATTAGTTCAAGTATAGGCTTAATGTGTCATTAGTGGATATTATTTTCATTATAAATAGTTAAGTTGTTATTAGGGTTGAGACAGCTTGAATGAGCCAATTGATTTAAGGGTTTAAGTTGTTATTAGGGTTGAGACAGCTTGAATGAGCCAATTGATTTAAGGGTTTCCACTTTGTAATATCAGATTCAAATCACCAATGATCAAACAAGGGTTTTGATAAGTGTTCATGAGGTGTTCATCATTGTTCATCTCTATTTTATAGTGTTTGATCTATATTTTTCATAAATATAATTGATATTTATGTTTTCTCAGTGGGATTTGTTTGTGTTTATTAATCAATTGTTCTGTTATATCGATCAAGAGGACCAACGATATGGTATCAGAGCCATTGTGTACTTGATTATTCGAGTTTTGTTTGGTTTCAAGTTCAAGTCATTGTTCCATTCATTTTGGATCTGATCTGCGTGTTTTCGGTATGGAAACTGAATGAAGATTGCTTGATTTTAGTGTGGGAAGCTATTAGAATCATCATATCTCAAATCCATTGAGATTTGGATGAGTTTCAGCTGATTTCATGCTGAAAAAGGCTATTCAGATACGTTGGGCGAATTTACAGCTCGTCTAGTGAAATAACAGCTTCAATCAGCGAAACTATATAATTTCGCCCGATGAAACTAAGGTTCCTTCAGCGAAACTAAGCAATTCTTGGTTTTTCGATCTGGTTTCTTTGTCCTAGCGAAAGTACATACATGAACGAATGTTCATGGTGTTTGTGTGACAAACCAAGGGAAATTGCTGTCAAATTAATTTCTTAACGAAAGTTCAACTTGTTTCGGGCGAAACTATCCAGCGAAACTAGCATATGTGTGCCATTGCTGGGCGAAACTGCTGTCGAAATTAACAGGAGATTAGGAGCGAAAGTGCCAGTGAATTTCGCTTAAAATTGTTGGTTTTTCAGTGAAATTATCAGCGAATTTACAGTTTTTTCAGCGAAAATAACCTAAAAAATGGCTTTTCCGGGGGAGAAACCATTCAGTTGACATTTTTTTCCGGGGGAGAAACAATTTATTGGGAAAAATGGCTTTTTCAGAAGTCCTTAATTCCTTCAAATCTGATAATCTAATATTGCCATAAAGTCAGTTTGATTCTTTTACTGCCATGAAAGATGAAAAGAAATCTGATTTGTTGATCGATTTCTGATGGTGACAAGCAATCTTAAGAAATATGATGACCAGCTAGGGAACCATGAGCAAGTAAAAAAACTTCTGGACTCTTTTCCTCCACAGTGGAGTCCACAAGTTAGATTGTTAAAGCAGGAAAGAAATTTTGTTGACTACAAACTCTTGGATGTTATCAATAAGCTGAAGTCATTTGAATTGGATATGAAAAGAAGAGAGTACAATCAATGCATGGATAAGGAATCAGTTGAGGATTTTAATCCTTTCAATGAATTCAAGTGTGATACTAAAGATGATAGTGTTGGTGATGTTGGTGCCTATGCAAGCTGGTATAAAGTTCAAAAGCAACGGGATAGTGAAACAGATGAAGTGAAGCTGGAGGTTCAGGATGAAGGAAAGCCGGAGGAAGATGAAGCTGAGGAAGCTAAGAAGAGAGCTGCTGAAGAGGAAGTGTACAAAAGGAACACTCCCGTTTGTCAATGTGAAAAAACACTTGCAACGGAAAAGATAGTTATGGGACTCCCCTATGAGATGGTTCAAGACATGTGTTCTCCTCCCTGCAAAATTCGTTTATTCGGTGTTTATAAATCTAACAGGTTATTGATAGAAAATGAATAAGAGTTAAATCAAATAAACAAAGAACTTAAAACCAATGAGTCCAAATAGTTTATCAAACTAAGAGAAGCTTTAAAAGAAAATGATCTTTTAAAAAATAATTTTGAAGAAAAGAATGTCGAGGTTGATGTTTTGACAAACGAGTCACATTAGCAGAACTTAAGACTAGCAAACTTAAAACTAAACTTGACAAATAGACGATATCAGGGATGAAACTGCAAGAACTATTCTGTAAGCAAAGGGGAGCAAGAATCAAAACTGGTGTGGGTTGTGGTGAAAATTCATATATTTATCCTCCTCCAAGCACTCATTGTTACTCTCCTATGCCTTAACCTCATCCATCTAATGAATTGATTGAAGCTGCAGATACTAACAGTTTACATGCAGGTTTAAGCTGCGTTAATCATAAAGAGGTTCAAGATGAATATGATTTTTCTGTAGGTTTTGGGGCTCATCAAGCAAGGATCTGATTTGCAAAATGATAATTTCACCTCTGATGCTTCTAAACCAGTATCAGTTGTTTCCCGTAACTTCTTTAACAAATTCAAGACAGGTAACATCCCTTCTTTTGTTCCTGTCAAGTTTGTCAAAGAAGGAACAGCTGTGGAATTGTCAAGCAATCAGAACACAACAACACAAACCGACACAACAAGAATTATCAACCAAGATCCATTGGAAGCTGACTTGTGTATACAAGACTGGACAAACTATGATGATGAATCAAAGATCATCAAGTCACCTGAAGTTAACAAGTGTCAAATGCTTCCAAAAGTCGAATCAAGACCTATACGGATCTTATCTTCAATTGTTAAACAAACCATCAATTCCTCAAAAGCTCAGTAGAACACCCACCATCTTTATCTGCTGTCCATCATGATCTTCACAAATCTGCCTCCAAGTCTAACAAGTCACTAATCATACAAAAAGGCTCTAAGAAGAATGTTTAGGTCTAAGCTCCGGGAACATCACACATCAAATCACTGCCCAATTCAAAATCCACATTGATAAAGCCTCAAAAGGTTCAATTTCTTGATATCCAAAAGAAAAAGCTTCAAGGTTGTCAACAAGCTATAACAACCTCAAAGCAGGCTCCACCCTCTCCTATTATCCACAGGACTACAAAGAACCAAAACCCTTTCAAGGCTTTCTTTAGATGTGGAAAGAAGGTCATGTGCTAAAGAAGTGCCCTCAGGTTGAAAGGCAAGTTTCGGGATGTAAAGATAACACAGGTTGCTTCTTGGGTTCAAAAGGTAAAAAGCACATATCTTTGAATGGTTGGATAAAGAACAATCTATCCAAACCTTCTCACATGATTCAAAGATGAAAAAGACCAATGATTCAAAAATAAAAGCTCTGCCTTTGGGTCTTAAAAAGGAAATGATTTCCAAATTCAACTCTTTCAAATCAAAAGTAATTGAAGAAAAACAAATTTGGAAAGTAAAACAAAAGGAAAAGGATAAAGAGATAAATGATTTTTCAAAAGAGTGTGTGCTTAAACAGGCTACATACACTCATGAAAAAGGAACACCCAGGACCATGATGGCCTGGGTCTCCCTCTCTAATTAATATGTTTATGAGTGCAGGAACAATTCAGGAAGCCTATCAACAATTCGGTTTACTGACTGAGTTTGTTCCTAATTCTAATTTGAGGCAGAACAAACAGGATATGGTTATGGTATCTCATCCATATTTTGGATTCTTATCTACCATTCACAATCACTGCATTTTTCTTGGTATTTCATTTCTCATGTTTTGCTAGTATAATTTGGAAGACTTTCTTTAGTAAAATTCTATTTTCATTTCCGTTTATTATATACTTATAAATAATAAAAAAAGAAATTTCTTTTTCTGTCTCATGGTAGTTAAAAAGAAATTTCGAGGGAGAATAAAGATTTCAAGGGGAATAAGAACTTGATTTGGGATGACTGAGAAATGATAGTACGTATTCTTGGTATGCTTATTTGCATGACTTGTACTCTGTGAGAAATGATAGTAATTGATGTAGATGTCTGTATCACTTAAAATTCTAAAATCTAAAAAAGACAGTTTCATTATATGATATGCTTGGTAGGCTCAGCCTGAAAAGAAAGTAAATAGTGATTCTATAGCCCAACTAAAGCTTTAGAATTAGGTGATAAGGATTATTCTCATGACATCTCGGCCTACACAAAGACACTAAGCCTTTTCGGAAATTGGTTGAGAGTTTTAAATCTCTGTTCTGTTCCTCCTAAAATCCAAAATCACCCTTACCCGAGCCCTGAATTGAGTACCTAGTTATCAAAAACAAACTGCTTCTAGTTACGCTTTTTAGAAAAGCCTCTGTTTTTGAGTCACTTGTGACTCTGTCAGAATGTATATTAGTTAATAATTTCTTGTGCTTATCTCCTATGGTATGTGTGAACATGGACCTGGAGTGGTGGAACTTCTCTATTATACGTGAGTATAAACCTGAAGTTTCACCAGCACGCTTTGATGATCATCTCCTTTGTTATCCGTAAGTATAGACCTGGAGTTCTAATCATCTGTTCCCCAAATAAAGGCCCAGTGATTCTTAAATTAAGATCATTGTTTAAAACTTGAAAGAAAATCAAGCAGAGTTAATCATATTACTCAATAAGCCCTGATGATGGGATAAGTTCTTTGCCGAATGTCTATGGGAACCAAATCACTTGAGCTTCTCTAATTGAATCTAAAACATGATAAAATCAGTTGCAAATCACTTGTTGAAAAGGATAAGGCATGGGTTTAAATTGGACAAATATACGAACAATCATTTTTGAACTATCTTGGCTATCAAAAACTTAAAATTGTGATTAGACTATGCATCAGTGTGATCTTATTAACTTGTGTAAGGCCCCGTTCCCGAAGACCTCACACTTTGTCATTCATAGCACTAAACATACATAATAATATACATTTCATAAAATATCATAGCAGAATTCTTTAACAAAAACCATTCATTTAATTACTGTTGTTATGCAATACAACATTGTTAAGCTACAAAAGAAAACATCCATTAATTTCATTACAAAACAACAATAATAATATGCGTGAATGGATGACAGTCTTGCCCTGCCGAGTAGCCTTCCCGCGTGCCATCCTCAGCATCCATCACCTGCCAACTGAAAATGCATAAAAGTCAGCGTTGCTGAGCGAGTTCTAGTTTTAATGTAATAAAATACTTTATACATTTCGTATATGAAAATACCCTTTTCATTAAAATACTTTCTTTACTTTCGTACGTGATCATTCATCGTACATACAACAAGGTATAACCTTATTCATCATTCTTTATCGCACGTATTCGTTCGTTTCGTACTTTATCATTTCATTCGTTTCGTACTTTATCTTTATCTTTCACTGATTCTAGATCCTGTCAAGCTTTTCCCCCATTGTGGCCGGAAGCCACCATTCCGGGCACAAATCCTCGTTACTTTCTAGCACAAAGCCGTATCATATCTTGGCACAAAGCCGTATCATATCTTGGCATAAAGCCATATCATATCCGGGGTCGAGTGACAAGGATCCCATTTCGTACTATGGATCAGTCACCAAGACTGATCCCCCTGTGTGTGAACCCTTATGGGTTAACAAAAATCGCACGCTATAATACACACATTTGAGCTGACAACTCTCAAAGAGTTGTGATCCTCCTTTCATTCTGCTTGCAAGCCTTTCTTTCATTCGTTCTTTATGTTCCACTTTCATTATCATTAATCTTATCTCTTTCTTTAATGAAAATACTTTACGTTTATAATCATAAACACACCACGTAAAGTCATACATCAACTATACATAAGGAACGTAAGAACAAAGCATAATCATGCATACAATAGGCATATATAAGCCTTAGGTCAAACTAGGGTCAAAACCCTAAAAATTTGATTTCTCAAAAATTCAAAAAAATTTTCTAAGTGTTAGGCTTTCTAGCACTATGCAAGCACATGAGGCTTGTTCAGGCGTTTCATCACTATTTAGGCGCATGGCTCTACACTTAACCATTTCTCACTTTGGGCGCATGTACTGTTCAGGCGCATGAGCCTACACATAGGCGCCTGAGTAAGCGCATGAGCCTACACTTAGGCGCCTGAGTAAAAACTTGGGTGCATGAGCACTATTAGGGCGCATCACCCCTATACTTAGGCGTTTCAACAAAACTTAGGCGCATGAACTACTGTTAAGGTGCATCAACATGCACTTAGAATTTCTAAGTCATTTTCTAGGCGCATGGACTACTATTTAGGAGCATGAAGGTACTTTTTGGGCGTATCAACTTACACTTAGACTTTTGAAGTCTATTTTTCAGGCACATGAGCCCTATTTGGGAGCATGACCATACTTAAAACTTTTCTAAGGCAAAATACCAGGCGCATGGCCCCTGTTTAGGCGCATGACCACCAACATACATGTTTCTAATATATTTTTCAGTCCCAAACATCATCTTAACATGTTCTAAGTTTATACAATCACCCTAAACATCAAACCAAGCATTTACAACCATAAAACATTAAACAAATTCACATGTAGATACGGTTACACACATAACATTTATAAAAATGATTTTTACATGCATTTTCAGCCTCACAAAAAATTAAAAAACATATAAAACTGGGGTCTAGAAACTCACCTTTTGCAGCCTCGAAACAACTTCTTCGAATTCAGGCTTTTTAGAAAGTTCTAACACTTAAAACACTAGAACACATAACCCGAATACATATAAACACATAAGAACATATAGAAATCGGTTTCATGGTAAAAAAATCCATAAAAACCGAACCAATTATGCTAAATTTGCTTACCTTGGCTAAATTCTGCCGCTTTCTCTCTCTATATGTCGAAGATCTTTCTGCTTTCTCTCTCTATATGTCGAGCATTTGATGTGCAGAAGTTGTGGGCGGCCATGCCCACTTTAAACAAAATAACAATATTATTTTGTCCTTTTTACACTTTTAACCCCTCCACTTTTGTCTATTTTACTTTTCTTAGAAATACTCTTCTTTACCTTTTCCTTATTTCTTGTCTTTCTTTTATTTTGTCAAAATTTCCGGGTGTTACAAGTCCACCCCCTTAAAGAGGTTTCGTCTCGAAACCCGTCACTCTTTGAATAACTGTGGGTAGTGTTGTCTCATCTCTTCTTTTGTCTCCCATGTAGACTCAGAACCCTTTCGGTGTTTCCACTGCACATGCACCAATGGAACCACTTTATTCCTCTATCATTTTTTCTTTACGATCCATGATTGCCACTGGTTGCTCTATGTAATTGAGCCGTTCATCCACTTCGATATCATCCAATGGTACAATCATATCTTCATCAGCTAAGCATTTTCTTAGATGAGATACATGGAATGTCGGATGAATTTCACTTAACTCATCCAACAGTTCTAATCGATAGGCCACCTCTCCTACTCGAGCGATGTTTCGGAAAGGTCCTATATACCTGGCACTCAGCTTGCCTCGTTTCTCGAACTGAATAATTCCCTTCCATGGTGAGACCTTCAACATAATGCAGTCGCCCACCTTGAATTCGATAGGTCTACGCCTCTTGTCGGTGTACGACTTTTGTCGATCCTTCGCCGCTTTCATGAAGGCTTTGATCTTCTCGAACTTTTCAGTTGTAGCCGTGATCACCTCAAGGCTTCCCAACTCTTTCTTCCCAATGTCACCCCAGCATACGGGTGTCCTACACCTTCTACCATATAGCATCTTGTAAGGTGGCATACCAATGCTGGCATGATAGCTGTTGTTGTACGAGAATTCTGCTAACGGTAAGTGATCATCCCAACTTCCTCCAAAGTCGATCACGCATGCTCGAAGCATATCCTAGCGTCTGGATCTTCCTCTTAGACTGACCATCTGTCTTAGGATGATAAGTTGTGCTAATATGTAGCATAATCCCCATTGCATCATGGAATCTCTTCCAAAACATGGATGTAAATTGGGTGTCACGATTAGACAAAATAGACACAGGTACACCATGACGAGTTACAATCTCCTTAATGAACAGATCTGCCAGTCTCTCAGATGAATACATCTCACGGATCGGTAGGAAGTGAGCACTCTTGGTCAGACGATCAACTATCACCTATATGGTATCGTACCCCCTCATCTTACGAGGTAACTTCATGGTGAAGTCCATGGTGATGTGCTCCCATTTCCATTCAGGTATCTCCAACGGTTGGATCTTCTCGTATGGTTTTTGATGTTCTGCCTTCACTTGCAAGCAAGTAAGGCACTTACTCACATACTCTACCATGTCTCATTTCATACCCGGCCACCAGTAGTCCTTCTTCATGTCATGATACATCTTGGTGGTGCCTGGATGAATGGAGTATCGAGTCTTATGTGCCTCATCCATACTCCGTCCCCTTAGATCTCCGTATCGGGGAATCCACATCCGCCCGTAGCGGGTTCTCACTCCGTGAGTGTTTCCTCCCAACTCTGTGACGAGGCCTCTCATTCTTTCAGAGTTAAGGCGATCTTGTTTCAACGCCTCATTTTGAAATTCTTTCACCTGTGTCATCACACCAGCAGTCATAACCAACTGATAAGCCTTCACCCGAATTGGCTTGGGTCTTTCCTTTCGGCTAAGGGCATCGGCCACAACGTTGGCCTTACCCAGATGATAATGGATCTCATAGTCATAATATTTGATGAGCTCTAACCATCTCCTCTACCTTATGTTGAGATCCTTTTGCTCAAAGAAATACTTCAAGCTCTTGTAGTCCGTGAAGATGGTGCACTCCGTCCCATATAAATAGTGTCTCCAAATCTTCAACTCACAGACCACCGCTGCAAGCTCTAAGTCATGAGTTGGGTAGTTGACTTCGTGGGTTTTCAACTATCGAGATGCGTATGCTATTACCCTTCCACATTGCATCAACATGCAACCTAGTCCCGAATAAGAAGCATTTGAATATACCACTAAGTCTTCACTCCCTTCGGGTAATGTCAAGACAAGAGCTTGAGTCAATCTTCCATTTAGCTCCTCAAAAGCATTCCCCTGTTCCTGACCCCACATAAACTTCACATCTTGCGAGTCAATTTAGTCAAAGGTGCGGCTATTTTAAAAAAGTCTTGACTAAATCTTCTGTAGTAGCCCGCCAATCCCAAGAAACTACGAATCTCGGATGGCGTCTTTGGAGACTTCCATTGCATCACTGCCTCAACCTTTGCCGGGTCAACCATAATTCCTTTAGCATTCACCATGTGACCTAGAAATTGAACTTTGCGCAACCAGAAAGCACACTTAAAGAATTTGGCATACAACTTCTCTCTTCTAAGTGTGTCTAACACTTCGCGTATGGGACCGACATGTTCTTCCTCGCTCTTTGAATAAATCAGGATATCATCAATAAACACAATCACTTATTTATATAACATTGGCTGCACACTCGGTTCATCAAATCCATAAAGGCAGCTGGCCCGTTAGTCAAGGCAAAGGACATAATGAGAAACTTGTGGTGTCCATAACGCGTACGAAGAGCTATCTTAGGAATATCATGCTCCTTCACCTTCAACTGATGGTAGCCAGATCGAAGATCTATCCTTGAGAACCAACTTGCACCTTGGAGCTGGTCAAACAAGTCGTCAATCCTTGACAATGGTACCGATTCTTCACTGTCAACCTTGTTCAGCTCACGGTAGTCAATACACATCCGCATACTTCCATCCTTCTTCTTAACAAACAAGATCGGAGCACCCCATGGAGAGATACTCGATCGAATGAACTCTTTATCCATTAACTCCTGCAGTTGATCCATGATTCCTTCATCTCAATCGGAGCTAATTGATATGGTGCTTTGGCAACAGGTTGAGCACGGGGTATCAGATCAATCTGAAACTCAATCTCGCGATCCGGTGGTACACCTGGTAAATCTTTTGGGAACACGTCTGAGAAGTCACATACCCCTGGTACATCAGACAATTGCGGTATTGTCGCATCCACATCTTTCACATAAGGTAGGTAGGCACTACATCCACATCTTATGTACATCCCTGCCACCGCCATCGAAATCACCTTCAGAACTATAGTGACGCGATCACCGTAGACCGTCACCGAACTTCCATCGGGTGCAATTAACCAAATCATCTTCTGGCGACACATAATGTTTGCTTCATAGGTTTCTGACCAATTCATCCCTAGTACTACATCAAATCCACCTAGGGGCATCATATGTAATTTAGCAGAAAACCTATGACCTTCTAGTTCTATGGCACAATCCTCTATCATATAAATAATTCTAGTAGACTTATTAATAGCAGTTTCTACATCAAAAGGTTCACCGATACTTCTACTACTAACAGGCAGCTTAGCACGGAAAGCAGTAGAAATAAAACTCCTACTAGCACCATAATGAAATAACACAGAGGTATACGTTTGGTTTACTAGAAACATACCTCACACGACATCAGGATCCACTCTAGCGTCCTCCCGCGTCATCGTGAAGGCCCTAGCACTTGCCCTCTGTCCTCCTTCTTCCGTTCCCTTCTTCTTCATCCCATAACTCTTGGCCCGTGGCTTCTTGCATTCTCTGCTCACATGGCCCTCCTCGCCACAGTTATAACATCATATAACCCCACACATCTTTGCCACATGACCGGGCTTCCCACACTTGAAGCACACATTCAATCCCCACTTACACTCACCAGAGTGCTCTCTCCCACATTTACCATACTTCTTTATCCCCGAACTTGATGACCCCACCCTACGGTCATCCACCTTCATCCTCTTGCTGTTTGGAGTGAAACCACCATGTCCAAACCTCTTCCCACTCCAGTGCTTTTCACCACCACCTAAACGTACTTGGTCGGGCAACGATCAAGTGCCTACGAACATCAGCTGGAAATCCTTGGATATACTTCTTGATCTTCTTCGACACCGGCGTCACTTGATCCGGTACCAGTCTCTCCATCTCGTTAAACTTGGTGGTATACTGCTAGTGCGTCATAGTTCCTGCCTCCAGCGCAAGAACTCCCTCTCAATCTTGTCTAACTCCCTATGAGGACAAAACTCCTCAATCACTAGCTTCTTTAGTTCTCCCCATCTCATCCTCCTAATGGCCCTGCTGCCCTCGGCTTGGATAATATTGTCCTACCAACACAGAGCCAAGTCAACAAAAGAGTGAGTGGCAAACTTCACCTTCTGATCTTCCCTATACTCACTAATCTCTAATGCTACCTCCATCTCCCTCACCCAGTGGTGAGCAGCAGTAGCACTGCCATTGCCATCAAAAGTTGGGGCTTACATCTTTGAAATACCCCATAGTTACAGCCTCGTGCAGTCTCCTGTACTACTTCTTCCTCCTCTTCCTCACTTGAGACAACCGTCTCAGTCCCTAGCTGTTCTCCTTCTTCTCTCTCGGTGGTCCTCCTCCTTTCTCTGCTTTCATCCTCCCTCACAGCCTTAATCACTTCAGTCACTACAGACGGCAGAATCATCTGCATGACTTGATGAACCTCCTTTACTACTGCCTCTTTCACTACGGCCCTCAGATTTGCACTATCATCGATGCCCTCATGCTGATGAAGCTCAGGATCAACAGGGGTCGTCTCAGCATCTTTAGCCTTGTTCTTCGTAACACGCGGTTCAGCACCACATCCACCCCGTGCTCCACCTCTAGAAGCTTTAGAAGATCTACCTCCAGCCATCTCTAAACACTATAAGATTCAAACACTAACACGGTCATTCAAGGTAATGGCTCAGTTTATGTTGAGTAAAGTAAGTCCCTAATTACAGTGGCCAGTTGTGATTAGCCACTTACTTTACTCTTCACACCCCAAACATTTCCTATCCTGACTACATCAGTATCTAAATCTACTAAGAGCACGTAAATCAAATAGCACACACACATAATGCTGGTTAACATTAAGAAAAGAAATACCTGATGGCATGTAGCTACTCGGGCTAGCATCCCCTTCCCCTTAGTCCCATTCTCAGTGTAAGTTTAGGTTTTGAAAATATTTACCCAATTCACTTAAACTTTAGCTCTGATATCAACTTGTAAGGCCTTGTTCCCGGAGACCTCACAGTTGGTCATTCATAGCACTAAACATACATAATAATATACATTTCATAAAATATCGCAGAGGAATTCTTTAAAAAAAACCATTCATTTATTAATAATTACTATTGTTATGCAATACAACATTGTTAAGTTACAAACGAAGACATCTGTTAATAGCATTACAAAACAATAATAATAAATGTGTGAATGGATGCCAGTCTTGCCCTACCGAGTAGCCTTCCAGCGTGCCATCCTCAACAACCATTACCTGCCAACTAAAAATGCATAAAAGTCAGCGTTGCTGACATGAGTTCTAGTTTTAATGTAATAAAATACTTTATACATTTCATATATGAAAATACCCTTTTCATTAAAATACTTTCTTTACTTTCGTACGTGATCATTCATCGTACATACAACAAGGGTTTAACCTTATTCATCATTCTTTATCGCACGTATTCGTTCGTTTCGTACTTTATCATTTTGATCTTTTCGTACTTTATCTTTATCTTTCACTGATTGTAGATCCTGTCAAGTTTTCCCCCCATTGTGGTCCGAAGCCACCATTCCGGGCACAAAGCCTCCTTACTTTCTGGCACACAGCCGTATCATATCTTGGCACAAAACCATATCATAGCCGGGGTCGAGTGAAAGGATCCTGTTTCATACTATGGATCAGTCACCAAGACTAACCCCCCTGTGTGTGAACCCTCATGGGTTAGCCAAAATCGCACGCTATAATACACACAGTTGAGCTGACAACTCTCAAAGAGTTATGAATCTCCTTTCATTCTGCTTGCTAGCCTTTCTTTTATTCGTTCTTTATGTTCCACTTTCATTATCATTAATCTTATCGCTTTCTTTAATGATAATACTTTATGTTTATAATCATAAACACACAACGTAAAGTCATACATCAACTATACATAAGGAACATAAGAACAAAGCATAATCATGCATACAATAGGCACATATAAGCCTTAGGTCAAACTAGGGTCAAAACCCTAAAAATCTGATTTCTCAAGAATTCAGAAAAAATTTCTAAATGTTAGGCGTTTTAGCACTATGCAGGCGCATGAGGCCTATTCAGGCGTTTCATCACTATTTAGGCCCATGGCCTACACTTAACCATTTCTCACTTTGGGTGCATGTACTGTTCAGGAGCATGAGCCTACACTTAGGCGCCTGAGTAAAAACTTTGGTGCATGAGCACTATTGGGGCGCATCACCCCCATACTTAGGCGTTTCAACAAAACTTAGTCGCATGAACTACTGTTCAAGCGCATCAGCATGCACTTAGAATTTCTAAGGCATTTTCTAGGTGCATGGACTACTATTTGGGCGCATGAAGGTACTGTTTGGGCGCATGAAGGTACTGTTTGGGCGCATCAACCTACACTTAGACTTTCTAAGTCTATTTGTCATCGCATGAGCCCTATTTAGGAGCATGACCATACTTACAACATTTCTAAGGCAAAATACCAGGTGCATGGTCCCTGTTTAGGTGCATGACCATCAACTTACATGTTTCTAATATATTTTTCAGTCACAAACATCGTCTTAACATGTTCTAAGGTTATACAATCGCCCCAAACATCAAACCAAGCATTTACAACCATAAAACATTAAACACATTCACATGTACATACTGTTACACACATAACATTTGTAAAAATGATTTTTACATGCATTTTCAATCTCGAAAACTTTTAAAAACATATAACACCGGGGTCTAGAAACTCACCTTTTGCAGCCTTGAAATAACTTTTTTGAATTCAGGCTTTTTAGAGAGTTCTAACACTTAAAACACCTAAAACATATAAGCCGAATACATATAAACACATAAGAACGTGAAGAAATCGATTTCATGGTCAAAAATCCATAAAAAGCAAACCAATTTTGCTAAATTTGCTTACCTTGACTAAATTCAGCTGCTTTCTCTCTCTATATGTCGAAGATCTTTCTGCTTTCTCTCTCTATATGTCGAGCAGTTGATGTGCAGAAGTTTTGGGCGGCCATGCCCACTTTAAACAAAATAATAATATTATTTTGTCCTTTTACACTTTTAACTCCTCCACTTTTGTCTATTTTACTTTTCTTACAAAATACTTTTCTTTTCCTTTTCCATATTTCTTGTCTTTCTTTTATTTTGTCAAAATTTCCGGGCGTTACAACATGTCGATGTCTAATTATATTTTTGTGCTTTAGTATATCTTGAGAATGTGATCTCATGATTAAATTAATTCTTGGTTCTCAAAACATTAAAAAAATAATTTTGGTTAAAGTCTTTTGGTTAGATTTTATTAGTATTAAAATTCTTGTTTAGTTTTTCAAATTATTTTTCAAGTCTTCCATATTATGCTATTGAAACGATCTCATATTTTTCATGCATTTCACGGATAATAGCACACACAAACGAACATGGTCTCGCCTGTTTATATTCACAGATAAACACGGTTTTATTTGTATTGTTGAAATGATCTAACGAGAAATGTGTATAATGTGTTTGTGATTGTGTTAAAGATTTTTTCTGCAAATGATGGCCGATTATCAGCTGCGCAAAGGACCTAACCAGAGAACCTGTTCTTCAAGTTTGCAGAAGATACTGAGCTAGGATTCCTCCTCCTACATCTTCTTAGGCATTCAAATATAGAGAGTTGGAAAAGTTGTTCCTGATCATTCCCAAAAAATGCACACGAAGAGAGAAAGAGAGAGAGAGCATACAAAAAGGGGGAGCTTGTGAGATGAAAGATCTTCAGCAACAGATCATCAATCTATGGGGAGATTGAAGATCTCTTTTTTGTTTGACTTATCGGAGCTGAAGATGACACAAGATGTTGATAATGATAGACTAAGGGAGAGTATTGTTGGGTCTGAAAAGGATACTCTATATTATGAACACAGTCAAAGTCGACAAAAGTCAACATCACGCTCAAAGTCATCGGAAAAGTCAAACAGACGCGTTCGAGACAAAGAACCGAGATGAGACATTGAAGATATATTAGACTTGGAGTTTTATTGTTAATAAATATATTTTGTGTCAATAAAATATATTTAATCTTGTTTTAGTCATTTTTATATTTTATTTGTATTTTCCCTAATTAGTTCAAGTATAGAGGCTTAATGTGTCATTAGTGGATATTATATTCATTATAAGTAGTTAAGTTGTTATGAGGGTGGAGACAGATTGAATGAGCCAATTGATTTGAGGGTTTCCACTTTATAATATCAGATTCAAATCATCAAAGATGAAACAAGGGTTTCGATAGGTGTTCATCATTATTCATCTCTATTTTATAGTGTTTGATCTATATTGTTCCTAAATATCTTGATATTTATATTTTTCAGTGGGATTTGTTTGTGTTTATTAATCAATTGCACTGTTATATCGATCAAGAGGACCAACAACCCTTTCTGACTTTTGATTGATACAAAAACTACTTTTTGTGCAACCTAGTATATTTAAGATATCAATTAAAAGTTCTTAGATGGAGCTGCTTCATGTTTTTTAGATAGAGTAATAGTACTCTATTCCAAATCACACGAGCAGACATTAGCTATTACTAAGAAATTTTGATATATTCAGTGATTCGAAGTCTTTTTGATTCGTATTAGTTTTAATTGGCTTTTTTATTGAAAAAAAGAATGACAAAAAAATAGATTTTGTAAGCTATCCATTTATCCTTTAGTCCTACAAAATACCATACGAAATAGAATGCTTAGAAGGGATATAAAGAAACTCTTTGATTGGTTCTTCCCAAAGGAATGATCTATTTTATTTGCCTGATCGGGCCAACAAACAATTCATTATAACAAATCAGAAAATATCTAAAACAATCTAAATCTAAATAGTAACTAAAATAAAGAAAAGGTCTGATCTTCTATTCGAAACGTCTAGTGATCTTCAACCAATTATGAGCTTCAATATAATTACCAGGAGTAAGTGCCATAGCCTGTTTCCAATACTCAGCGGCTTGGTCAAACCAAGCCTACGCAATTTTAGAATCCCCCTGGTGTGTAAGGCCCCGTTCCCGGAGACCTCACAGTTGGTCATTCATAGCACTATGATACATAATAATATGCATTTCATAAAATAAGCAGCGGAATTACTTTAATAGAAGCCATTCATTATTATTAATAAATACTTTTGTTAAGCAATACAAACGGAGTTTGAGTTACAAAAGATTGTTTATTTGCATTACAAAACAACAATATTATAAGTATTGAATGGATGTCAGTCTTGTCCTGCCGAGTAGCTTCACCTTCGTGCCATCCTCAACAATATTTACCTGCCAACTGAAAATGTATAAAAGTCAGCGTTGCTGAGTGAGTTCTAGTTTTAAAAGTATTAAACTACCTTGCATAATCTATATATGAAAATACTCTTTCAATAAAATACTTTCTTTACTTTCGTACGTGAGCACTCATCATATATACATCAAGGTAATACTTTCTTTCTTTCTTTACTGTACGTATTCGTTCATTTCGTACTTTTATCATTATCTTTCACTTTATTACGGACCAATGTGCAATACCCTGAACATCATGCATGAAGATGATGCTGCGCCTGTGGTCTATAAATAGACCACGAACATTGTGCATTAAGCTGACCCAGTCATCTAGGGTATGCTACAAGGATCTCTGTCAGTCTCAATGACTAACCCTGTGTGCATCCTTTGGGGTAGCTAACCCGCATCACAGTTGAGCTAATGACAACATGGTCGTGCACCTCCTATTCATTTGCTTGCAAGACTTACATTCTTTCATTTATGTTCCACTTTTCTTTATCATTAATCTTTCACTTTTATTAATAATAATACTATATGTATACGTTCATAAACACACCACGTAAAGTCACACAATAATAAATATTATGGAACATAATAACAGCTCATAAATATGCATAACAATAATAATTAAAACTAAAGTCAAACTAGGGTCAAACCCTAATCATTCTGTTTTCACCAGAATTTCAGGAAAATTTTCTAAGTAGTGGGCCATGAGCACTATGCAGGCGCATTAGCCCTGCTTAGGCGCTTTTCAACTATGCAGGCGTATGAGCCCATACTTAACCGTTTTAGCCAAAAGTCCAGGCGCATGAACTTACACTTAGAATTTTCTAAGGAAATTTCCAGGCGCATGGGTACTGTTTGGGCGCATGGACCCTATTTGGGCGCATGACCCTACTTAGAGCATTTCTAAGGCAATTTTGGGCGCATGGGCCATATGTAGGCGCATGACCAGCCTATGTAACATATTTCTAATATAGTTTCAGTCCCAAATCACTACAACATCCAGTTCTAAGCTTATTATCATATTCCTGGGCCTAAACAAGATATGAACAACTTTAAATCCTCAACTTATAAGCACGAAGGCATGCGGTTACACACACAACATATATAAAATCATTTAAATACACTTTCAGCATTAAAGAATTTATAAAACATGAAAAATGCGGGGTCTAGAACTCACCTAATGTAGCAAACAAGCATAACTCCTCCAAACTTGTTTGTTCACGAGTTTAAACACCTAAATAACCAAGAACACACAACCCGAACACATAAAACACATATTCATCGGTTCTAACGTGGAAAACCTAACAAAACCGAGTTAATTATGCAAAGAACTACTTACTAGATTGAAAATCACTCCTTCCTCTTCTTGAAACCGAGGGAAACTTTAGGGTTTTCTCTTCTTCTTCTTTGTTTCTCCTTTTAGTAGACAAAAAGTAGATGAGCTTGACATATATGGGCGGCTATACCCATAATATATTAAAATAATGGGTTTTTGTACTATTTTACACCTTGGCCCCCTCCACTTTAGCTTCTGTTTATTTCCTTCCAGATACTTCTATTTTACTTTTATTTTAACTAGAAATTTCTAGCATTACAAGTATACCCCCTTTAAAGAGGTTTCGTCCCCGAAACCATCAAAAACTGTGGGTAATGCTGTCTCATTTCTTCTTTGGTTTCCCACGTAGACTCGGGACCCTTCCTGTGCTTCCACTATACTCGCACCAATAGAACCACTTTATTTCCCAATCTCTTCTCCGTCCAATCAATGATTGTCACTGGTTGCTCCATATAATTGAGCCGTTCATCCACTTTGATATCATCCAGTGGTATAATCATATCTTCATCAGCTAAGCACTTTCTTAGATGAGATTCATGGAATGTCGGATGAATTCCACTTAAATCATCAGGCAGTTCTAATCGATAGGCAACCTCTCCTACTCGTGCGACGATTCGGAAAGGTCCTATCGGTCGTCCACCTTGAATTCTATCGGTCTACGCCTCTTGGCGGTGTATGACTTTTGCCTTTCCTTTGCCGCTTTCATAAAGGCTTTGATTCTTTCTAACTTCTCAGTGGTAGCCTCGATCACCTCAAGGCTTCCCAGCTCTTTCTGTCCAATATCACCCCAACATATGGGGGTTCTACACCTTCTGCCGTGTAGCATCTCGTAGGTGGCATGCCAATGCTGGCATGATAACTGTTATTATACGAGAATTCTGTTAACAGTAAGTGATCATCCCAACTACCTCCAAAATCAATCACGCATGCTCGAAGCATATCCTCGAGTGTCTGGACCGTCCTCTCAGACTGGCCATCTATCTGAGGATGATAGGTCGTGCTAATATGTAGACTCGTCCCCATCGAGTCATGGAATCTCTTCCAAAACTTTGATGTAAACCGAGTGTCACGATCCGACACAATAGACACCGTCACACCATGACGAGCTACGATCTCTTTAATGAACAAATCCACCAGCCTCTCGGATGAATATGTCTTGCGGATCGGTAGGAAGTGAGCACTTTTGGTTAGACGATCCACAATCACCCAGATGGTGTCGTAACCCCTCGCTGTGCTCCCACTTCCACTCGGGTATATCCAATGGTTGGATCTTCCCGTATGGTTTTTGATGCTCTACCTTCACTTGCAAACAAGTAAGGCACTTGCTCTCGTACTCTACTACATCGCGCTTCATACCCAGCCACCAATAATCCATCTTCATGTCCTAGTACATCTTCGTGGCATCGGGATGAATCGAGTATCAAGTCTTATGAGCTTCATCCATGATTTGTTCCCTTAGATCTCCGTACCGGGGAATCCACATCCGAAGGAAACGGGTTCTCACTCCGTGTGTGTTTTTTCCCAACTCCGAGACCAGACCTCTCATTCTTTCAGAGTTAAGGCGATCTTATTTCATCACCTCATCTTGAAATTCTTTCACTTGGGTCATCACGTCAGCAGTCATAACCAACTGATAAGCCTTCACCCAAATCGGTTCGGGCCTCTCTTTTCGACTAAAGGCATCGGCCATGACGTTGGCCTTACTCGAATGGTAATGGATCTCACTATCATAATCCTTGATGAGCTCTAACCATCTCCTCTGCCTCATGTTGAGATCCTTTTGCTCAAAGAAGTACTTTAAGCTCTTATGGTCGGTGAAGATTGTGCACTTCGTCCCGTATAAGTAGCACCTTCAAATCTTCAATGCGAAAACCACGGCCGCTAACTCCAAGTCATGGGTAAGGAAGTTGGCGTCATGAATTTTTCAGCTGTCAGGATGCGTAGGCTATTACCCTTCCACGTTGCATTAACACGCAACCTAGTCCCGAATAAGAAGAATTGGAATAGACACTAAGTCTTCACTCCATTCGGGTAATGTTAAAACAGGATCTTGAGTCAATCTCGCCTTTAACTCTTCGATAGCACACTCCTGTTTCCAACCCCACACAAATTTCACATCCTTGCGAGTCAATTTAGTCAAAGGTGAAGCTATCTTGGAAAAGTCCTGAATGAATCTCCTGTAATATTCCGCTAAACCGAAGAAACTACGGATCTCGGATGGCGTATTTGGAGACTTCCATTGCATCACCACCTCAACCTTTGTTGGGTCCACCATGATTCCTTTAGTATTTACTATGTGACCCAAAAATTGAACTTCACGCAACCAAAAAGCACACTTAGAGAATTTAGCATACAACTTCTCTCTTCTAAGTGTCTCCAATACTTCACGTACGTTGCCGGCACGTTCTTCTTTACTTCTCGAGTAAATCAGGATATCAGAATTTAGCATACAACTTCTCTATTCTAAGTGTCTCCAATACTTCACGTACGTGGCTGGCACGTTCTTCTTTACTTCTCGAGTAAATCAGGATATCATCAATAAACAGAATCACTGATTTATCTAACATTGGCCGACACACTCGGTTCATTAAATCCATAGAGGCAGCTGGCACGTTGGTCAAACCAAAAGACATGATGAGAAACTCGTAGTGTCCATAACGTGTGTGAAAAGCTGTCTTAGGGATATCTTGCTCCGTCACCTTTAACTGATGGTAGCCAGATCGGAGACCTATCCTTAAGAACCAACTGGCTCCTTGGAGCTGATCAAACAAGTCATCAATCCTCAGTAACGGATAGCGATTCTTCACCGTCAGCTTATTCAGCT
Source organism: Flaveria linearis (assembly GCA_024085815.1). Lineage (NCBI taxonomy): Eukaryota > Viridiplantae > Streptophyta > Magnoliopsida > Asterales > Asteraceae > Flaveria > Flaveria linearis. The sequence goes on along the minus strand of CM044008.1, from coordinate 79,844,266 downwards.
CTCGGTAGTCGATGCGCATCCGCATACTATCATCCTTTTTCTTTACAAACAAGACCGGAGCACCCCAAGGAGAGATACTTGGTCGAATGAACCCTTTATTAACTCCTGTAATTGATCCATGAGTTCCTTCATCTCAGTCAGAGCTAATCGATACGGTGCCTTGGCGACGGGTTGAGCACCGGGTATTAGATCAATCTTGAACTCAATCTCGCAATCCGGTGGCACACCTGGTAAGTCTTCTGGAACACGTTTGGGAAATCATGCACCACTGTACCTCGGATAGTTGTGGTACAGATGCATCCACATCTTTCATGTAGGCCAGATAGGCACTACATCCACGTCTCATGCACTTCCCCGCAACTGCTATCGAAATCACCTTCGGGATCGTAGTAACGCGATCTCCCTAAACCATCACCGAACTTCCATCGGGCGCAACTAGTCGAATCATCTTCTTGCGAGATACGATGTTCACCTCACAAGTTTTTAACCAATCCATCCCTAGTACTACATCGAGTCCATCTAGGGCTTCACATGTAAATTGGCAGAAAACCTATGACCTTCTAGTTCTATGGTACAGTCCCCTATCATGTCAGTAATTCTGGTGGATTTACCAATAGCAGTTTCTACATCGAATGGCTCACTAATACTCCTACTACTAGCAGACAACTTATCACAGAAAGTAGTAGAAATGAAACTCCTACTAGAACTTGAATCAAATAGTAGAGAGGCACAAATTTGGTTTACTAGAAACATACCTGACATGACATCGGGGTCCACTCGGGCCTCGTCCCTGGTCATGGTGAAAGCTCTAGCACTTGCCCTCTGCCCTCCTAATTCAGCCTTTTTCTTCCCCCCAGAGCTTTCCACCCTTGGCTTCTTGCAGTCCTTACTCACATGGCCCTCCACGCCACAGTTATAACACCTCGGCACCCTACAGTCTCTAGCAATGTGACCAGGCTTGCCACACTTGGAATGAAACCACAACGTCCAAACCTCTTCCTATTCCAGCTCTTATCACCACTACCCGTCTTCTTTGTGACCTTTCGTACTTTCTTAAACGTTCATTAAATGTCGTTATCTCTTGTAAGGATTGGTTTGTAATAAATGCAATTACGAGGACTCGTTGTAAAATCTTGATGAAATTAAATGTTGGATAATTAATATTAACAATAATAATAATAATAATAATAATAACAATAATAACAAAAATCCTAACAAGTGTTAATCTTTGAAATAAATAAAAATAATATAAGTTTTGTTATTTTAAACCTTTTAACTAATAAGCTTGAGCATAAAATAATAAAACTATGAAACCCCGGGGACCAAACTGTAATTTAACTTAAACTAAAATTGAAGTTTGGAATTAAACAAACAAATTTTAAAACTACAGGGGCTAAAGCTGTAAAATTGGAAAACCCAAACCCCCTCCTTTTTTCTTCCCCTGCATTTCCGGCAAGGGAGTCCGGCCACTCCGGCCGCGACTCCGACGAGTCCAAACCCGCTCAGTTAATGCACGATTCGACTTCAAATCGGTCCTAAACGTTTCATGAACTCGTTTCTAACACGATGAGGGGAATTAACCCAAACTTAATTGCGATTTCAAAGCTTCCAATTTAAACCAAAACCCATTCAATACTTTGACAACTAATCGACATGAAACGGATGAAATCATGTGTATTCAACAAGGGTTAATCATCATAAAGACTTATCTAAACTGTACACACTCTCAATTTCACTAAAACAACACACAATCATCGATTAATCAACCGGGAAGTTATCGGACCTGCAACTTAGTCGATTCCTATCTTTTGAGTTCCATTACACGAAATTGATAGAGGGCTTTTGTTCATAGAAGGCATTGGAAGCTTCCTGTACAAGGAATTCGATTATAATCATCATTCGCACCCCGAACCAATCCTTCCTCTGTCGCGACTTGTTCTTCACCGTTTCTCATCCAATCGATCTTCAACAGGGTAACTGAACACATCCATTTGCTCGGTTTTACTTGGGGATTAAAAGCCCCAAGTTTGTTTTCCTTAACATTAACGAATTAGGGTTCAATTTGATCAAAAATCAAAATTAGGGTTCATGCGAAATGGGGAATGTTTCTAGTTGTGTTTAAAAGGTTTAAAAACCATGTGATACTACGGCCACGGCCCTGGTTCATTGGTTAAGCACTTGCATCCCCATCATGAGGTCCTGGGTTCGAACCCGGGCACCGTCATGCAATTTTTTAAAGCCTTTTAAACCTAAATTAAATTAGAGAAAAATTTTAATAAACACAAAAATAATTTTTACAAACTTCTAATATTTTTAAAATCATCTGAATATTTTCTGCAAATTTATTCTTGTGAACATTTTAACTGAAAAAAAGATGATTTAAACACCTTAACAATTTCTATAAAATATTATTTATAAATGTTATAAATAGGTATTTTTTTATAAAAAATGGACTCTAAATAATAATTTAAATCATTAATTTATTTGTGGACACCATATTATTATTAATTATGGATTAATCATGATAATTCTAGAAATTATATATAATTTCACAAATTATTCACATATGTTAATTTTGAGTTATTTCTTAACAAATGTACTTTAACTAATAGTTTAGATTAATAAATTATTATTAGTCAATACGTTATTTTAATCATGGTTAAATCATGTTTATTTCAAAAGATTATGAAAACTTATTTACAGTTTATATTTAAACCTTATCAATTATTATACCTAATTTCTATTCTATATTAAACATTGAAATGGTATAATTATTTTCATCAAATCAAAATATAAATGATTTCATTATATAAATTTATTTACTTGTCAAAAACCCCATAATTCTATTGAAATCCTAGTTCTCTTTAAAAGTTAATCTTATTATTAATCTTAGTCTTGTAATATATATGTTTAGGTGTCTTGTAAAGGAATACGTTGGAATATCGTTTAATTCTTATTATAATCTTACATACATACATCAAGTTTTACACTTTGGGGTGAAACATGTTACTTTATGAACATTGCACTTGTAAACACGTTTGATTCTTGTAAACTTATGGCATTTCACCTGTATGTTTTGGTTAGTTGACCTTTGTAACTACCATGTAATGCCAAATATATGTACAATCATTAACTATTGCTTGCCTGGCGACGTCATAGATCTATGGGCCTGACAAGCCTGCTTGGTTAATCCAAGTACACTTAGCTAATCGTATATACTTGTAAACGTTTGAGACTTGTAAAAATCTGTCAAGGTTTGATTGTGCATTCTGTCTTACATCCCTAGTTATTTTGTTCTCTAACTTACAACATGAATTGCCATCTTTTATATACTTATGTATTGAAAACTATGGAAATCTCAGCAACATTATTGTTGACCTTTTATTTTTAACATGTTTCAGGAAATACTCAAGTATGATTACTACTTTGAAGCTTATCACATCTAGGATTGGACCTAGAGAAATAAAAGGATGAACTTGTCACGTTTAACTTTTATATCATGATGTTATGTTTGTTTGAGACTTATGTTTGTAATGTAACTTTGAAACTTATGAATAATATATTTGGATTTAATAATAGCGTTATGTGGCTGTGAACGATCTTAACTCTCACATCTCGACGTTTCCGCCGTCAAGGTTGGGGTGTGACAGATTGGTATCAGAGCCCGTAACTATAGGGATTTAGGTTATTAGAAATGGTGACCTAGACTATAGCGTATGCATGAACCTTATAGAATAATATTTCTATTCTTGTAAAAATAAATGGTTTGCATGCTACATAATGCTATGACTTCTTACGTGCAACTTGATGCCTTAGCACAGGATTGCCTTATGTATGCTTAAACTTTGTTACCTGTCTCCCCTAAACTTAACTTTGACTCTTTGATTCTCCCCGACAAATGAAACTTCCTAAACTTATTCTCGACGACATGTGGAATCTACAATTATCATCGTGGGTTTAATTCCTTAGACTCTATGTCTAATCTTTGAAAATCTCATCAAGGTTTTGATTTCATGAACCTAAGAGATTTGTGTGACACATAGACACCTGTATTCTAGATTTCCTGGCAAAAGGCCTTCGGGCTAAGGCAAGCATATCGTATAAATCTCATTGCGAGACCAGTTATGCTTATCTGGGGATTTCTGGGATGAGTGATAAACTATGGTCAACATACACAAGTTTCTAAGGCAAATGGGTCAATTTACCTTGACGTGTCGACATTTTTAAATGGTAATGCGTTACCAAATGGAACCATCCGGTTTATATTCAAAATATCAAAAATCCTTGATTCCTTGGACTGATTTATCATTGAAACTCTAATATCTTCTCATTCCTATCTTACGCAATGTTCCCGTTAATATTGAACTCGTTATACTCCTCAATTTCTACGATTAAACATCGTTATACGTTGTGCGCTTTACGTAACTATCTTTATACCTTGACGAACGTGTACATGGATTTTAATATATCCAAAGATATTGGTCGTCTAAACCGAATGGTTTTCAAACCTTAAAATTGTTATTTAGGGTTTTCAAATGTCCTTAAAGTGTGTCCCATAACTGAAATCATGCAATGCCGAAAGGTGGAATACCTGCATCTTAGGATACTTTGTCTAGGCAAGGTATACACAAAAATCTGATTCGACCGTTGGATTCGTTTATCTGACCTGGAACTCATGAGATGGGTGTTCGCTTATAGGTACGCGTGACTTCCGTAAAGTTATGGTTGATGTAACACTTTGAGAAGTCAACGCATTTCCCTTTTATTTGGAACCGAACGTTTA